>JARJEI010000068.1:0-596541 GCA_029955415.1 Lottia scabra
GATTTACCAAATTCAAACAAAAAACCAAAAGTCGGTGTAGAGAGTTGCTCGCTCGCAAAAAGAGTCTACAGCACTCGGTGTTCCCAGGCGGTCACCCATCCAAGTACTAACCGAGCCCGACGTTGCTTAACTTCAGTGATCGGACGAGAACTGGTGCTTTCAACGTGGTATGGCCGTAGACATTCTAAAGGAATTTTTTCTGGCGGGTCGTTGCCGATTTACCAAATTCAAACAAAAAACCAAAAGTCGTGTAGAGAGTCGCTCGCTCGCAAAAAGAGTCTACAGCACTCGGTGTTCCCAGGGGGGTCACCCATCCAAGTACTAACCGAGCCCGACGTTGCTTAACTTCAGTGATCGGACGAGAACTGGTGCTTTCAACGTGGTATGGCCGTAGACATTCTAAAGGAATTTTTCTGGCGGGTCGTTGCCGATTTACCAAATTCAAACAAAAAACCAAAAGTCGTGTAGAGAGTCGCTCGCTCGCAAAAAGAGTCTACAGCACTCGGTGTTCCCAGGGGGTCACCCATCCAAGTACTAACCGAGCCCGACGTTGCTTAACTTCAGTGATCGGACGAGAACTGGTGCTTTCAACGTGGTATGGCCGTAGACATTCTAAAGGGAATTTTTCTGGCGGGTCGTTGCCGATTTACCAAATTCAAACAAAAAACCAAAAGTCGTGTAGAGAGTTGCTCGCTCGCAAAAAGAGTCTACAGCACTCGGTGTTCCCAGGCGGTCACCCATCCAAGTACTAACCGAGCCCGACGTTGCTTAACTTCAGTGATCGGACGAGAACTGGTGCTTTCAACGTGGTATGGCCGTAGACATTCTAAAGGAATTTTTCTGGCGGGTCGTTGCCGATTTACCAAATTCAAACAAAAAACCAAAAGTCGTGTAGAGAGTTGCTCGCTCGCAAAAAGAGTCTACAGCACTCGGTGTTCCCAGGCGGTCACCCATCCAAGTACTAACCGAGCCCGACGTTGCTTAACTTCAGTGATCGGACGAGAACTGGTGCTTTCAACGTGGTATGGCCGTAGACATTCTAAAGGAATTTTTCTGGCGGGTCGTTGCCGATTTACCAAATTCAAACAAAAAACCAAAAGTCGTGTAGAGAGTCGCTCGCTCGCAAAAAGAGTCTACAGCACTCGGTGTTCCCAGGGGGTCACCCATCCAAGTACTAACCGAGCCCGACGTTGCTTAACTTCAGTGATCGGACGAGAACTGGTGCTTTCAACGTGGTATGGCCGTAGACATTCTAAAGGAATTTTTCTGGCGGGTCGTTGCCGATTTACCAAATTCAAACAAAAAACCAAAAGTCGTGTAGAGAGTTGCTCGCTCGCAAAAAGAGTCTACAGCACTCGGTGTTCCCAGGCGGTCACCCATCCAAGTACTAACCGAGCCCGACGTTGCTTAACTTCAGTGATCGGACGAGAACTGGTGCTTTCAACGTGGTATGGCCGTAGACATTCTAAAGGAATTTTTCTGGCGGGTCGTTGCCGATTTACCAAATTCAAACAAAAAAACCAAAAGTCGTGTAGAGAGTTGCTCGCTCGCAAAAAGAGTCTACAGCACTCGGTGTTCCCAGGCGGTCACCCATCCAAGTACTAACCGAGCCCGACGTTGCTTAACTTCAGTGATCGGACGAGAACTGGTGCTTTCAACGTGGTATGGCCGTAGACATTCTAAAGGAATTTTTCTGGCGGGTCGTTGCCGATTTACCAAATTCAAACAAAAAACCAAAAGTCGTGTGAGAGAGTTGCTCGCTCGCAAAAAGAGTCTACAGCACTCGGTGTTCCCAGGCGGTCACCCATCCAAGTACTAACCGAGCCCGACGTTGCTTAACTTCAGTGATCGGACGAGAACTGGTGCTTTCAACGTGGTATGGCCGTAGACATTCTAAAGGAATTTTTCTGGCGGGTCGTTGCCGATTTACCAAATTCAAACAAAAAACCAAAAGTCGTGTAGAGAGTCGCTCGCTCGCAAAAAGAGTCTACAGCACTCGGTGTTCCCAGGGGGTCACCCATCCAAGTACTAACCGAGCCCGACGTTGCTTAACTTCAGTGATCGGACGAGAACTGGTGCTTTCAACGTGGTATGGCCGTAGACATTCTAAAGGAATTTTTCTGGCGGGTCGTTGCCGATTTACCAAATTCAAACAAAAAACCAAAAGTCGTGTAGAGAGTTGCTCGCTCGCAAAAAGAGTCTACAGCACTCGGTGTTCCCAGGCGGTCACCCATCCAAGTACTAACCGAGCCCGACGTTGCTTAACTTCAGTGATCGGACGAGAACTGGTGCTTTCAACGTGGTATGGCCGTAGACATTCTAAAGGAATTTTTCTGGCGGGTCGTTGCCGATTTACCAAATTCAAACAAAAAACCAAAAGTCGTGTAGAGAGTTGCTCGCTCGCAAAAAGAGTCTACAGCACTCGGTGTTCCCAGGCGGTCACCCATCCAAGTACTAACCGAGCCCGACGTTGCTTAACTTCAGTGATCGGACGAGAACTGGTGCTTTCAACGTGGTATGGCCGTAGACATTCTAAAGGAATTTTTCTGGCGGGTCGTTGCCGATTTACCAAATTCAAACAAAAAACCAAAAGTCGTGTAGAGAGTTGCTCGCTCGCAAAAAGAGTCTACAGCACTCGGTGTTCCCAGGCGGTCACCCATCCAAGTACTAACCGAGCCCGACGTTGCTTAACTTCAGTGATCGGACGAGAACTGGTGCTTTCAACGTGGTATGGCCGTAGACATTCTAAAGGAATTTTTCTGGCGGGTCGTTGCCGATTTACCAAATTCAAACAAAAAACCAAAAGTCGTGTAGAGAGTCGCTCGCTCGCAAAAAGAGTCTACAGCACTCGGTGTTCCCAGGCGGTCACCCATCCAAGTACTAACCGAGCCCGACGTTGCTTAACTTCAGTGATCGGACGAGAACTGGTGCTTTCAACGTGGTATGGCCGTAGACATTCTAAAGGAATTTTTCTGGCGGGTCGTTGCCGATTTACCAAATTCAAACAAAAAACCAAAAGTCGTGTAGAGAGTCGCTCGCTCGCAAAAAGAGTCTACAGCACTCGGTGTTCCCAGGGGGTCACCCATCCAAGTACTAACCGAGCCCGACGTTGCTTAACTTCAGTGATCGGACGAGAACTGGTGCTTTCAACGTGGTATGGCCGTAGACATTCTAAAGGAATTTTTCTGGCGGGTCGTTGCCGATTTACCAAATTCAAACAAAAAACCAAAAGTCGTGTAGAGAGTTGCTCGCTCGCAAAAAGAGTCTACAGCACTCGGTGTTCCCAGGCGGTCACCCATCCAAGTACTAACCGAGCCCGACGTTGCTTAACTTCAGTGATCGGACGAGAACTGGTGCTTTCAACGTGGTATGGCCGTAGACATTCTAAAGGAATTTTTCTGGCGGGTCGTTGCCGATTTACCAAATTCAAACAAAAAACCAAAAGTCGTGTAGAGAGTTGCTCGCTCGCAAAAAGAGTCTACAGCACTCGGTGTTCCCAGGCGGTCACCCATCCAAGTACTAACCGAGCCCGACGTTGCTTAACTTCAGTGATCGGACGAGAACTGGTGCTTTCAACGTGGTATGGCCGTAGACATTCTAAAGGAATTTTTCTGGCGGGTCGTTGCCGATTTACCAAATTCAAACAAAAAACCAAAAGTCGTGTAGAGAGTTGCTCGCTCGCAAAAAGAGTCTACAGCACTCGGTGTTCCCAGGCGGTCACCCATCCAAGTACTAACCGAGCCCGACGTTGCTTAACTTCAGTGATCGGACGAGAACTGGTGCTTTCAACGTGGTATGGCCGTAGACATTCTAAAGGAATTTTTCTGGCGGGTCGTTGCCGATTTACCAAATTCAAACAAAAAACCAAAAGTCGTGTAGAGAGTCGCTCGCTCGCAAAAAGAGTCTACAGCACTCGGTGTTCCCAGGGGGTCACCCATCCAAGTACTAACCGAGCCCGACGTTGCTTAACTTCAGTGATCGGACGAGAACTGGTGCTTTCAACGTGGTATGGCCGTAGACATTCTAAAGGAATTTTTCTGGCGGGTCGTTGCCGATTTACCAAATTCAAACAAAAAACCAAAAGTCGTGTAGAGAGTTGCTCGCTCGCAAAAAGAGTCTACAGCACTCGGTGTTCCCAGGCGGTCACCCATCCAAGTACTAACCGAGCCCGACGTTGCTTAACTTCAGTGATCGGACGAGAACTGGTGCTTTCAACGTGGTATGGCCGTAGACATTCTAAAGGAATTTTTCTGGCGGGTCGTTGCCGATTTACCAAATTCAAACAAAAAACCAAAAGTCGTGTAGAGAGTTGCTCGCTCGCAAAAAGAGTCTACAGCACTCGGTGTTCCCAGGCGGTCACCCATCCAAGTACTAACCGAGCCCGACGTTGCTTAACTTCAGTGATCGGACGAGAACTGGTGCTTTCAACGTGGTATGGCCGTAGACATTCTAAAGGAATTTTTCTGGCGGGTCGTTGCCGATTTACCAAATTCAAACAAAAAACCAAAAGTCGTGTAGAGAGTCGCTCGCTCGCAAAAAGAGTCTACAGCACTCGGTGTTCCCAGGGGGTCACCCATCCAAGTACTAACCGAGCCCGACGTTGCTTAACTTCAGTGATCGGACGAGAACTGGTGCTTTCAACGTGGTATGGCCGTAGACATTCTAAAGGAATTTTTCTGGCGGGTCGTTGCCGATTTACCAAATTCAAACAAAAAACCAAAAGTCGTGTAGAGAGTTGCTCGCTCGCAAAAAGAGTCTACAGCACTCGGTGTTCCCAGGCGGTCACCCATCCAAGTACTAACCGAGCCCGACGTTGCTTAACTTCAGTGATCGGACGAGAACTGGTGCTTTCAACGTGGTATGGCCGTAGACATTCTAAAGGAATTTTTCTGGCGGGTCGTTGCCGATTTACCAAATTCAAACAAAAAACCAAAAGTCGTGTAGAGAGTTGCTCGCTCGCAAAAAGAGTCTACAGCACTCGGTGTTCCCAGGCGGTCACCCATCCAAGTACTAACCGAGCCCGACGTTGCTTAACTTCAGTGATCGGACGAGAACTGGTGCTTTCAACGTGGTATGGCCGTAGACATTCTAAAGGAATTTTTCTGGCGGGTCGTTGCCGATTTACCAAATTCAAACAAAAAACCAAAAGTCGTGTAGAGAGTCGCTCGCTCGCAAAAAGAGTCTACAGCACTCGGTGTTCCCAGGGGGTCACCCATCCAAGTACTAACCGAGCCCGACGTTGCTTAACTTCAGTGATCGGACGAGAACTGGTGCTTTCAACGTGGTATGGCCGTAGACATTCTAAAGGAATTTTTCTGGCGGGTCGTTGCCGATTTACCAAATTCAAACAAAAAACCAAAAGTCGTGTAGAGAGTTGCTCGCTCGCAAAAAGAGTCTACAGCACTCGGTGTTCCCAGGCGGTCACCCATCCAAGTACTAACCGAGCCCGACGTTGCTTAACTTCAGTGATCGGACGAGAACTGGTGCTTTCAACGTGGTATGGCCGTAGACATTCTAAAGGAATTTTTCTGGCGGGTCGTTGCCGATTTACCAAATTCAAACAAAAAACCAAAAGTCGTGTAGAGAGTTGCTCGCTCGCAAAAAGAGTCTACAGCACTCGGTGTTCCCAGGCGGTCACCCATCCAAGTACTAACCGAGCCCGACGTTGCTTAACTTCAGTGATCGGACGAGAACTGGTGCTTTCAACGTGGTATGGCCGTAGACATTCTAAAGGAATTTTTCTGGCGGGTCGTTGCCGATTTACCAAATTCAAACAAAAAACCAAAAGTCGTGTAGAGAGTTGCTCGCTCGCAAAAAGAGTCTACAGCACTCGGTGTTCCCAGGCGGTCACCCATCCAAGTACTAACCGAGCCCGACGTTGCTTAACTTCAGTGATCGGACGAGAACTGGTGCTTTCAACGTGGTATGGCCGTAGACATTCTAAAGGAATTTTTCTGGCGGGTCGTTGCCGATTTACCAAATTCAAACAAAAAACCAAAAGTCGTGTAGAGAGTCGCTCGCTCGCAAAAAGAGTCTACAGCACTCGGTGTTCCCAGGGGGTCACCCATCCAAGTACTAACCGAGCCCGACGTTGCTTAACTTCAGTGATCGGACGAGAACTGGTGCTTTCAACGTGGTATGGCCGTAGACATTCTAAAGGAATTTTTCTGGCGGGTCGTTGCCGATTTACCAAATTCAAACAAAAAACCAAAAGTCGTGTAGAGAGTTGCTCGCTCGCAAAAAGAGTCTACAGCACTCGGTGTTCCCAGGCGGTCACCCATCCAAGTACTAACCGAGCCCGACGTTGCTTAACTTCAGTGATCGGACGAGAACTGGTGCTTTCAACGTGGTATGGCCGTAGACATTCTAAAGGAATTTTTCTGGCGGGTCGTTGCCGATTTACCAAATTCAAACAAAAAACCAAAAGTCGTGTAGAGAGTTGCTCGCTCGCAAAAAGAGTCTACAGCACTCGGTGTTCCCAGGCGGTCACCCATCCAAGTACTAACCGAGCCCGACGTTGCTTAACTTCAGTGATCGGACGAGAACTGGTGCTTTCAACGTGGTATGGCCGTAGACATTCTAAAGGAATTTTTCTGGCGGGTCGTTGCCGATTTACCAAATTCAAACAAAAAACCAAAAGTCGTGTAGAGAGTTGCTCGCTCGCAAAAAGAGTCTACAGCACTCGGTGTTCCCAGGCGGTCACCCATCCAAGTACTAACCGAGCCCGACGTTGCTTAACTTCAGTGATCGGACGAGAACTGGTGCTTTCAACGTGGTATGGCCGTAGACATTCTAAAGGAATTTTTCTGGCGGGTCGTTGCCGATTTACCAAATTCAAACAAAAAACCAAAAGTCGTGTAGAGAGTCGCTCGCTCGCAAAAAGAGTCTACAGCACTCGGTGTTCCCAGGGGGTCACCCATCCAAGTACTAACCGAGCCCGACGTTGCTTAACTTCAGTGATCGGACGAGAACTGGTGCTTTCAACGTGGTATGGCCGTAGACATTCTAAAGGAATTTTTCTGGCGGGTCGTTGCCGATTTACCAAATTCAAACAAAAAACCAAAAGTCGTGTAGAGAGTTGCTCGCTCGCAAAAAGAGTCTACAGCACTCGGTGTTCCCAGGCGGTCACCCATCCAAGTACTAACCGAGCCCGACGTTGCTTAACTTCAGTGATCGGACGAGAACTGGTGCTTTCAACGTGGTATGGCCGTAGACATTCTAAAGGAATTTTTCTGGCGGGTCGTTGCCGATTTACCAAATTCAAACAAAAAACCAAAAGTCGTGTAGAGAGTTGCTCGCTCGCAAAAAGAGTCTACAGCACTCGGTGTTCCCAGGCGGTCACCCATCCAAGTACTAACCGAGCCCGACGTTGCTTAACTTCAGTGATCGGACGAGAACTGGTGCTTTCAACGTGGTATGGCCGTAGACATTCTAAAGGAATTTTTCTGGCGGGTCGTTGCCGATTTACCAAATTCAAACAAAAAACCAAAAGTCGTGTAGAGAGTCGCTCGCTCGCAAAAAGAGTCTACAGCACTCGGTGTTCCCAGGGGGTCACCCATCCAAGTACTAACCGAGCCCGACGTTGCTTAACTTCAGTGATCGGACGAGAACTGGTGCTTTCAACGTGGTATGGCCGTAGACATTCTAAAGGAATTTTTCTGGCGGGTCGTTGCCGATTTACCAAATTCAAACAAAAAACCAAAAGTCGTGTAGAGAGTTGCTCGCTCGCAAAAAGAGTCTACAGCACTCGGTGTTCCCAGGCGGTCACCCATCCAAGTACTAACCGAGCCCGACGTTGCTTAACTTCAGTGATCGGACGAGAACTGGTGCTTTCAACGTGGTATGGCCGTAGACATTCTAAAGGAATTTTTCTGGCGGGTCGTTGCCGATTTACCAAATTCAAACAAAAAACCAAAAGTCGTGTAGAGAGTTGCTCGCTCGCAAAAAGAGTCTACAGCACTCGGTGTTCCCAGGCGGTCACCCATCCAAGTACTAACCGAGCCCGACGTTGCTTAACTTCAGTGATCGGACGAGAACTGGTGCTTTCAACGTGGTATGGCCGTAGACATTCTAAAGGAATTTTTCTGGCGGGTCGTTGCCGATTTACCAAATTCAAACAAAAAACCAAAAGTCGTGTAGAGAGTCGCTCGCTCGCAAAAAGAGTCTACAGCACTCGGTGTTCCCAGGGGGTCACCCATCCAAGTACTAACCGAGCCCGACGTTGCTTAACTTCAGTGATCGGACGAGAACTGGTGCTTTCAACGTGGTATGGCCGTAGACATTCTAAAGGAATTTTTCTGGCGGGTCGTTGCCGATTTACCAAATTCAAACAAAAAACCAAAAGTCGTGTAGAGAGTTGCTCGCTCGCAAAAAGAGTCTACAGCACTCGGTGTTCCCAGGCGGTCACCCATCCAAGTACTAACCGAGCCCGACGTTGCTTAACTTCAGTGATCGGACGAGAACTGGTGCTTTCAACGTGGTATGGCCGTAGACATTCTAAAGGAATTTTTCTGGCGGGTCGTTGCCGATTTACCAAATTCAAACAAAAAACCAAAAGTCGTGTAGAGAGTTGCTCGCTCGCAAAAAGAGTCTACAGCACTCGGTGTTCCCAGGCGGTCACCCATCCAAGTACTAACCGAGCCCGACGTTGCTTAACTTCAGTGATCGGACGAGAACTGGTGCTTTCAACGTGGTATGGCCGTAGACATTCTAAAGGAATTTTTCTGGCGGGTCGTTGCCGATTTACCAAATTCAAACAAAAAACCAAAAGTCGTGTAGAGAGTTGCTCGCTCGCAAAAAGAGTCTACAGCACTCGGTGTTCCCAGGCGGTCACCCATCCAAGTACTAACCGAGCCCGACGTTGCTTAACTTCAGTGATCGGACGAGAACTGGTGCTTTCAACGTGGTATGGCCGTAGACATTCTAAAGGAATTTTTCTGGCGGGTCGTTGCCGATTTACCAAATTCAAACAAAAAACCAAAAGTCGTGTAGAGAGTCGCTCGCTCGCAAAAAGAGTCTACAGCACTCGGTGTTCCCAGGGGGTCACCCATCCAAGTACTAACCGAGCCCGACGTTGCTTAACTTCAGTGATCGGACGAGAACTGGTGCTTTCAACGTGGTATGGCCGTAGACATTCTAAAGGAATTTTTCTGGCGGGTCGTTGCCGATTTACCAAATTCAAACAAAAAACCAAAAGTCGTGTAGAGAGTTGCTCGCTCGCAAAAAGAGTCTACAGCACTCGGTGTTCCCAGGCGGTCACCCATCCAAGTACTAACCGAGCCCGACGTTGCTTAACTTCAGTGATCGGACGAGAACTGGTGCTTTCAACGTGGTATGGCCGTAGACATTCTAAAGGAATTTTTCTGGCGGGTCGTTGCCGATTTACCAAATTCAAACAAAAAACCAAAAGTCGTGTAGAGAGTTGCTCGCTCGCAAAAAGAGTCTACAGCACTCGGTGTTCCCAGGCGGTCACCCATCCAAGTACTAACCGAGCCCGACGTTGCTTAACTTCAGTGATCGGACGAGAACTGGTGCTTTCAACGTGGTATGGCCGTAGACATTCTAAAGGAATTTTTCTGGCGGGTCGTTGCCGATTTACCAAATTCAAACAAAAAACCAAAAGTCGTGTAGAGAGTTGCTCGCTCGCAAAAAGAGTCTACAGCACTCGGTGTTCCCAGGCGGTCACCCATCCAAGTACTAACCGAGCCCGACGTTGCTTAACTTCAGTGATCGGACGAGAACTGGTGCTTTCAACGTGGTATGGCCGTAGACATTCTAAAGGAATTTTTCTGGCGGGTCGTTGCCGATTTACCAAATTCAAACAAAAAACCAAAAGTCGTGTAGAGAGTCGCTCGCTCGCAAAAAGAGTCTACAGCACTCGGTGTTCCCAGGGGGTCACCCATCCAAGTACTAACCGAGCCCGACGTTGCTTAACTTCAGTGATCGGACGAGAACTGGTGCTTTCAACGTGGTATGGCCGTAGACATTCTAAAGGAATTTTTCTGGCGGGTCGTTGCCGATTTACCAAATTCAAACAAAAAACCAAAAGTCGTGTAGAGAGTTGCTCGCTCGCAAAAAGAGTCTACAGCACTCGGTGTTCCCAGGCGGTCACCCATCCAAGTACTAACCGAGCCCGACGTTGCTTAACTTCAGTGATCGGACGAGAACTGGTGCTTTCAACGTGGTATGGCCGTAGACATTCTAAAGGAATTTTTCTGGCGGGTCGTTGCCGATTTACCAAATTCAAACAAAAAACCAAAAGTCGTGTAGAGAGTCGCTCGCTCGCAAAAAGAGTCTACAGCACTCGGTGTTCCCAGGGGGTCACCCATCCAAGTACTAACCGAGCCCGACGTTGCTTAACTTCAGTGATCGGACGAGAACTGGTGCTTTCAACGTGGTATGGCCGTAGACATTCTAAAGGAATTTTTCTGGCGGGTCGTTGCCGATTTACCAAATTCAAACAAAAAACCAAAAGTCGTGTAGAGAGTTGCTCGCTCGCAAAAAGAGTCTACAGCACTCGGTGTTCCCAGGCGGTCACCCATCCAAGTACTAACCGAGCCCGACGTTGCTTAACTTCAGTGATCGGACGAGAACTGGTGCTTTCAACGTGGTATGGCCGTAGACATTCTAAAGGAATTTTTCTGGCGGGTCGTTGCCGATTTACCAAATTCAAACAAAAAACCAAAAGTCGTGTAGAGAGTTGCTCGCTCGCAAAAAGAGTCTACAGCACTCGGTGTTCCCAGGCGGTCACCCATCCAAGTACTAACCGAGCCCGACGTTGCTTAACTTCAGTGATCGGACGAGAACTGGTGCTTTCAACGTGGTATGGCCGTAGACATTCTAAAGGAATTTTTCTGGCGGGTCGTTGCCGATTTACCAAATTCAAACAAAAAACCAAAAGTCGTGTAGAGAGTTGCTCGCTCGCAAAAAGAGTCTACAGCACTCGGTGTTCCCAGGCGGTCACCCATCCAAGTACTAACCGAGCCCGACGTTGCTTAACTTCAGTGATCGGACGAGAACTGGTGCTTTCAACGTGGTATGGCCGTAGACATTCTAAAGGAATTTTTCTGGCGGGTCGTTGCCGATTTACCAAATTCAAACAAAAAACCAAAAGTCGTGTAGAGAGTCGCTCGCTCGCAAAAAGAGTCTACAGCACTCGGTGTTCCCAGGGGGTCACCCATCCAAGTACTAACCGAGCCCGACGTTGCTTAACTTCAGTGATCGGACGAGAACTGGTGCTTTCAACGTGGTATGGCCGTAGACATTCTAAAGGAATTTTTCTGGCGGGTCGTTGCCGATTTACCAAATTCAAACAAAAAACCAAAAGTCGTGTAGAGAGTTGCTCGCTCGCAAAAAGAGTCTACAGCACTCGGTGTTCCCAGGCGGTCACCCATCCAAGTACTAACCGAGCCCGACGTTGCTTAACTTCAGTGATCGGACGAGAACTGGTGCTTTCAACGTGGTATGGCCGTAGACATTCTAAAGGAATTTTTCTGGCGGGTCGTTGCCGATTTACCAAATTCAAACAAAAAACCAAAAGTCGTGTAGAGAGTCGCTCGCTCGCAAAAAGAGTCTACAGCACTCGGTGTTCCCAGGGGGTCACCCATCCAAGTACTAACCGAGCCCGACGTTGCTTAACTTCAGTGATCGGACGAGAACTGGTGCTTTCAACGTGGTATGGCCGTAGACATTCTAAAGGAATTTTTCTGGCGGGTCGTTGCCGATTTACCAAATTCAAACAAAAAACCAAAAGTCGTGTAGAGAGTTGCTCGCTCGCAAAAAGAGTCTACAGCACTCGGTGTTCCCAGGCGGTCACCCATCCAAGTACTAACCGAGCCCGACGTTGCTTAACTTCAGTGATCGGACGAGAACTGGTGCTTTCAACGTGGTATGGCCGTAGACATTCTAAAGGAATTTTTCTGGCGGGTCGTTGCCGATTTACCAAATTCAAACAAAAAACCAAAAGTCGTGTAGAGAGTTGCTCGCTCGCAAAAAGAGTCTACAGCACTCGGTGTTCCCAGGCGGTCACCCATCCAAGTACTAACCGAGCCCGACGTTGCTTAACTTCAGTGATCGGACGAGAACTGGTGCTTTCAACGTGGTATGGCCGTAGACATTCTAAAGGAATTTTTCTGGCGGGTCGTTGCCGATTTACCAAATTCAAACAAAAAACCAAAAGTCGTGTAGAGAGTCGCTCGCTCGCAAAAAGAGTCTACAGCACTCGGTGTTCCCAGGGGGTCACCCATCCAAGTACTAACCGAGCCCGACGTTGCTTAACTTCAGTGATCGGACGAGAACTGGTGCTTTCAACGTGGTATGGCCGTAGACATTCTAAAGGAATTTTTCTGGCGGGTCGTTGCCGATTTACCAAATTCAAACAAAAAACCAAAAGTCGTGTAGAGAGTTGCTCGCTCGCAAAAAGAGTCTACAGCACTCGGTGTTCCCAGGCGGTCACCCATCCAAGTACTAACCGAGCCCGACGTTGCTTAACTTCAGTGATCGGACGAGAACTGGTGCTTTCAACGTGGTATGGCCGTAGACATTCTAAAGGAATTTTTCTGGCGGGTCGTTGCCGATTTACCAAATTCAAACAAAAAACCAAAAGTCGTGTAGAGAGTTGCTCGCTCGCAAAAAGAGTCTACAGCACTCGGTGTTCCCAGGCGGTCACCCATCCAAGTACTAACCGAGCCCGACGTTGCTTAACTTCAGTGATCGGACGAGAACTGGTGCTTTCAACGTGGTATGGCCGTAGACATTCTAAAGGAATTTTTCTGGCGGGTCGTTGCCGATTTACCAAATTCAAACAAAAAACCAAAAGTCGTGTAGAGAGTTGCTCGCTCGCAAAAAGAGTCTACAGCACTCGGTGTTCCCAGGCGGTCACCCATCCAAGTACTAACCGAGCCCGACGTTGCTTAACTTCAGTGATCGGACGAGAACTGGTGCTTTCAACGTGGTATGGCCGTAGACATTCTAAAGGAATTTTTCTGGCGGGTCGTTGCCGATTTACCAAATTCAAACAAAAAACCAAAAGTCGTGTAGAGAGTCGCTCGCTCGCAAAAAGAGTCTACAGCACTCGGTGTTCCCAGGGGGTCACCCATCCAAGTACTAACCGAGCCCGACGTTGCTTAACTTCAGTGATCGGACGAGAACTGGTGCTTTCAACGTGGTATGGCCGTAGACATTCTAAAGGAATTTTTCTGGCGGGTCGTTGCCGATTTACCAAATTCAAACAAAAAACCAAAAGTCGTGTAGAGAGTTGCTCGCTCGCAAAAAGAGTCTACAGCACTCGGTGTTCCCAGGCGGTCACCCATCCAAGTACTAACCGAGCCCGACGTTGCTTAACTTCAGTGATCGGACGAGAACTGGTGCTTTCAACGTGGTATGGCCGTAGACATTCTAAAGGAATTTTTCTGGCGGGTCGTTGCCGATTTACCAAATTCAAACAAAAAACCAAAAGTCGTGTAGAGAGTTGCTCGCTCGCAAAAAGAGTCTACAGCACTCGGTGTTCCCAGGCGGTCACCCATCCAAGTACTAACCGAGCCCGACGTTGCTTAACTTCAGTGATCGGACGAGAACTGGTGCTTTCAACGTGGTATGGCCGTAGACATTCTAAAGGAATTTTTCTGGCGGGTCGTTGCCGATTTACCAAATTCAAACAAAAAACCAAAAGTCGTGTAGAGAGTTGCTCGCTCGCAAAAAGAGTCTACAGCACTCGGTGTTCCCAGGCGGTCACCCATCCAAGTACTAACCGAGCCCGACGTTGCTTAACTTCAGTGATCGGACGAGAACTGGTGCTTTCAACGTGGTATGGCCGTAGACATTCTAAAGGAATTTTTCTGGCGGGTCGTTGCCGATTTACCAAATTCAAACAAAAAACCAAAAGTCGTGTAGAGAGTCGCTCGCTCGCAAAAAGAGTCTACAGCACTCGGTGTTCCCAGGGGGTCACCCATCCAAGTACTAACCGAGCCCGACGTTGCTTAACTTCAGTGATCGGACGAGAACTGGTGCTTTCAACGTGGTATGGCCGTAGACATTCTAAAGGAATTTTTCTGGCGGGTCGTTGCCGATTTACCAAATTCAAACAAAAAACCAAAAGTCGTGTAGAGAGTCGCTCGCTCGCAAAAAGAGTCTACAGCACTCGGTGTTCCCAGGCGGTCACCCATCCAAGTACTAACCGAGCCCGACGTTGCTTAACTTCAGTGATCGGACGAGAACTGGTGCTTTCAACGTGGTATGGCCGTAGACATTCTAAAGGAATTTTTCTGGCGGGTCGTTGCCGATTTACCAAATTCAAACAAAAAACCAAAAGTCGTGTAGAGAGTCGCTCGCTCGCAAAAAGAGTCTACAGCACTCGGTGTTCCCAGGGGGTCACCCATCCAAGTACTAACCGAGCCCGACGTTGCTTAACTTCAGTGATCGGACGAGAACTGGTGCTTTCAACGTGGTATGGCCGTAGACATTCTAAAGGAATTTTTCTGGCGGGTCGTTGCCGATTTACCAAATTCAAACAAAAAACCAAAAGTCGTGTAGAGAGTTGCTCGCTCGCAAAAAGAGTCTACAGCACTCGGTGTTCCCAGGGGGTCACCCATCCAAGTACTAACCGAGCCCGACGTTGCTTAACTTCAGTGATCGGACGAGAACTGGTGCTTTCAACGTGGTATGGCCGTAGACATTCTAAAGGAATTTTTCTGGCGGGTCGTTGCCGATTTACCAAATTCAAACAAAAAACCAAAAGTCGTGTAGAGAGTTGCTCGCTCGCAAAAAGAGTCTACAGCACTCGGTGTTCCCAGGCGGTCACCCATCCAAGTACTAACCGAGCCCGACGTTGCTTAACTTCAGTGATCGGACGAGAACTGGTGCTTTCAACGTGGTATGGCCGTAGACATTCTAAAGGAATTTTTCTGGCGGGTCGTTGCCGATTTACCAAATTCAAACAAAAAACCAAAAGTCGTGTAGAGAGTTGCTCGCTCGCAAAAAGAGTCTACAGCACTCGGTGTTCCCAGGCGGTCACCCATCCAAGTACTAACCGAGCCCGACGTTGCTTAACTTCAGTGATCGGACGAGAACTGGTGCTTTCAACGTGGTATGGCCGTAGACATTCTAAAGGAATTTTTCTGGCGGGTCGTTGCCGATTTACCAAATTCAAACAAAAAACCAAAAGTCGTGTAGAGAGTTGCTCGCTCGCAAAAAGAGTCTACAGCACTCGGTGTTCCCAGGCGGTCACCCATCCAAGTACTAACCGAGCCCGACGTTGCTTAACTTCAGTGATCGGACGAGAACTGGTGCTTTCAACGTGGTATGGCCGTAGACATTCTAAAGGAATTTTTCTGGCGGGTCGTTGCCGATTTACCAAATTCAAACAAAAAACCAAAAGTCGTGTAGAGAGTCGCTCGCTCGCAAAAAGAGTCTACAGCACTCGGTGTTCCCAGGGGGTCACCCATCCAAGTACTAACCGAGCCCGACGTTGCTTAACTTCAGTGATCGGACGAGAACTGGTGCTTTCAACGTGGTATGGCCGTAGACATTCTAAAGGAATTTTTCTGGCGGGTCGTTGCCGATTTACCAAATTCAAACAAAAAACCAAAAGTCGTGTAGAGAGTTGCTCGCTCGCAAAAAGAGTCTACAGCACTCGGTGTTCCCAGGCGGTCACCCATCCAAGTACTAACCGAGCCCGACGTTGCTTAACTTCAGTGATCGGACGAGAACTGGTGCTTTCAACGTGGTATGGCCGTAGACATTCTAAAGGAATTTTTCTGGCGGGTCGTTGCCGATTTACCAAATTCAAACAAAAAACCAAAAGTCGTGTAGAGAGTCGCTCGCTCGCAAAAAGAGTCTACAGCACTCGGTGTTCCCAGGGGGTCACCCATCCAAGTACTAACCGAGCCCGACGTTGCTTAACTTCAGTGATCGGACGAGAACTGGTGCTTTCAACGTGGTATGGCCGTAGACATTCTAAAGGAATTTTTCTGGCGGGTCGTTGCCGATTTACCAAATTCAAACAAAAAACCAAAAGTCGTGTAGAGAGTTGCTCGCTCGCAAAAAGAGTCTACAGCACTCGGTGTTCCCAGGCGGTCACCCATCCAAGTACTAACCGAGCCCGACGTTGCTTAACTTCAGTGATCGGACGAGAACTGGTGCTTTCAACGTGGTATGGCCGTAGACATTCTAAAGGAATTTTTCTGGCGGGTCGTTGCCGATTTACCAAATTCAAACAAAAAACCAAAAGTCGTGTAGAGAGTTGCTCGCTCGCAAAAAGAGTCTACAGCACTCGGTGTTCCCAGGCGGTCACCCATCCAAGTACTAACCGAGCCCGACGTTGCTTAACTTCAGTGATCGGACGAGAACTGGTGCTTTCAACGTGGTATGGCCGTAGACATTCTAAAGGAATTTTTCTGGCGGGTCGTTGCCGATTTACCAAATTCAAACAAAAAACCAAAAGTCGTGTAGAGAGTTGCTCGCTCGCAAAAAGAGTCTACAGCACTCGGTGTTCCCAGGCGGTCACCCATCCAAGTACTAACCGAGCCCGACGTTGCTTAACTTCAGTGATCGGACGAGAACTGGTGCTTTCAACGTGGTATGGCCGTAGACATTCTAAAGGAATTTTTCTGGCGGGTCGTTGCCGATTTACCAAATTCAAACAAAAAACCAAAAGTCGTGTAGAGAGTCGCTCGCTCGCAAAAAGAGTCTACAGCACTCGGTGTTCCCAGGGGGTCACCCATCCAAGTACTAACCGAGCCCGACGTTGCTTAACTTCAGTGATCGGACGAGAACTGGTGCTTTCAACGTGGTATGGCCGTAGACATTCTAAAGGAATTTTTCTGGCGGGTCGTTGCCGATTTACCAAATTCAAACAAAAAACCAAAAGTCGTGTAGAGAGTTGCTCGCTCGCAAAAAGAGTCTACAGCACTCGGTGTTCCCAGGCGGTCACCCATCCAAGTACTAACCGAGCCCGACGTTGCTTAACTTCAGTGATCGGACGAGAACTGGTGCTTTCAACGTGGTATGGCCGTAGACATTCTAAAGGAATTTTTCTGGCGGGTCGTTGCCGATTTACCAAATTCAAACAAAAAACCAAAAGTCGTGTAGAGAGTTGCTCGCTCGCAAAAAGAGTCTACAGCACTCGGTGTTCCCAGGCGGTCACCCATCCAAGTACTAACCGAGCCCGACGTTGCTTAACTTCAGTGATCGGACGAGAACTGGTGCTTTCAACGTGGTATGGCCGTAGACATTCTAAAGGAATTTTTCTGGCGGGTCGTTGCCGATTTACCAAATTCAAACAAAAAACCAAAAGTCGTGTAGAGAGTTGCTCGCTCGCAAAAAGAGTCTACAGCACTCGGTGTTCCCAGGCGGTCACCCATCCAAGTACTAACCGAGCCCGACGTTGCTTAACTTCAGTGATCGGACGAGAACTGGTGCTTTCAACGTGGTATGGCCGTAGACATTCTAAAGGAATTTTTCTGGCGGGTCGTTGCCGATTTACCAAATTCAAACAAAAAACCAAAAGTCGTGTAGAGAGTCGCTCGCTCGCAAAAAGAGTCTACAGCACTCGGTGTTCCCAGGGGGTCACCCATCCAAGTACTAACCGAGCCCGACGTTGCTTAACTTCAGTGATCGGACGAGAACTGGTGCTTTCAACGTGGTATGGCCGTAGACATTCTAAAGGAATTTTTCTGGCGGGTCGTTGCCGATTTACCAAATTCAAACAAAAAACCAAAAGTCGTGTAGAGAGTTGCTCGCTCGCAAAAAGAGTCTACAGCACTCGGTGTTCCCAGGCGGTCACCCATCCAAGTACTAACCGAGCCCGACGTTGCTTAACTTCAGTGATCGGACGAGAACTGGTGCTTTCAACGTGGTATGGCCGTAGACATTCTAAAGGAATTTTTCTGGCGGGTCGTTGCCGATTTACCAAATTCAAACAAAAAACCAAAAGTCGTGTAGAGAGTCGCTCGCTCGCAAAAAGAGTCTACAGCACTCGGTGTTCCCAGGGGGTCACCCATCCAAGTACTAACCGAGCCCGACGTTGCTTAACTTCAGTGATCGGACGAGAACTGGTGCTTTCAACGTGGTATGGCCGTAGACATTCTAAAGGAATTTTTCTGGCGGGTCGTTGCCGATTTACCAAATTCAAACAAAAAACCAAAAGTCGTGTAGAGAGTTGCTCGCTCGCAAAAAGAGTCTACAGCACTCGGTGTTCCCAGGCGGTCACCCATCCAAGTACTAACCGAGCCCGACGTTGCTTAACTTCAGTGATCGGACGAGAACTGGTGCTTTCAACGTGGTATGGCCGTAGACATTCTAAAGGAATTTTTCTGGCGGGTCGTTGCCGATTTACCAAATTCAAACAAAAAACCAAAAGTCGTGTAGAGAGTCGCTCGCTCGCAAAAAGAGTCTACAGCACTCGGTGTTCCCAGGGGGTCACCCATCCAAGTACTAACCGAGCCCGACGTTGCTTAACTTCAGTGATCGGACGAGAACTGGTGCTTTCAACGTGGTATGGCCGTAGACATTCTAAAGGAATTTTTCTGGCGGGTCGTTGCCGATTTACCAAATTCAAACAAAAAACCAAAAGTCGTGTAGAGAGTTGCTCGCTCGCAAAAAGAGTCTACAGCACTCGGTGTTCCCAGGCGGTCACCCATCCAAGTACTAACCGAGCCCGACGTTGCTTAACTTCAGTGATCGGACGAGAACTGGTGCTTTCAACGTGGTATGGCCGTAGACATTCTAAAGGAATTTTTCTGGCGGGTCGTTGCCGATTTACCAAATTCAAACAAAAAACCAAAAGTCGTGTAGAGAGTTGCTCGCTCGCAAAAAGAGTCTACAGCACTCGGTGTTCCCAGGCGGTCACCCATCCAAGTACTAACCGAGCCCGACGTTGCTTAACTTCAGTGATCGGACGAGAACTGGTGCTTTCAACGTGGTATGGCCGTAGACATTCTAAAGGAATTTTTCTGGCGGGTCGTTGCCGATTTACCAAATTCAAACAAAAAACCAAAAGTCGTGTAGAGAGTTGCTCGCTCGCAAAAAGAGTCTACAGCACTCGGTGTTCCCAGGCGGTCACCCATCCAAGTACTAACCGAGCCCGACGTTGCTTAACTTCAGTGATCGGACGAGAACTGGTGCTTTCAACGTGGTATGGCCGTAGACATTCTAAAGGAATTTTTCTGGCGGGTCGTTGCCGATTTACCAAATTCAAACAAAAAACCAAAAGTCGTGTAGAGAGTCGCTCGCTCGCAAAAAGAGTCTACAGCACTCGGTGTTCCCAGGGGGTCACCCATCCAAGTACTAACCGAGCCCGACGTTGCTTAACTTCAGTGATCGGACGAGAACTGGTGCTTTCAACGTGGTATGGCCGTAGACATTCTAAAGGAATTTTTCTGGCGGGTCGTTGCCGATTTACCAAATTCAAACAAAAAACCAAAAGTCGTGTAGAGAGTTGCTCGCTCGCAAAAAGAGTCTACAGCACTCGGTGTTCCCAGGCGGTCACCCATCCAAGTACTAACCGAGCCCGACGTTGCTTAACTTCAGTGATCGGACGAGAACTGGTGCTTTCAACGTGGTATGGCCGTAGACATTCTAAAGGAATTTTTCTGGCGGGTCGTTGCCGATTTACCAAATTCAAACAAAAAACCAAAAGTCGTGTAGAGAGTTGCTCGCTCGCAAAAAGAGTCTACAGCACTCGGTGTTCCCAGGCGGTCACCCATCCAAGTACTAACCGAGCCCGACGTTGCTTAACTTCAGTGATCGGACGAGAACTGGTGCTTTCAACGTGGTATGGCCGTAGACATTCTAAAGGAATTTTTCTGGCGGGTCGTTGCCGATTTACCAAATTCAAACAAAAAACCAAAAGTCGTGTAGAGAGTTGCTCGCTCGCAAAAAGAGTCTACAGCACTCGGTGTTCCCAGGCGGTCACCCATCCAAGTACTAACCGAGCCCGACGTTGCTTAACTTCAGTGATCGGACGAGAACTGGTGCTTTCAACGTGGTATGGCCGTAGACATTCTAAAGGAATTTTTCTGGCGGGTCGTTGCCGATTTACCAAATTCAAACAAAAAACCAAAAGTCGTGTAGAGAGTCGCTCGCTCGCAAAAAGAGTCTACAGCACTCGGTGTTCCCAGGGGGTCACCCATCCAAGTACTAACCGAGCCCGACGTTGCTTAACTTCAGTGATCGGACGAGAACTGGTGCTTTCAACGTGGTATGGCCGTAGACATTCTAAAGGAATTTTTCTGGCGGGTCGTTGCCGATTTACCAAATTCAAACAAAAAACCAAAAGTCGTGTAGAGAGTTGCTCGCTCGCAAAAAGAGTCTACAGCACTCGGTGTTCCCAGGCGGTCACCCATCCAAGTACTAACCGAGCCCGACGTTGCTTAACTTCAGTGATCGGACGAGAACTGGTGCTTTCAACGTGGTATGGCCGTAGACATTCTAAAGGAATTTTTCTGGCGGGTCGTTGCCGATTTACCAAATTCAAACAAAAAACCAAAAGTCGTGTAGAGAGTTGCTCGCTCGCAAAAAGAGTCTACAGCACTCGGTGTTCCCAGGCGGTCACCCATCCAAGTACTAACCGAGCCCGACGTTGCTTAACTTCAGTGATCGGACGAGAACTGGTGCTTTCAACGTGGTATGGCCGTAGACATTCTAAAGGAATTTTTCTGGCGGGTCGTTGCCGATTTACCAAATTCAAACAAAAAACCAAAAGTCGTGTAGAGAGTTGCTCGCTCGCAAAAAGAGTCTACAGCACTCGGTGTTCCCAGGCGGTCACCCATCCAAGTACTAACCGAGCCCGACGTTGCTTAACTTCAGTGATCGGACGAGAACTGGTGCTTTCAACGTGGTATGGCCGTAGACATTCTAAAGGAATTTTTCTGGCGGGTCGTTGCCGATTTACCAAATTCAAACAAAAAACCAAAAGTCGTGTAGAGAGTTGCTCGCTCGCAAAAAGAGTCTACAGCACTCGGTGTTCCCAGGCGGTCACCCATCCAAGTACTAACCGAGCCCGACGTTGCTTAACTTCAGTGATCGGACGAGAACTGGTGCTTTCAACGTGGTATGGCCGTAGACATTCTAAAGGAATTTTTCTGGCGGGTCGTTGCCGATTTACCAAATTCAAACAAAAAACCAAAAGTCGTGTAGAGAGTCGCTCGCTCGCAAAAAGAGTCTACAGCACTCGGTGTTCCCAGGGGGTCACCCATCCAAGTACTAACCGAGCCCGACGTTGCTTAACTTCAGTGATCGGACGAGAACTGGTGCTTTCAACGTGGTATGGCCGTAGACATTCTAAAGGAATTTTTCTGGCGGGTCGTTGCCGATTTACCAAATTCAAACAAAAAACCAAAAGTCGTGTAGAGAGTTGCTCGCTCGCAAAAAGAGTCTACAGCACTCGGTGTTCCCAGGCGGTCACCCATCCAAGTACTAACCGAGCCCGACGTTGCTTAACTTCAGTGATCGGACGAGAACTGGTGCTTTCAACGTGGTATGGCCGTAGACATTCTAAAGGAATTTTTCTGGCGGGTCGTTGCCGATTTACCAAATTCAAACAAAAAACCAAAAGTCGTGTAGAGAGTCGCTCGCTCGCAAAAAGAGTCTACAGCACTCGGTGTTCCCAGGGGGTCACCCATCCAAGTACTAACCGAGCCCGACGTTGCTTAACTTCAGTGATCGGACGAGAACTGGTGCTTTCAACGTGGTATGGCCGTAGACATTCTAAAGGAATTTTTCTGGCGGGTCGTTGCCGATTTACCAAATTCAAACAAAAAACCAAAAGTCGTGTAGAGAGTTGCTCGCTCGCAAAAAGAGTCTACAGCACTCGGTGTTCCCAGGCGGTCACCCATCCAAGTACTAACCGAGCCCGACGTTGCTTAACTTCAGTGATCGGACGAGAACTGGTGCTTTCAACGTGGTATGGCCGTAGACATTCTAAAGGAATTTTTCTGGCGGGTCGTTGCCGATTTACCAAATTCAAACAAAAAACCAAAAGTCGTGTAGAGAGTTGCTCGCTCGCAAAAAGAGTCTACAGCACTCGGTGTTCCCAGGCGGTCACCCATCCAAGTACTAACCGAGCCCGACGTTGCTTAACTTCAGTGATCGGACGAGAACTGGTGCTTTCAACGTGGTATGGCCGTAGACATTCTAAAGGAATTTTTCTGGCGGGTCGTTGCCGATTTACCAAATTCAAACAAAAAACCAAAAGTCGTGTAGAGAGTTGCTCGCTCGCAAAAAGAGTCTACAGCACTCGGTGTTCCCAGGCGGTCACCCATCCAAGTACTAACCGAGCCCGACGTTGCTTAACTTCAGTGATCGGACGAGAACTGGTGCTTTCAACGTGGTATGGCCGTAGACATTCTAAAGGAATTTTTCTGGCGGGTCGTTGCCGATTTACCAAATTCAAACAAAAAACCAAAAGTCGTGTAGAGAGTCGCTCGCTCGCAAAAAGAGTCTACAGCACTCGGTGTTCCCAGGGGGTCACCCATCCAAGTACTAACCGAGCCCGACGTTGCTTAACTTCAGTGATCGGACGAGAACTGGTGCTTTCAACGTGGTATGGCCGTAGACATTCTAAAGGAATTTTTCTGGCGGGTCGTTGCCGATTTACCAAATTCAAACAAAAAACCAAAAGTCGTGTAGAGAGTCGCTCGCTCGCAAAAAGAGTCTACAGCACTCGGTGTTCCCAGGGGGTCACCCATCCAAGTACTAACCGAGCCCGACGTTGCTTAACTTCAGTGATCGGACGAGAACTGGTGCTTTCAACGTGGTATGGCCGTAGACATTCTAAAGGAATTTTTCTGGCGGGTCGTTGCCGATTTACCAAATTCAAACAAAAAACCAAAAGTCGTGTAGAGAGTTGCTCGCTCGCAAAAAGAGTCTACAGCACTCGGTGTTCCCAGGCGGTCACCCATCCAAGTACTAACCGAGCCCGACGTTGCTTAACTTCAGTGATCGGACGAGAACTGGTGCTTTCAACGTGGTATGGCCGTAGACATTCTAAAGGAATTTTTCTGGCGGGTCGTTGCCGATTTACCAAATTCAAACAAAAAACCAAAAGTCGTGTAGAGAGTTGCTCGCTCGCAAAAAGAGTCTACAGCACTCGGTGTTCCCAGGCGGTCACCCATCCAAGTACTAACCGAGCCCGACGTTGCTTAACTTCAGTGATCGGACGAGAACTGGTGCTTTCAACGTGGTATGGCCGTAGACATTCTAAAGGAATTTTTCTGGCGGGTCGTTGCCGATTTACCAAATTCAAACAAAAAACCAAAAGTCGTGTAGAGAGTTGCTCGCTCGCAAAAAGAGTCTACAGCACTCGGTGTTCCCAGGCGGTCACCCATCCAAGTACTAACCGAGCCCGACGTTGCTTAACTTCAGTGATCGGACGAGAACTGGTGCTTTCAACGTGGTATGGCCGTAGACATTCTAAAGGAATTTTTCTGGCGGGTCGTTGCCGATTTACCAAATTCAAACAAAAAACCAAAAGTCGTGTAGAGAGTCGCTCGCTCGCAAAAAGAGTCTACAGCACTCGGTGTTCCCAGGGGGTCACCCATCCAAGTACTAACCGAGCCCGACGTTGCTTAACTTCAGTGATCGGACGAGAACTGGTGCTTTCAACGTGGTATGGCCGTAGACATTCTAAAGGAATTTTTCTGGCGGGTCGTTGCCGATTTACCAAATTCAAACAAAAAACCAAAAGTCGTGTAGAGAGTTGCTCGCTCGCAAAAAGAGTCTACAGCACTCGGTGTTCCCAGGCGGTCACCCATCCAAGTACTAACCGAGCCCGACGTTGCTTAACTTCAGTGATCGGACGAGAACTGGTGCTTTCAACGTGGTATGGCCGTAGACATTCTAAAGGAATTTTTCTGGCGGGTCGTTGCCGATTTACCAAATTCAAACAAAAAACCAAAAGTCGTGTAGAGAGTCGCTCGCTCGCAAAAAGAGTCTACAGCACTCGGTGTTCCCAGGGGGTCACCCATCCAAGTACTAACCGAGCCCGACGTTGCTTAACTTCAGTGATCGGACGAGAACTGGTGCTTTCAACGTGGTATGGCCGTAGACATTCTAAAGGAATTTTTCTGGCGGGTCGTTGCCGATTTACCAAATTCAAACAAAAAACCAAAAGTCGTGTAGAGAGTTGCTCGCTCGCAAAAAGAGTCTACAGCACTCGGTGTTCCCAGGCGGTCACCCATCCAAGTACTAACCGAGCCCGACGTTGCTTAACTTCAGTGATCGGACGAGAACTGGTGCTTTCAACGTGGTATGGCCGTAGACATTCTAAAGGAATTTTTCTGGCGGGTCGTTGCCGATTTACCAAATTCAAACAAAAAACCAAAAGTCGTGTAGAGAGTTGCTCGCTCGCAAAAAGAGTCTACAGCACTCGGTGTTCCCAGGCGGTCACCCATCCAAGTACTAACCGAGCCCGACGTTGCTTAACTTCAGTGATCGGACGAGAACTGGTGCTTTCAACGTGGTATGGCCGTAGACATTCTAAAGGAATTTTTCTGGCGGGTCGTTGCCGATTTACCAAATTCAAACAAAAAACCAAAAGTCGTGTAGAGAGTTGCTCGCTCGCAAAAAGAGTCTACAGCACTCGGTGTTCCCAGGCGGTCACCCATCCAAGTACTAACCGAGCCCGACGTTGCTTAACTTCAGTGATCGGACGAGAACTGGTGCTTTCAACGTGGTATGGCCGTAGACATTCTAAAGGAATTTTTCTGGCGGGTCGTTGCCGATTTACCAAATTCAAACAAAAAACCAAAAGTCGTGTAGAGAGTCGCTCGCTCGCAAAAAGAGTCTACAGCACTCGGTGTTCCCAGGGGGTCACCCATCCAAGTACTAACCGAGCCCGACGTTGCTTAACTTCAGTGATCGGACGAGAACTGGTGCTTTCAACGTGGTATGGCCGTAGACATTCTAAAGGAATTTTTCTGGCGGGTCGTTGCCGATTTACCAAATTCAAACAAAAAACCAAAAGTCGTGTAGAGAGTTGCTCGCTCGCAAAAAGAGTCTACAGCACTCGGTGTTCCCAGGCGGTCACCCATCCAAGTACTAACCGAGCCCGACGTTGCTTAACTTCAGTGATCGGACGAGAACTGGTGCTTTCAACGTGGTATGGCCGTAGACATTCTAAAGGAATTTTTCTGGCGGGTCGTTGCCGATTTACCAAATTCAAACAAAAAACCAAAAGTCGTGTAGAGAGTCGCTCGCTCGCAAAAAGAGTCTACAGCACTCGGTGTTCCCAGGGGGTCACCCATCCAAGTACTAACCGAGCCCGACGTTGCTTAACTTCAGTGATCGGACGAGAACTGGTGCTTTCAACGTGGTATGGCCGTAGACATTCTAAAGGAATTTTTCTGGCGGGTCGTTGCCGATTTACCAAATTCAAACAAAAAACCAAAAGTCGTGTAGAGAGTCGCTCGCTCGCAAAAAGAGTCTACAGCACTCGGTGTTCCCAGGGGGTCACCCATCCAAGTACTAACCGAGCCCGACGTTGCTTAACTTCAGTGATCGGACGAGAACTGGTGCTTTCAACGTGGTATGGCCGTAGACATTCTAAAGGAATTTTTCTGGCGGGTCGTTGCCGATTTACCAAATTCAAACAAAAAACCAAAAGTCGTGTAGAGAGTTGCTCGCTCGCAAAAAGAGTCTACAGCACTCGGTGTTCCCAGGCGGTCACCCATCCAAGTACTAACCGAGCCCGACGTTGCTTAACTTCAGTGATCGGACGAGAACTGGTGCTTTCAACGTGGTATGGCCGTAGACATTCTAAAGAAATTTTTCTGGCGGGTCGTTGCCGATTTACCAAATTCAAACAAAAAACCAAAAGTCGTGTAGAGAGTCGCTCGCTCGCAAAAAGAGTCTACAGCACTCGGTGTTCCCAGGGGGTCACCCATACAAGTACTAACCGAGCCCGACGTTGCTTAACTTCAGTGATCGGACGAGAACTGGTGCTTTCAACGTGGTATGGCCGTAGACATTCTAAAGGAATTTTTCTGGCGGGTCGTTGCCGATTTACCAAATTCAAACAAAAAACCAAAAGTCGTGTAGAGAGTTGCTCGCTCGCAAAAAGAGTCTACAGCACTCGGTGTTCCCAGGCGGTCACCCATCCAAGTACTAACCGAGCCCGACGTTGCTTAACTTCAGTGATCGGACGAGAACTGGTGCTTTCAACGTGGTATGGCCGTAGACATTCTAAAGGAATTTTTCTGGCGGGTCGTTGCCGATTTACCAAATTCAAACAAAAAACCAAAAGTCGTGTAGAGAGTTGCTCGCTCGCAAAAAGAGTCTACAGCACTCGGTGTTCCCAGGCGGTCACCCATCCAAGTACTAACCGAGCCCGACGTTGCTTAACTTCAGTGATCGGACGAGAACTGGTGCTTTCAACGTGGTATGGCCGTAGACATTCTAAAGGAATTTTTCTGGCGGGTCGTTGCCGATTTACCAAATTCAAACAAAAAACCAAAAGTCGTGTAGAGAGTCGCTCGCTCGCAAAAAGAGTCTACAGCACTCGGTGTTCCCAGGGGGTCACCCATCCAAGTACTAACCGAGCCCGACGTTGCTTAACTTCAGTGATCGGACGAGAACTGGTGCTTTCAACGTGGTATGGCCGTAGACATTCTAAAGGAATTTTTCTGGCGGGTCGTTGCCGATTTACCAAATTCAAACAAAAAACCAAAAGTCGTGTAGAGAGTTGCTCGCTCGCAAAAAGAGTCTACAGCACTCGGTGTTCCCAGGCGGTCACCCATCCAAGTACTAACCGAGCCCGACGTTGCTTAACTTCAGTGATCGGACGAGAACTGGTGCTTTCAACGTGGTATGGCCGTAGACATTCTAAAGGAATTTTTCTGGCGGGTCGTTGCCGATTTACCAAATTCAAACAAAAAACCAAAAGTCGTGTAGAGAGTTGCTCGCTCGCAAAAAGAGTCTACAGCACTCGGTGTTCCCAGGCGGTCACCCATCCAAGTACTAACCGAGCCCGACGTTGCTTAACTTCAGTGATCGGACGAGAACTGGTGCTTTCAACGTGGTATGGCCGTAGACATTCTAAAGGAATTTTTCTGGCGGGTCGTTGCCGATTTACCAAATTCAAACAAAAAACCAAAAGTCGTGTAGAGAGTTGCTCGCTCGCAAAAAGAGTCTACAGCACTCGGTGTTCCCAGGCGGTCACCCATCCAAGTACTAACCGAGCCCGACGTTGCTTAACTTCAGTGATCGGACGAGAACTGGTGCTTTCAACGTGGTATGGCCGTAGACATTCTAAAGGAATTTTTCTGGCGGGTCGTTGCCGATTTACCAAATTCAAACAAAAAACCAAAAGTCGTGTAGAGAGTCGCTCGCTCGCAAAAAGAGTCTACAGCACTCGGTGTTCCCAGGGGGTCACCCATCCAAGTACTAACCGAGCCCGACGTTGCTTAACTTCAGTGATCGGACGAGAACTGGTGCTTTCAACGTGGTATGGCCGTAGACATTCTAAAGGAATTTTTCTGGCGGGTCGTTGCCGATTTACCAAATTCAAACAAAAAACCAAAAGTCGTGTAGAGAGTTGCTCGCTCGCAAAAAGAGTCTACAGCACTCGGTGTTCCCAGGCGGTCACCCATCCAAGTACTAACCGAGCCCGACGTTGCTTAACTTCAGTGATCGGACGAGAACTGGTGCTTTCAACGTGGTATGGCCGTAGACATTCTAAAGGAATTTTTCTGGCGGGTCGTTGCCGATTTACCAAATTCAAACAAAAAACCAAAAGTCGTGTAGAGAGTCGCTCGCTCGCAAAAAGAGTCTACAGCACTCGGTGTTCCCAGGGGGTCACCCATCCAAGTACTAACCGAGCCCGACGTTGCTTAACTTCAGTGATCGGACGAGAACTGGTGCTTTCAACGTGGTATGGCCGTAGACATTCTAAAGGAATTTTTCTGGCGGGTCGTTGCCGATTTACCAAATTCAAACAAAAAACCAAAAGTCGTGTAGAGAGTTGCTCGCTCGCAAAAAGAGTCTACAGCACTCGGTGTTCCCAGGCGGTCACCCATCCAAGTACTAACCGAGCCCGACGTTGCTTAACTTCAGTGATCGGACGAGAACTGGTGCTTTCAACGTGGTATGGCCGTAGACATTCTAAAGGAATTTTTCTGGCGGGTCGTTGCCGATTTACCAAATTCAAACAAAAAACCAAAAGTCGTGTAGAGAGTTGCTCGCTCGCAAAAAGAGTCTACAGCACTCGGTGTTCCCAGGCGGTCACCCATCCAAGTACTAACCGAGCCCGACGTTGCTTAACTTCAGTGATCGGACGAGAACTGGTGCTTTCAACGTGGTATGGCCGTAGACATTCTAAAGGAATTTTTCTGGCGGGTCGTTGCCGATTTACCAAATTCAAACAAAAAACCAAAAGTCGTGTAGAGAGTTGCTCGCTCGCAAAAAGAGTCTACAGCACTCGGTGTTCCCAGGCGGTCACCCATCCAAGTACTAACCGAGCCCGACGTTGCTTAACTTCAGTGATCGGACGAGAACTGGTGCTTTCAACGTGGTATGGCCGTAGACATTCTAAAGGAATTTTTCTGGCGGGTCGTTGCCGATTTACCAAATTCAAACAAAAAACCAAAAGTCGTGTAGAGAGTCGCTCGCTCGCAAAAAGAGTCTACAGCACTCGGTGTTCCCAGGGGGTCACCCATCCAAGTACTAACCGAGCCCGACGTTGCTTAACTTCAGTGATCGGACGAGAACTGGTGCTTTCAACGTGGTATGGCCGTAGACATTCTAAAGGAATTTTTCTGGCGGGTCGTTGCCGATTTACCAAATTCAAACAAAAAACCAAAAGTCGTGTAGAGAGTTGCTCGCTCGCAAAAAGAGTCTACAGCACTCGGTGTTCCCAGGCGGTCACCCATCCAAGTACTAACCGAGCCCGACGTTGCTTAACTTCAGTGATCGGACGAGAACTGGTGCTTTCAACGTGGTATGGCCGTAGACATTCTAAAGGAATTTTTCTGGCGGGTCGTTGCCGATTTACCAAATTCAAACAAAAAACCAAAAGTCGTGTAGAGAGTTGCTCGCTCGCAAAAAGAGTCTACAGCACTCGGTGTTCCCAGGCGGTCACCCATCCAAGTACTAACCGAGCCCGACGTTGCTTAACTTCAGTGATCGGACGAGAACTGGTGCTTTCAACGTGGTATGGCCGTAGACATTCTAAAGGAATTTTTCTGGCGGGTCGTTGCCGATTTACCAAATTCAAACAAAAAACCAAAAGTCGTGTAGAGAGTTGCTCGCTCGCAAAAAGAGTCTACAGCACTCGGTGTTCCCAGGCGGTCACCCATCCAAGTACTAACCGAGCCCGACGTTGCTTAACTTCAGTGATCGGACGAGAACTGGTGCTTTCAACGTGGTATGGCCGTAGACATTCTAAAGGAATTTTTCTGGCGGGTCGTTGCCGATTTACCAAATTCAAACAAAAAACCAAAAGTCGTGTAGAGAGTCGCTCGCTCGCAAAAAGAGTCTACAGCACTCGGTGTTCCCAGGGGGTCACCCATCCAAGTACTAACCGAGCCCGACGTTGCTTAACTTCAGTGATCGGACGAGAACTGGTGCTTTCAACGTGGTATGGCCGTAGACATTCTAAAGGAATTTTTCTGGCGGGTCGTTGCCGATTTACCAAATTCAAACAAAAAACCAAAAGTCGTGTAGAGAGTTGCTCGCTCGCAAAAAGAGTCTACAGCACTCGGTGTTCCCAGGCGGTCACCCATCCAAGTACTAACCGAGCCCGACGTTGCTTAACTTCAGTGATCGGACGAGAACTGGTGCTTTCAACGTGGTATGGCCGTAGACATTCTAAAGGAATTTTTCTGGCGGGTCGTTGCCGATTTACCAAATTCAAACAAAAAACCAAAAGTCGTGTAGAGAGTTGCTCGCTCGCAAAAAGAGTCTACAGCACTCGGTGTTCCCAGGCGGTCACCCATCCAAGTACTAACCGAGCCCGACGTTGCTTAACTTCAGTGATCGGACGAGAACTGGTGCTTTCAACGTGGTATGGCCGTAGACATTCTAAAGGAATTTTTCTGGCGGGTCGTTGCCGATTTACCAAATTCAAACAAAAAACCAAAAGTGGTGTAGAGAGTCGCTCGCTCGCAAAAAGTGTCTACAGCACTCGGTGTTCCCAGGCGGTCACCCATCCAAGTACTAACCGAGCCCGACGTTGCTTAACTTCAGTGATCGGACGAGAACTGGTGCTTTCAACGTGGTATGGCCGTAGACATTCTAAAGGAATTTTTCTGGCGGGTCGTTGCCGATTTACCAAATTCAAACAAAAAACCAAAAGTCGTGTAGAGAGTCGCTCGCTCGCAAAAAGAGTCTACAGCACTCGGTGTTCCCAGGGGGTCACCCATCCAAGTACTAACCGAGCCCGACGTTGCTTAACTTCAGTGATCGGACGAGAACTGGTGCTTTCAACGTGGTATGGCCGTAGACATTCTAAAGGAATTTTTCTGGCGGGTCGTTGCCGATTTACCAAATTCAAACAAAAAACCAAAAGTCGTGTAGAGAGTTGCTCGCTCGCAAAAAGAGTCTACAGCACTCGGTGTTCCCAGGCGGTCACCCATCCAAGTACTAACCGAGCCCGACGTTGCTTAACTTCAGTGATCGGACGAGAACTGGTGCTTTCAACGTGGTATGGCCGTAGACATTCTAAAGGAATTTTTCTGGCGGGTCGTTGCCGATTTACCAAATTCAAACAAAAAACCAAAAGTCGTGTAGAGAGTCGCTCGCTCGCAAAAAGAGTCTACAGCACTCGGTGTTCCCAGGCGGTCACCCATCCAAGTACTAACCGAGCCCGACGTTGCTTAACTTCAGTGATCGGACGAGAACTGGTGCTTTCAACGTGGTATGGCCGTAGACATTCTAAAGGAATTTTTCTGGCGGGTCGTTGCCGATTTACCAAATTCAAACAAAAAACCAAAAGTCGTGTAGAGAGTCGCTCGCTCGCAAAAAGAGTCTACAGCACTCGGTGTTCCCAGGGGGTCACCCATCCAAGTACTAACCGAGCCCGACGTTGCTTAACTTCAGTGATCGGACGAGAACTGGTGCTTTCAACGTGGTATGGCCGTAGACATTCTAAAGGAATTTTTCTGGCGGGTCGTTGCCGATTTACCAAATTCAAACAAAAAACCAAAAGTCGTGTAGAGAGTTGCTCGCTCGCAAAAAGAGTCTACAGCACTCGGTGTTCCCAGGCGGTCACCCATCCAAGTACTAACCGAGCCCGACGTTGCTTAACTTCAGTGATCGGACGAGAACTGGTGCTTTCAACGTGGTATGGCCGTAGACATTCTAAAGGAATTTTTCTGGCGGGTCGTTGCCGATTTACCAAATTCAAACAAAAAACCAAAAGTCGTGTAGAGAGTCGCTCGCTCGCAAAAAGAGTCTACAGCACTCGGTGTTCCCAGGGGGTCACCCATCCAAGTACTAACCGAGCCCGACGTTGCTTAACTTCAGTGATCGGACGAGAACTGGTGCTTTCAACGTGGTATGGCCGTAGACATTCTAAAGGAATTTTTCTGGCGGGTCGTTGCCGATTTACCAAATTCAAACAAAAAACCAAAAGTCGTGTAGAGAGTTGCTCGCTCGCAAAAAGAGTCTACAGCACTCGGTGTTCCCAGGCGGTCACCCATCCAAGTACTAACCGAGCCCGACGTTGCTTAACTTCAGTGATCGGACGAGAACTGGTGCTTTCAACGTGGTATGGCCGTAGACATTCTAAAGGAATTTTTCTGGCGGGTCGTTGCCGATTTACCAAATTCAAACAAAAAACCAAAAGTCGTGTAGAGAGTCGCTCGCTCGCAAAAAGAGTCTACAGCACTCGGTGTTCCCAGGCGGTCACCCATCCAAGTACTAACCGAGCCCGACGTTGCTTAACTTCAGTGATCGGACGAGAACTGGTGCTTTCAACGTGGTATGGCCGTAGACATTCTAAAGGAATTTTTCTGGCGGGTCGTTGCCGATTTACCAAATTCAAACAAAAAACCAAAAGTCGTGTAGAGAGTCGCTCGCTCGCAAAAAGAGTCTACAGCACTCGGTGTTCCCAGGGGGTCACCCATCCAAGTACTAACCGAGCCCGACGTTGCTTAACTTCAGTGATCGGACGAGAACTGGTGCTTTCAACGTGGTATGGCCGTAGACATTCTAAAGGAATTTTTCTGGCGGGTCGTTGCCGATTTACCAAATTCAAACAAAAAACCAAAAGTCGTGTAGAGAGTTGCTCGCTCGCAAAAAGAGTCTACAGCACTCGGTGTTCCCAGGCGGTCACCCATCCAAGTACTAACCGAGCCCGACGTTGCTTAACTTCAGTGATCGGACGAGAACTGGTGCTTTCAACGTGGTATGGCCGTAGACATTCTAAAGGAATTTTTCTGGCGGGTCGTTGCCGATTTACCAAATTCAAACAAAAAACCAAAAGTCGTGTAGAGAGTTGCTCGCTCGCAAAAAGAGTCTACAGCACTCGGTGTTCCCAGGCGGTCACCCATCCAAGTACTAACCGAGCCCGACGTTGCTTAACTTCAGTGATCGGACGAGAACTGGTGCTTTCAACGTGGTATGGCCGTAGACATTCTAAAGGAATTTTTCTGGCGGGTCGTTGCCGATTTACCAAATTCAAACAAAAAACCAAAAGTCGTGTAGAGAGTTGCTCGCTCGCAAAAAGAGTCTACAGCACTCGGTGTTCCCAGGCGGTCACCCATCCAAGTACTAACCGAGCCCGACGTTGCTTAACTTCAGTGATCGGACGAGAACTGGTGCTTTCAACGTGGTATGGCCGTAGACATTCTAAAGGAATTTTTCTGGCGGGTCGTTGCCGATTTACCAAATTCAAACAAAAAACCAAAAGTCGTGTAGAGAGTTGCTCGCTCGCAAAAAGAGTCTACAGCACTCGGTGTTCCCAGGCGGTCACCCATCCAAGTACTAACCGAGCCCGACGTTGCTTAACTTCAGTGATCGGACGAGAACTGGTGCTTTCAACGTGGTATGGCCGTAGACATTCTAAAGGAATTTTTCTGGCGGGTCGTTGCCGATTTACCAAATTCAAACAAAAAACCAAAAGTCGTGTAGAGAGTCGCTCGCTCGCAAAAAGAGTCTACAGCACTCGGTGTTCCCAGGGGGTCACCCATCCAAGTACTAACCGAGCCCGACGTTGCTTAACTTCAGTGATCGGACGAGAACTGGTGCTTTCAACGTGGTATGGCCGTAGACATTCTAAAGGAATTTTTCTGGCGGGTCGTTGCCGATTTACCAAATTCAAACAAAAAACCAAAAGTCGTGTAGAGAGTTGCTCGCTCGCAAAAAGAGTCTACAGCACTCGGTGTTCCCAGGCGGTCACCCATCCAAGTACTAACCGAGCCCGACGTTGCTTAACTTCAGTGATCGGACGAGAACTGGTGCTTTCAACGTGGTATGGCCGTAGACATTCTAAAGGAATTTTTCTGGCGGGTCGTTGCCGATTTACCAAATTCAAACAAAAAACCAAAAGTCGTGTAGAGAGTCGCTCGCTCGCAAAAAGAGTCTACAGCACTCGGTGTTCCCAGGGGGTCACCCATCCAAGTACTAACCGAGCCCGACGTTGCTTAACTTCAGTGATCGGACGAGAACTGGTGCTTTCAACGTGGTATGGCCGTAGACATTCTAAAGGAATTTTTCTGGCGGGTCGTTGCCGATTTACCAAATTCAAACAAAAAACCAAAAGTCGTGTAGAGAGTCGCTCGCTCGCAAAAAGAGTCTACAGCACTCGGTGTTCCCAGGCGGTCACCCATCCAAGTACTAACCGAGCCCGACGTTGCTTAACTTCAGTGATCGGACGAGAACTGGTGCTTTCAACGTGGTATGGCCGTAGACATTCTAAAGGAATTTTTCTGGCGGGTCGTTGCCGATTTACCAAATTCAAACAAAAAACCAAAAGTCGTGTAGAGAGTTGCTCGCTCGCAAAAAGAGTCTACAGCACTCGGTGTTCCCAGGCGGTCACCCATCCAAGTACTAACCGAGCCCGACGTTGCTTAACTTCAGTGATCGGACGAGAACTGGTGCTTTCAACGTGGTATGGCCGTAGACATTCTAAAGGAATTTTTCTGGCGGGTCGTTGCCGATTTACCAAATTCAAACAAAAAACCAAAAGTCGTGTAGAGAGTTGCTCGCTCGCAAAAAGAGTCTACAGCACTCGGTGTTCCCAGGCGGTCACCCATCCAAGTACTAACCGAGCCCGACGTTGCTTAACTTCAGTGATCGGACGAGAACTGGTGCTTTCAACGTGGTATGGCCGTAGACATTCTAAAGGAATTTTTCTGGCGGGTCGTTGCCGATTTACCAAATTCAAACAAAAAACCAAAAGTCGTGTAGAGAGTCGCTCGCTCGCAAAAAGAGTCTACAGCACTCGGTGTTCCCAGGGGGTCACCCATCCAAGTACTAACCGAGCCCGACGTTGCTTAACTTCAGTGATCGGACGAGAACTGGTGCTTTCAACGTGGTATGGCCGTAGACATTCTAAAGGAATTTTTCTGGCGGGTCGTTGCCGATTTACCAAATTCAAACAAAAAACCAAAAGTCGTGTAGAGAGTTGCTCGCTCGCAAAAAGAGTCTACAGCACTCGGTGTTCCCAGGCGGTCACCCATCCAAGTACTAACCGAGCCCGACGTTGCTTAACTTCAGTGATCGGACGAGAACTGGTGCTTTCAACGTGGTATGGCCGTAGACATTCTAAAGGAATTTTTCTGGCGGGTCGTTGCCGATTTACCAAATTCAAACAAAAAACCAAAAGTCGTGTAGAGAGTCGCTCGCTCGCAAAAAGAGTCTACAGCACTCGGTGTTCCCAGGGGGTCACCCATCCAAGTACTAACCGAGCCCGACGTTGCTTAACTTCAGTGATCGGACGAGAACTGGTGCTTTCAACGTGGTATGGCCGTAGACATTCTAAAGGAATTTTTCTGGCGGGTCGTTGCCGATTTACCAAATTCAAACAAAAAACCAAAAGTCGTGTAGAGAGTTGCTCGCTCGCAAAAAGAGTCTACAGCACTCGGTGTTCCCAGGCGGTCACCCATCCAAGTACTAACCGAGCCCGACGTTGCTTAACTTCAGTGATCGGACGAGAACTGGTGCTTTCAACGTGGTATGGCCGTAGACATTCTAAAGGAATTTTTCTGGCGGGTCGTTGCCGATTTACCAAATTCAAACAAAAAACCAAAAGTCGTGTAGAGAGTTGCTCGCTCGCAAAAAGAGTCTACAGCACTCGGTGTTCCCAGGCGGTCACCCATCCAAGTACTAACCGAGCCCGACGTTGCTTAACTTCAGTGATCGGACGAGAACTGGTGCTTTCAACGTGGTATGGCCGTAGACATTCTAAAGGAATTTTTCTGGCGGGTCGTTGCCGATTTACCAAATTCAAACAAAAAACCAAAAGTCGTGTAGAGAGTCGCTCGCTCGCAAAAAGAGTCTACAGCACTCGGTGTTCCCAGGGGGTCACCCATCCAAGTACTAACCGAGCCCGACGTTGCTTAACTTCAGTGATCGGACGAGAACTGGTGCTTTCAACGTGGTATGGCCGTAGACATTCTAAAGGAATTTTTCTGGCGGGTCGTTGCCGATTTACCAAATTCAAACAAAAAACCAAAAGTCGTGTAGAGAGTTGCTCGCTCGCAAAAAGAGTCTACAGCACTCGGTGTTCCCAGGCGGTCACCCATCCAAGTACTAACCGAGCCCGACGTTGCTTAACTTCAGTGATCGGACGAGAACTGGTGCTTTCAACGTGGTATGGCCGTAGACATTCTAAAGGAATTTTTCTGGCGGGTCGTTGCCGATTTACCAAATTCAAACAAAAAACCAAAAGTCGTGTAGAGAGTTGCTCGCTCGCAAAAAGAGTCTACAGCACTCGGTGTTCCCAGGCGGTCACCCATCCAAGTACTAACCGAGCCCGACGTTGCTTAACTTCAGTGATCGGACGAGAACTGGTGCTTTCAACGTGGTATGGCCGTAGACATTCTAAAGGAATTTTTCTGGCGGGTCGTTGCCGATTTACCAAATTCAAACAAAAAACCAAAAGTCGTGTAGAGAGTTGCTCGCTCGCAAAAAGAGTCTACAGCACTCGGTGTTCCCAGGCGGTCACCCATCCAAGTACTAACCGAGCCCGACGTTGCTTAACTTCAGTGATCGGACGAGAACTGGTGCTTTCAACGTGGTATGGCCGTAGACATTCTAAAGGAATTTTTCTGGCGGGTCGTTGCCGATTTACCAAATTCAAACAAAAAACCAAAAGTCGTGTAGAGAGTCGCTCGCTCGCAAAAAGAGTCTACAGCACTCGGTGTTCCCAGGGGGTCACCCATCCAAGTACTAACCGAGCCCGACGTTGCTTAACTTCAGTGATCGGACGAGAACTGGTGCTTTCAACGTGGTATGGCCGTAGACATTCTAAAGGAATTTTTCTGGCGGGTCGTTGCCGATTTACCAAATTCAAACAAAAAACCAAAAGTCGTGTAGAGAGTTGCTCGCTCGCAAAAAGAGTCTACAGCACTCGGTGTTCCCAGGCGGTCACCCATCCAAGTACTAACCGAGCCCGACGTTGCTTAACTTCAGTGATCGGACGAGAACTGGTGCTTTCAACGTGGTATGGCCGTAGACATTCTAAAGGAATTTTTCTGGCGGGTCGTTGCCGATTTACCAAATTCAAACAAAAAACCAAAAGTCGTGTAGAGAGTTGCTCGCTCGCAAAAAGAGTCTACAGCACTCGGTGTTCCCAGGCGGTCACCCATCCAAGTACTAACCGAGCCCGACGTTGCTTAACTTCAGTGATCGGACGAGAACTGGTGCTTTCAACGTGGTATGGCCGTAGACATTCTAAAGGAATTTTTCTGGCGGGTCGTTGCCGATTTACCAAATTCAAACAAAAAACCAAAAGTCGTGTAGAGAGTTGCTCGCTCGCAAAAAGAGTCTACAGCACTCGGTGTTCCCAGGCGGTCACCCATCCAAGTACTAACCGAGCCCGACGTTGCTTAACTTCAGTGATCGGACGAGAACTGGTGCTTTCAACGTGGTATGGCCGTAGACATTCTAAAGGAATTTTTCTGGCGGGTCGTTGCCGATTTACCAAATTCAAACAAAAAACCAAAAGTCGTGTAGAGAGTCGCTCGCTCGCAAAAAGAGTCTACAGCACTCGGTGTTCCCAGGGGGTCACCCATCCAAGTACTAACCGAGCCCGACGTTGCTTAACTTCAGTGATCGGACGAGAACTGGTGCTTTCAACGTGGTATGGCCGTAGACATTCTAAAGGAATTTTTCTGGCGGGTCGTTGCCGATTTACCAAATTCAAACAAAAAACCAAAAGTCGTGTAGAGAGTTGCTCGCTCGCAAAAAGAGTCTACAGCACTCGGTGTTCCCAGGCGGTCACCCATCCAAGTACTAACCGAGCCCGACGTTGCTTAACTTCAGTGATCGGACGAGAACTGGTGCTTTCAACGTGGTATGGCCGTAGACATTCTAAAGGAATTTTTCTGGCGGGTCGTTGCCGATTTACCAAATTCAAACAAAAAACCAAAAGTCGTGTAGAGAGTCGCTCGCTCGCAAAAAGAGTCTACAGCACTCGGTGTTCCCAGGGGGTCACCCATCCAAGTACTAACCGAGCCCGACGTTGCTTAACTTCAGTGATCGGACGAGAACTGGTGCTTTCAACGTGGTATGGCCGTAGACATTCTAAAGGAATTTTTCTGGCGGGTCGTTGCCGATTTACCAAATTCAAACAAAAAACCAAAAGTCGTGTAGAGAGTTGCTCGCTCGCAAAAAGAGTCTACAGCACTCGGTGTTCCCAGGGGGTCACCCATCCAAGTACTAACCGAGCCCGACGTTGCTTAACTTCAGTGATCGGACGAGAACTGGTGCTTTCAACGTGGTATGGCCGTAGACATTCTAAAGGAATTTTTCTGGCGGGTCGTTGCCGATTTACCAAATTCAAACAAAAAACCAAAAGTCGTGTAGAGAGTTGCTCGCTCGCAAAAAGAGTCTACAGCACTCGGTGTTCCCAGGCGGTCACCCATCCAAGTACTAACCGAGCCCGACGTTGCTTAACTTCAGTGATCGGACGAGAACTGGTGCTTTCAACGTGGTATGGCCGTAGACATTCTAAAGGAATTTTTCTGGCGGGTCGTTGCCGATTTACCAAATTCAAACAAAAAACCAAAAGTCGTGTAGAGAGTTGCTCGCTCGCAAAAAGAGTCTACAGCACTCGGTGTTCCCAGGCGGTCACCCATCCAAGTACTAACCGAGCCCGACGTTGCTTAACTTCAGTGATCGGACGAGAACTGGTGCTTTCAACGTGGTATGGCCGTAGACATTCTAAAGGAATTTTTCTGGCGGGTCGTTGCCGATTTACCAAATTCAAACAAAAAACCAAAAGTCGTGTAGAGAGTTGCTCGCTCGCAAAAAGAGTCTACAGCACTCGGTGTTCCCAGGCGGTCACCCATCCAAGTACTAACCGAGCCCGACGTTGCTTAACTTCAGTGATCGGACGAGAACTGGTGCTTTCAACGTGGTATGGCCGTAGACATTCTAAAGGAATTTTTCTGGCGGGTCGTTGCCGATTTACCAAATTCAAACAAAAAACCAAAAGTCGTGTAGAGAGTCGCTCGCTCGCAAAAAGAGTCTACAGCACTCGGTGTTCCCAGGGGGTCACCCATCCAAGTACTAACCGAGCCCGACGTTGCTTAACTTCAGTGATCGGACGAGAACTGGTGCTTTCAACGTGGTATGGCCGTAGACATTCTAAAGGAATTTTTCTGGCGGGTCGTTGCCGATTTACCAAATTCAAACAAAAAACCAAAAGTCGTGTAGAGAGTTGCTCGCTCGCAAAAAGAGTCTACAGCACTCGGTGTTCCCAGGCGGTCACCCATCCAAGTACTAACCGAGCCCGACGTTGCTTAACTTCAGTGATCGGACGAGAACTGGTGCTTTCAACGTGGTATGGCCGTAGACATTCTAAAGGAATTTTTCTGGCGGGTCGTTGCCGATTTACCAAATTCAAACAAAAAACCAAAAGTCGTGTAGAGAGTCGCTCGCTCGCAAAAAGAGTCTACAGCACTCGGTGTTCCCAGGGGGTCACCCATCCAAGTACTAACCGAGCCCGACGTTGCTTAACTTCAGTGATCGGACGAGAACTGGTGCTTTCAACGTGGTATGGCCGTAGACATTCTAAAGGAATTTTTCTGGCGGGTCGTTGCCGATTTACCAAATTCAAACAAAAAACCAAAAGTCGTGTAGAGAGTTGCTCGCTCGCAAAAAGAGTCTACAGCACTCGGTGTTCCCAGGCGGTCACCCATCCAAGTACTAACCGAGCCCGACGTTGCTTAACTTCAGTGATCGGACGAGAACTGGTGCTTTCAACGTGGTATGGCCGTAGACATTCTAAAGGAATTTTTCTGGCGGGTCGTTGCCGATTTACCAAATTCAAACAAAAAACCAAAAGTCGTGTAGAGAGTTGCTCGCTCGCAAAAAGAGTCTACAGCACTCGGTGTTCCCAGGCGGTCACCCATCCAAGTACTAACCGAGCCCGACGTTGCTTAACTTCAGTGATCGGACGAGAACTGGTGCTTTCAACGTGGTATGGCCGTAGACATTCTAAAGGAATTTTTCTGGCGGGTCGTTGCCGATTTACCAAATTCAAACAAAAAACCAAAAGTCGTGTAGAGAGTTGCTCGCTCGCAAAAAGAGTCTACAGCACTCGGTGTTCCCAGGCGGTCACCCATCCAAGTACTAACCGAGCCCGACGTTGCTTAACTTCAGTGATCGGACGAGAACTGGTGCTTTCAACGTGGTATGGCCGTAGACATTCTAAAGGAATTTTTCTGGCGGGTCGTTGCCGATTTACCAAATTCAAACAAAAAACCAAAAGTCGTGTAGAGAGTCGCTCGCTCGCAAAAAGAGTCTACAGCACTCGGTGTTCCCAGGGGGTCACCCATCCAAGTACTAACCGAGCCCGACGTTGCTTAACTTCAGTGATCGGACGAGAACTGGTGCTTTCAACGTGGTATGGCCGTAGACATTCTAAAGGAATTTTTCTGGCGGGTCGTTGCCGATTTACCAAATTCAAACAAAAAACCAAAAGTCGTGTAGAGAGTTGCTCGCTCGCAAAAAGAGTCTACAGCACTCGGTGTTCCCAGGCGGTCACCCATCCAAGTACTAACCGAGCCCGACGTTGCTTAACTTCAGTGATCGGACGAGAACTGGTGCTTTCAACGTGGTATGGCCGTAGACATTCTAAAGGAATTTTTCTGGCGGGTCGTTGCCGATTTACCAAATTCAAACAAAAAACCAAAAGTCGTGTAGAGAGTTGCTCGCTCGCAAAAAGAGTCTACAGCACTCGGTGTTCCCAGGCGGTCACCCATCCAAGTACTAACCGAGCCCGACGTTGCTTAACTTCAGTGATCGGACGAGAACTGGTGCTTTCAACGTGGTATGGCCGTAGACATTCTAAAGGAATTTTTCTGGCGGGTCGTTGCCGATTTACCAAATTCAAACAAAAAACCAAAAGTCGTGTAGAGAGTTGCTCGCTCGCAAAAAGAGTCTACAGCACTCGGTGTTCCCAGGCGGTCACCCATCCAAGTACTAACCGAGCCCGACGTTGCTTAACTTCAGTGATCGGACGAGAACTGGTGCTTTCAACGTGGTATGGCCGTAGACATTCTAAAGGAATTTTTCTGGCGGGTCGTTGCCGATTTACCAAATTCAAACAAAAAACCAAAAGTCGTGTAGAGAGTCGCTCGCTCGCAAAAAGAGTCTACAGCACTCGGTGTTCCCAGGGGGTCACCCATCCAAGTACTAACCGAGCCCGACGTTGCTTAACTTCAGTGATCGGACGAGAACTGGTGCTTTCAACGTGGTATGGCCGTAGACATTCTAAAGGAATTTTTCTGGCGGGTCGTTGCCGATTTACCAAATTCAAACAAAAAACCAAAAGTCGTGTAGAGAGTTGCTCGCTCGCAAAAAGAGTCTACAGCACTCGGTGTTCCCAGGCGGTCACCCATCCAAGTACTAACCGAGCCCGACGTTGCTTAACTTCAGTGATCGGACGAGAACTGGTGCTTTCAACGTGGTATGGCCGTAGACATTCTAAAGGAATTTTTCTGGCGGGTCGTTGCCGATTTACCAAATTCAAACAAAAAACCAAAAGTCGTGTAGAGAGTCGCTCGCTCGCAAAAAGAGTCTACAGCACTCGGTGTTCCCAGGCGGTCACCCATCCAAGTACTAACCGAGCCCGACGTTGCTTAACTTCAGTGATCGGACGAGAACTGGTGCTTTCAACGTGGTATGGCCGTAGACATTCTAAAGGAATTTTTCTGGCGGGTCGTTGCCGATTTACCAAATTCAAACAAAAAACCAAAAGTCGTGTAGAGAGTCGCTCGCTCGCAAAAAGAGTCTACAGCACTCGGTGTTCCCAGGGGGTCACCCATCCAAGTACTAACCGAGCCCGACGTTGCTTAACTTCAGTGATCGGACGAGAACTGGTGCTTTCAACGTGGTATGGCCGTAGACATTCTAAAGGAATTTTTCTGGCGGGTCGTTGCCGATTTACCAAATTCAAACAAAAAACCAAAAGTCGTGTAGAGAGTCGCTCGCTCGCAAAAAGAGTCTACAGCACTCGGTGTTCCCAGGGGGTCACCCATCCAAGTACTAACCGAGCCCGACGTTGCTTAACTTCAGTGATCGGACGAGAACTGGTGCTTTCAACGTGGTATGGCCGTAGACATTCTAAAGGAATTTTTCTGGCGGGTCGTTGCCGATTTACCAAATTCAAACAAAAAACCAAAAGTCGTGTAGAGAGTCGCTCGCTCGCAAAAAGAGTCTACAGCACTCGGTGTTCCCAGGCGGTCACCCATCCAAGTACTAACCGAGCCCGACGTTGCTTAACTTCAGTGATCGGACGAGAACTGGTGCTTTCAACGTGGTATGGCCGTAGACATTCTAAAGGAATTTTTCTGGCGGGTCGTTGCCGATTTACCAAATTCAAACAAAAAACCAAAAGTCGTGTAGAGAGTCGCTCGCTCGCAAAAAGAGTCTACAGCACTCGGTGTTCCCAGGCGGTCACCCATCCAAGTACTAACCGAGCCCGACGTTGCTTAACTTCAGTGATCGGACGAGAACTGGTGCTTTCAACGTGGTATGGCCGTAGACATTCTAAAGGAATTTTTCTGGCGGGTCGTTGCCGATTTACCAAATTCAAACAAAAAACCAAAAGTCGTGTAGAGAGTCGCTCGCTCGCAAAAAGAGTCTACAGCACTCGGTGTTCCCAGGCGGTCACCCATCCAAGTACTAACCGAGCCCGACGTTGCTTAACTTCAGTGATCGGACGAGAACTGGTGCTTTCAACGTGGTATGGCCGTAGACATTCTAAAGGAATTTTTCTGGCGGGTCGTTGCCGATTTACCAAATTCAAACAAAAAACCAAAAGTCGTGTAGAGAGTCGCTCGCTCGCAAAAAGAGTCTACAGCACTCGGTGTTCCCAGGCGGTCACCCATCCAAGTACTAACCGAGCCCGACGTTGCTTAACTTCAGTGATCGGACGAGAACTGGTGCTTTCAACGTGGTATGGCCGTAGACATTCTAAAGGAATTTTTCTGGCGGGTCGTTGCCGATTTACCAAATTCAAACAAAAAACCAAAAGTCGTGTAGAGAGTCGCTCGCTCGCAAAAAGAGTCTACAGCACTCGGTGTTCCCAGGGGGTCACCCATCCAAGTACTAACCGAGCCCGACGTTGCTTAACTTCAGTGATCGGACGAGAACTGGTGCTTTCAACGTGGTATGGCCGTAGACATTCTAAAGGAATTTTTCTGGCGGGTCGTTGCCGATTTACCAAATTCAAACAAAAAACCAAAAGTCGTGTAGAGAGTTGCTCGCTCGCAAAAAGAGTCTACAGCACTCGGTGTTCCCAGGCGGTCACCCATCCAAGTACTAACCGAGCCCGACGTTGCTTAACTTCAGTGATCGGACGAGAACTGGTGCTTTCAACGTGGTATGGCCGTAGACATTCTAAAGGAATTTTTCTGGCGGGTCGTTGCCGATTTACCAAATTCAAACAAAAAACCAAAAGTCGTGTAGAGAGTCGCTCGCTCGCAAAAAGAGTCTACAGCACTCGGTGTTCCCAGGCGGTCACCCATCCAAGTACTAACCGAGCCCGACGTTGCTTAACTTCAGTGATCGGACGAGAACTGGTGCTTTCAACGTGGTATGGCCGTAGACATTCTAAAGGAATTTTTCTGGCGGGTCGTTGCCGATTTACCAAATTCAAACAAAAAACCAAAAGTCGTGTAGAGAGTCGCTCGCTCGCAAAAAGAGTCTACAGCACTCGGTGTTCCCAGGGGGTCACCCATCCAAGTACTAACCGAGCCCGACGTTGCTTAACTTCAGTGATCGGACGAGAACTGGTGCTTTCAACGTGGTATGGCCGTAGACATTCTAAAGGAATTTTTCTGGCGGGTCGTTGCCGATTTACCAAATTCAAACAAAAAACCAAAAGTCGTGTAGAGAGTTGCTCGCTCGCAAAAAGAGTCTACAGCACTCGGTGTTCCCAGGCGGTCACCCATCCAAGTACTAACCGAGCCCGACGTTGCTTAACTTCAGTGATCGGACGAGAACTGGTGCTTTCAACGTGGTATGGCCGTAGACATTCTAAAGGAATTTTTCTGGCGGGTCGTTGCCGATTTACCAAATTCAAACAAAAAACCAAAAGTCGTGTAGAGAGTCGCTCGCTCGCAAAAAGAGTCTACAGCACTCGGTGTTCCCAGGGGGTCACCCATCCAAGTACTAACCGAGCCCGACGTTGCTTAACTTCAGTGATCGGACGAGAACTGGTGCTTTCAACGTGGTATGGCCGTAGACATTCTAAAGGAATTTTTCTGGCGGGTCGTTGCCGATTTACCAAATTCAAACAAAAAACCAAAAGTCGTGTAGAGAGTCGCTCGCTCGCAAAAAGAGTCTACAGCACTCGGTGTTCCCAGGGGGTCACCCATCCAAGTACTAACCGAGCCCGACGTTGCTTAACTTCAGTGATCGGACGAGAACTGGTGCTTTCAACGTGGTATGGCCGTAGACATTCTAAAGGAATTTTTCTGGCGGGTCGTTGCCGATTTACCAAATTCAAACAAAAAACCAAAAGTCGTGTAGAGAGTTGCTCGCTCGCAAAAAGAGTCTACAGCACTCGGTGTTCCCAGGCGGTCACCCATCCAAGTACTAACCGAGCCCGACGTTGCTTAACTTCAGTGATCGGACGAGAACTGGTGCTTTCAACGTGGTATGGCCGTAGACATTCTAAAGGAATTTTTCTGGCGGGTCGTTGCCGATTTACCAAATTCAAACAAAAAACCAAAAGTCGTGTAGAGAGTCGCTCGCTCGCAAAAAGAGTCTACAGCACTCGGTGTTCCCAGGCGGTCACCCATCCAAGTACTAACCGAGCCCGACGTTGCTTAACTTCAGTGATCGGACGAGAACTGGTGCTTTCAACGTGGTATGGCCGTAGACATTCTAAAGGAATTTTTCTGGCGGGTCGTTGCCGATTTACCAAATTCAAACAAAAAACCAAAAGTCGTGTAGAGAGTCGCTCGCTCGCAAAAAGAGTCTACAGCACTCGGTGTTCCCAGGCGGTCACCCATCCAAGTACTAACCGAGCCCGACGTTGCTTAACTTCAGTGATCGGACGAGAACTGGTGCTTTCAACGTGGTATGGCCGTAGACATTCTAAAGGAATTTTTCTGGCGGGTCGTTGCCGATTTACCAAATTCAAACAAAAAACCAAAAGTCGTGTAGAGAGTCGCTCGCTCGCAAAAAGAGTCTACAGCACTCGGTGTTCCCAGGGGGTCACCCATCCAAGTACTAACCGAGCCCGACGTTGCTTAACTTCAGTGATCGGACGAGAACTGGTGCTTTCAACGTGGTATGGCCGTAGACATTCTAAAGGAATTTTTCTGGCGGGTCGTTGCCGATTTACCAAATTCAAACAAAAAACCAAAAGTCGTGTAGAGAGTCGCTCGCTCGCAAAAAGAGTCTACAGCACTCGGTGTTCCCAGGCGGTCACCCATCCAAGTACTAACCGAGCCCGACGTTGCTTAACTTCAGTGATCGGACGAGAACTGGTGCTTTCAACGTGGTATGGCCGTAGACATTCTAAAGGAATTTTTCTGGCGGGTCGTTGCCGATTTACCAAATTCAAACAAAAAACCAAAAGTCGTGTAGAGAGTCGCTCGCTCGCAAAAAGAGTCTACAGCACACGGTGTTCCCAGGGGGTCACCCATCCAAGTACTAACCGAGCCCGACGTTGCTTAACTTCAGTGATCGGACGAGAACTGGTGCTTTCAACGTGGTATGGCCGTAGACATTCTAAAGGAATTTTTCTGGCGGGTCGTTGCCGATTTACCAAATTCAAACAAAAAACCAAAAGTCGTGTAGAGAGTCGCTCGCTCGCAAAAAGAGTCTACAGCACTCGGTGTTCCCAGGCGGTCACCCATCCAAGTACTAACCGAGCCCGACGTTGCTTAACTTCAGTGATCGGACGAGAACTGGTGCTTTCAACGTGGTATGGCCGTAGACATTCTAAAGGAATTTTTCTGGCGGGTCGTTGCCGATTTACCGAATTCAAACAAAAAACCAAAAGTCGTGTAGAGAGTCGCTCGCTCGCAAAAAGAGTCTACAGCACTCGGTGTTCCCAGGGGGTCACCCATCCAAGTACTAACCGAGCCCGACGTTGCTTAACTTCAGTGATCGGACGAGAACTGGTGCTTTCAACGTGGTATGGCCGTAGACATTCTAAAGGAATTTTTCTGGCGGGTCGTTGCCGATTTACCAAATTCAAACAAAAAACCAAAAGTCGTGTAGAGAGTTGCTCGCTCGCAAAAAGAGTCTACAGCACTCGGTGTTCCCAGGCGGTCACCCATCCAAGTACTAACCGAGCCCGACGTTGCTTAACTTCAGTGATCGGACGAGAACTGGTGCTTTCAACGTGGTATGGCCGTAGACATTCTAAAGGAATTTTTCTGGCGGGTCGTTGCCGATTTACCAAATTCAAACAAAAAACCAAAAGTCGTGTAGAGAGTCGCTCGCTCGCAAAAAGAGTCTACAGCACTCGGTGTTCCCAGGCGGTCACCCATCCAAGTACTAACCGAGCCCGACGTTGCTTAACTTCAGTGATCGGACGAGAACTGGTGCTTTCAACGTGGTATGGCCGTAGACATTCTAAAGGAATTTTTCTGGCGGGTCGTTGCCGATTTACCAAATTCAAACAAAAAACCAAAAGTCGTGTAGAGAGTCGCTCGCTCGCAAAAAGAGTCTACAGCACTCGGTGTTCCCAGGGGGTCACCCATCCAAGTACTAACCGAGCCCGACGTTGCTTAACTTCAGTGATCGGACGAGAACTGGTGCTTTCAACGTGGTATGGCCGTAGACATTCTAAAGGAATTTTTCTGGCGGGTCGTTGCCGATTTACCAAATTCAAACAAAAAACCAAAAGTCGTGTAGAGAGTTGCTCGCTCGCAAAAAGAGTCTACAGCACTCGGTGTTCCCAGGCGGTCACCCATCCAAGTACTAACCGAGCCCGACGTTGCTTAACTTCAGTGATCGGACGAGAACTGGTGCTTTCAACGTGGTATGGCCGTAGACATTCTAAAGGAATTTTTCTGGCGGGTCGTTGCCGATTTACCAAATTCAAACAAAAAACCAAAAGTCGTGTAGAGAGTCGCTCGCTCGCAAAAAGAGTCTACAGCACTCGGTGTTCCCAGGGGGTCACCCATCCAAGTACTAACCGAGCCCGACGTTGCTTAACTTCAGTGATCGGACGAGAACTGGTGCTTTCAACGTGGTATGGCCGTAGACATTCTAAAGGAATTTTTCTGGCGGGTCGTTGCCGATTTACCAAATTCAAACAAAAAACCAAAAGTCGTGTAGAGAGTCGCTCGCTCGCAAAAAGAGTCTACAGCACTCGGTGTTCCCAGGGGGTCACCCATCCAAGTACTAACCGAGCCCGACGTTGCTTAACTTCAGTGATCGGACGAGAACTGGTGCTTTCAACGTGGTATGGCCGTAGACATTCTAAAGGAATTTTTCTGGCGGGTCGTTGCCGATTTACCAAATTCAAACAAAAAACCAAAAGTCGTGTAGAGAGTTGCTCGCTCGCAAAAAGAGTCTACAGCACTCGGTGTTCCCAGGCGGTCACCCATCCAAGTACTAACCGAGCCCGACGTTGCTTAACTTCAGTGATCGGACGAGAACTGGTGCTTTCAACGTGGTATGGCCGTAGACATTCTAAAGGAATTTTTCTGGCGGGTCGTTGCCGATTTACCAAATTCAAACAAAAAACCAAAAGTCGTGTAGAGAGTTGCTTGCTCGCAAAAAGAGTCTACAGCACTCGGTGTTCCCAGGCGGTCACCCATCCAAGTACTAACCGAGCCCGACGTTGCTTAACTTCAGTGATCGGACGAGAACTGGTGCTTTCAACGTGGTATGGCCGTAGACATTCTAAAGGAATTTTTCTGGCGGGTCGTTGCCGATTTACCAAATTCAAACAAAAAACCAAAAGTCGTGTAGAGAGTCGCTCGCTCGCAAAAAGAGTCTACAGCACTCGGTGTTCCCAGGGGGTCACCCATCCAAGTACTAACCGAGCCCGACGTTGCTTAACTTCAGTGATCGGACGAGAACTGGTGCTTTCAACGTGGTATGGCCGTAGACATTCTAAAGGAATTTTTCTGGCGGGTCGTTGCCGATTTACCAAATTCAAACAAAAAACCAAAAGTCGTGTAGAGAGTTGCTCGCTCGCAAAAAGAGTCTACAGCACTCGGTGTTCCCAGGCGGTCACCCATCCAAGTACTAACCGAGCCCGACGTTGCTTAACTTCAGTGATCGGACGAGAACTGGTGCTTTCAACGTGGTATGGCCGTAGACATTCTAAAGGAATTTTTCTGGCGGGTCGTTGCCGATTTACCAAATTCAAACAAAAAACCAAAAGTCGTGTAGAGAGTCGCTCGCTCGCAAAAAGAGTCTACAGCACTCGGTGTTCCCAGGCGGTCACCCATCCAAGTACTAACCGAGCCCGACGTTGCTTAACTTCAGTGATCGGACGAGAACTGGTGCTTTCAACGTGGTATGGCCGTAGACATTCTAAAGGAATTTTTCTGGCGGGTCGTTGCCGATTTACCAAATTCAAACAAAAAACCAAAAGTCGTGTAGAGAGTCGCTCGCTCGCAAAAAGAGTCTACAGCACTCGGTGTTCCCAGGGGGTCACCCATCCAAGTACTAACCGAGCCCGACGTTGCTTAACTTCAGTGATCGGACGAGAACTGGTGCTTTCAACGTGGTATGGCCGTAGACATTCTAAAGGAATTTTTCTGGCGGGTCGTTGCCGATTTACCAAATTCAAACAAAAAACCAAAAGTCGTGTAGAGAGTCGCTCGCTCGCAAAAAGAGTCTACAGCACTCGGTGTTCCCAGGCGGTCACCCATCCAAGTACTAACCGAGCCCGACGTTGCTTAACTTCAGTGATCGGACGAGAACTGGTGCTTTCAACGTGGTATGGCCGTAGACATTCTAAAGGAATTTTTCTGGCGGGTCGTTGCCGATTTACCAAATTCAAACAAAAAACCAAAAGTCGTGTAGAGAGTCGCTCGCTCGCAAAAAGAGTCTACAGCACTCGGTGTTCCCAGGGGGTCACCCATCCAAGTACTAACCGAGCCCGACGTTGCTTAACTTCAGTGATCGGACGAGAACTGGTGCTTTCAACGTGGTATGGCCGTAGACATTCTAAAGGAATTTTTCTGGCGGGTCGTTGCCGATTTACCAAATTCAAACAAAAAACCAAAAGTCGTGTAGAGAGTTGCTCGCTCGCAAAAAGAGTCTACAGCACTCGGTGTTCCCAGGCGGTCACCCATCCAAGTACTAACCGAGCCCGACGTTGCTTAACTTCAGTGATCGGACGAGAACTGGTGCTTTCAACGTGGTATGGCCGTAGACATTCTAAAGGAATTTTTCTGGCGGGTCGTTGCCGATTTACCAAATTCAAACAAAAAACCAAAAGTCGTGTAGAGAGTCGCTCGCTCGCAAAAAGAGTCTACAGCACTCGGTGTTCCCAGGCGGTCACCCATCCAAGTACTAACCGAGCCCGACGTTGCTTAACTTCAGTGATCGGACGAGAACTGGTGCTTTCAACGTGGTATGGCCGTAGACATTCTAAAGGAATTTTTCTGGCGGGTCGTTGCCGATTTACCAAATTCAAACAAAAAACCAAAAGTCGTGTAGAGAGTCGCTCGCTCGCAAAAAGAGTCTACAGCACTCGGTGTTCCCAGGCGGTCACCCATCCAAGTACTAACCGAGCCCGACGTTGCTTAACTTCAGTGATCGGACGAGAACTGGTGCTTTCAACGTGGTATGGCCGTAGACATTCTAAAGGAATTTTTCTGGCGGGTCGTTGCCGATTTACCAAATTCAAACAAAAAACCAAAAGTCGTGTAGAGAGTCGCTCGCTCGCAAAAAGAGTCTACAGCACTCGGTGTTCCCAGGGGGTCACCCATCCAAGTACTAACCGAGCCCGACGTTGCTTAACTTCAGTGATCGGACGAGAACTGGTGCTTTCAACGTGGTATGGCCGTAGACATTCTAAAGGAATTTTTCTGGCGGGTCGTTGCCGATTTACCAAATTCAAACAAAAAACCAAAAGTCGTGTAGAGAGTTGCTCGCTCGCAAAAAGAGTCTACAGCACTCGGTGTTCCCAGGCGGTCACCCATCCAAGTACTAACCGAGCCCGACGTTGCTTAACTTCAGTGATCGGACGAGAACTGGTGCTTTCAACGTGGTATGGCCGTAGACATTCTAAAGGAATTTTTCTGGCGGGTCGTTGCCGATTTACCAAATTCAAACAAAAAACCAAAAGTCGTGTAGAGAGTCGCTCGCTCGCAAAAAGAGTCTACAGCACTCGGTGTTCCCAGGCGGTCACCCATCCAAGTACTAACCGAGCCCGACGTTGCTTAACTTCAGTGATCGGACGAGAACTGGTGCTTTCAACGTGGTATGGCCGTAGACATTCTAAAGGAATTTTTCTGGCGGGTCGTTGCCGATTTACCAAATTCAAACAAAAAACCAAAAGTCGTGTAGAGAGTCGCTCGCTCGCAAAAAGAGTCTACAGCACTCGGTGTTCCCAGGCGGTCACCCATCCAAGTACTAACCGAGCCCGACGTTGCTTAACTTCAGTGATCGGACGAGAACTGGTGCTTTCAACGTGGTATGGCCGTAGACATTCTAAAGGAATTTTTCTGGCGGGTCGTTGCCGATTTACCAAATTCAAACAAAAAACCAAAAGTCGTGTAGAGAGTCGCTCGCTCGCAAAAAGAGTCTACAGCACTCGGTGTTCCCAGGGGGTCACCCATCCAAGTACTAACCGAGCCCGACGTTGCTTAACTTCAGTGATCGGACGAGAACTGGTGCTTTCAACGTGGTATGGCCGTAGACATTCTAAAGGAATTTTTCTGGCGGGTCGTTGCCGATTTACCAAATTCAAACAAAAAACCAAAAGTCGTGTAGAGAGTCGCTCGCTCGCAAAAAGAGTCTACAGCACTCGGTGTTCCCAGGCGGTCACCCATCCAAGTACTAACCGAGCCCGACGTTGCTTAACTTCAGTGATCGGACGAGAACTGGTGCTTTCAACGTGGTATGGCCGTAGACATTCTAAAGGAATTTTTCTGGCGGGTCGTTGCCGATTTACCAAATTCAAACAAAAAACCAAAAGTCGTGTAGAGAGTCGCTCGCTCGCAAAAAGAGTCTACAGCACTCGGTGTTCCCAGGGGGTCACCCATCCAAGTACTAACCGAGCCCGACGTTGCTTAACTTCAGTGATCGGACGAGAACTGGTGCTTTCAACGTGGTATGGCCGTAGACATTCTAAAGGAATTTTTCTGGCGGGTCGTTGCCGATTTACCAAATTCAAACAAAAAACCAAAAGTCGTGTAGAGAGTTGCTCGCTCGCAAAAAGAGTCTACAGCACTCGGTGTTCCCAGGCGGTCACCCATCCAAGTACTAACCGAGCCCGACGTTGCTTAACTTCAGTGATCGGACGAGAACTGGTGCTTTCAACGTGGTATGGCCGTAGACATTCTAAAGGAATTTTTCTGGCGGGTCGTTGCCGATTTACCAAATTCAAACAAAAAACCAAAAGTCGTGTAGAGAGTCGCTCGCTCGCAAAAAGAGTCTACAGCACTCGGTGTTCCCAGGCGGTCACCCATCCAAGTACTAACCGAGCCCGACGTTGCTTAACTTCAGTGATCGGACGAGAACTGGTGCTTTCAACGTGGTATGGCCGTAGACATTCTAAAGGAATTTTTCTGGCGGGTCGTTGCCGATTTACCAAATTCAAACAAAAAACCAAAAGTCGTGTAGAGAGTCGCTCGCTCGCAAAAAGAGTCTACAGCACTCGGTGTTCCCAGGCGGTCACCCATCCAAGTACTAACCGAGCCCGACGTTGCTTAACTTCAGTGATCGGACGAGAACTGGTGCTTTCAACGTGGTATGGCCGTAGACATTCTAAAGGAATTTTTCTGGCGGGTCGTTGCCGATTTACCAAATTCAAACAAAAAACCAAAAGTCGTGTAGAGAGTCGCTCGCTCGCAAAAAGAGTCTACAGCACTCGGTGTTCCCAGGGGGTCACCCATCCAAGTACTAACCGAGCCCGACGTTGCTTAACTTCAGTGATCGGACGAGAACTGGTGCTTTCAACGTGGTATGGCCGTAGACATTCTAAAGGAATTTTTCTGGCGGGTCGTTGCCGATTTACCAAATTCAAACAAAAAACCAAAAGTCGTGTAGAGAGTTGCTCGCTCGCAAAAAGAGTCTACAGCACTCGGTGTTCCCAGGCGGTCACCCATCCAAGTACTAACCGAGCCCGACGTTGCTTAACTTCAGTGATCGGACGAGAACTGGTGCTTTCAACGTGGTATGGCCGTAGACATTCTAAAGGAATTTTTCTGGCGGGTCGTTGCCGATTTACCAAATTCAAACAAAAAACCAAAAGTCGTGTAGAGAGTCGCTCGCTCGCAAAAAGAGTCTACAGCACTCGGTGTTCCCAGGCGGTCACCCATCCAAGTACTAACCGAGCCCGACATTGCTTAACTTCAGTGATCGGACGAGAACTGGTGCTTTCAACGTGGTATGGCCGTAGACATTCTAAAGGAATTTTTCTGGCGGGTCGTTGCCGATTTACCAAATTCAAACAAAAAACCAAAAGTCGTGTAGAGAGTCGCTCGCTCGCAAAAAGAGTCTACAGCACTCGGTGTTCCCAGGCGGTCACCCATCCAAGTACTAACCGAGCCCGACGTTGCTTAACTTCAGTGATCGGACGAGAACTGGTGCTTTCAACGTGGTATGGCCGTAGACATTCTAAAGGAATTTTTCTGGCGGGTCGTTGCCGATTTACCAAATTCAAACAAAAAACCAAAAGTCGTGTAGAGAGTCGCTCGCTCGCAAAAAGAGTCTACAGCACTCGGTGTTCCCAGGGGGTCACCCATCCAAGTACTAACCGAGCCCGACGTTGCTTAACTTCAGTGATCGGACGAGAACTGGTGCTTTCAACGTGGTATGGCCGTAGACATTCTAAAGGAATTTTTCTGGCGGGTCGTTGCCGATTTACCAAATTCAAACAAAAAACCAAAAGTCGTGTAGAGAGTTGCTCGCTCGCAAAAAGAGTCTACAGCACTCGGTGTTCCCAGGCGGTCACCCATCCAAGTACTAACCGAGCCCGACGTTGCTTAACTTCAGTGATCGGACGAGAACTGGTGCTTTCAACGTGGTATGGCCGTAGACATTCTAAAGGAATTTTTCTGGCGGGTCGTTGCCGATTTACCAAATTCAAACAAAAAACCAAAAGTCGTGTAGAGAGTCGCTCGCTCGCAAAAAGAGTCTACAGCACTCGGTGTTCCCAGGCGGTCACCCATCCAAGTACTAACCGAGCCCGACGTTGCTTAACTTCAGTGATCGGACGAGAACTAGTGCTTTCAACGTGGTATGGCCGTAGACATTCTAAAGGAATTTTTCTGGCGGGTCGTTGCCGATTTACCAAATTCAAACAAAAAACCAAAAGTCGTGTAGAGAGTCGCTCGCTCGCAAAAAGAGTCTACAGCACTCGGTGTTCCCAGGGGGTCACCCATCCAAGTACTAACCGAGCCCGACGTTGCTTAACTTCAGTGATCGGACGAGAACTGGTGCTTTCAACGTGGTATGGCCGTAGACATTCTAAAGGAATTTTTCTGGCGGGTCGTTGCCGATTTACCAAATTCAAACAAAAAACCAAAAGTCGTGTAGAGAGTTGCTCGCTCGCAAAAAGAGTCTACAGCACTCGGTCTTCCCAGGCGGTCACCCATCCAAGTACTAACCGAGCCCGACGTTGCTTAACTTCAGTGATCGGACGAGAACTGGTGCTTTCAACGTGGTATGGCCGTAGACATTCTAAAGGAATTTTTCTGGCGGGTCGTTGCCGATTTACCAAATTCAAACAAAAAACCAAAAGTCGTGTAGAGAGTCGCTCGCTCGCAAAAAGAGTCTACAGCACTCGGTGTTCCCAGGCGGTCACCCATCCAAGTACTAACCGAGCCCGACGTTGCTTAACTTCAGTGATCGGACGAGAACTGGTGCTTTCAACGTGGTATGGCCGTAGACATTCTAAAGGAATTTTTCTGGCGGGTCGTTGCCGATTTACCAAATTCAAACAAAAAACCAAAAGTCGTGTAGAGAGTCGCTCGCTCGCAAAAAGAGTCTACAGCACTCGGTGTTCCCAGGCGGTCACCCATCCATGTACTAACCGAGCCCGACGTTGCTTAACTTCAGTGATCGGACGAGAACTGGTGCTTTCAACGTGGTATGGCCGTAGACATTCTAAAGGAATTTTTCTGGCGGGTCGTTGCCGATTTACCAAATTCAAACAAAAAACCAAAAGTCGTGTAGAGAGTCGCTCGCTCGCAAAAAGAGTCTACAGCACTCGGTGTTCCCAGGGGGTCACCCATCCAAGTACTAACCGAGCCCGACGTTGCTTAACTTCAGTGATCGGACGAGAACTGGTGCTTTCAACGTGGTATGGCCGTAGACATTCTAAAGGAATTTTTCTGGCGGGTCGTTGCCGATTTACCAAATTCAAACAAAAAACCAAAAGTCGTGTAGAGAGTTGCTCGCTCGCAAAAAGAGTCTACAGCACTCGGTGTTCCCAGGCGGTCACCCATCCAAGTACTAACCGAGCCCGACGTTGCTTAACTTCAGTGATCGGACGAGAACTGGTGCTTTCAACGTGGTATGGCCGTAGACATTCTAAAGGAATTTTTCTGGCGGGTCGTTGCCGATTTACCAAATTCAAACAAAAAACCAAAAGTCGTGTAGAGAGTCGCTCGCTCGCAAAAAGAGTCTACAGCACTCGGTGTTCCCAGGCGGTCACCCATCCAAGTACTAACCGAGCCCGACGTTGCTTAACTTCAGTGATCGGACGAGAACTGGTGCTTTCAACGTGGTATGGCCGTAGACATTCTAAAGGAATTTTTCTGGCGGGTCGTTGCCGATTTACTAAATTCAAACAAAAAACCAAAAGTCGTGTAGAGAGTCGCTCGCTCGCAAAAAGAGTCTACAGCACTCGGTGTTCCCAGGCGGTCACCCATCCAAGTACTAACCGAGCCCGACGTTGCTTAACTTCAGTGATCGGACGAGAACTGGTGCTTTCAACGTGGTATGGCCGTAGACATTCTAAAGGAATTTTTCTGGCGGGTCGTTGCCGATTTACCAAATTCAAACAAAAAACCAAAAGTCGTGTAGAGAGTCGCTCGCTCGCAAAAAGAGTCTACAGCACTCGGTGTTCCCAGGGGGTCACCCATCCAAGTACTAACCGAGCCCGACGTTGCTTAACTTCAGTGATCGGACGAGAACTGGTGCTTTCAACGTGGTATGGCCGTAGACATTCTAAAGGAATTTTTCTGGCGGGTCGTTGCCGATTTACCAAATTCAAACAAAAAACCAAAAGTCGTGTAGAGAGTCGCTCGCTCGCAAAAAGAGTCTACAGCACTCGGTGTTCCCAGGCGGTCACCCATCCAAGTACTAACCGAGCCCGACGTTGCTTAACTTCAGTGATCGGACGAGAACTGGTGCTTTCAACGTGGTATGGCCGTAGACATTCTAAAGGAATTTTTCTGGCGGGTCGTTGCCGATTTACCAAATTCAAACAAAAAACCAAAAGTCGTGTAGAGAGTCGCTCGCTCGCAAAAAGAGTCTACAGCACTCGGTGTTCCCAGGGGGTCACCCATCCAAGTACTAACCGAGCCCGACGTTGCTTAACTTCAGTGATCGGACGAGAACTGGTGCTTTCAACGTGGTATGGCCGTAGACATTCTAAAGGAATTTTTCTGGCGGGTCGTTGCCGATTTACCAAATTCAAACAAAAAACCAAAAGTCGTGTAGAGAGTCGCTCGCTCGCAAAAAGAGTCTACAGCACTCGGTGTTCCCAGGCGGTCACCCATCCAAGTACTAACCGAGCCCGACGTTGCTTAACTTCAGTGATCGGACGAGAACTGGTGCTTTCAACGTGGTATGGCCGTAGACATTCTAAAGGAATTTTTCTGGCGGGTCGTTGCCGATTTACCAAATTCAAACAAAAAACCAAAAGTCGTGTAGAGAGTCGCTCGCTCGCAAAAAGAGTCTACAGCACTCGGTGTTCCCAGGCGGTCACCCATCCAAGTACTAACCGAGCCCGACGTTGCTTAACTTCAGTGATCGGACGAGAACTGGTGCTTTCAACGTGGTATGGCCGTAGACATTCTAAAGGAATTTTTCTGGCGGGTCGTTGCCGATTTACCAAATTCAAACAAAAAACCAAAAGTCGTGTAGAGAGTCGCTCGCTCGCAAAAAGAGTCTACAGCACTCTGTGTTCCCAGGGGGTCACCCATCCAAGTACTAACCGAGCCCGACGTTGCTTAACTTCAGTGATCGGACGAGAACTGGTGCTTTCAACGTGGTATGGCCGTAGACATTCTAAAGGAATTTTTCTGGCGGGTCGTTGCCGATTTACCAAATTCAAACAAAAAACCAAAAGTCGTGTAGAGAGTTGCTCGCTCGCAAAAAGAGTCTACAGCACTCGGTGTTCCCAGGCGGTCACCCATCCAAGTACTAACCGAGCCCGACGTTGCTTAACTTCAGTGATCGGACGAGAACTGGTGCTTTCAACGTGGTATGGCCGTAGACATTCTAAAGGAATTTTTCTGGCGGGTCGTTGCCGATTTACCAAATTCAAACAAAAAACCAAAAGTCGTGTAGAGAGTCGCTCGCTCGCAAAAAGAGTCTACAGCACTCGGTGTTCCCAGGCGGTCACCCATCCAAGTACTAACCGAGCCCGACGTTGCTTAACTTCAGTGATCGGACGAGAACTGGTGCTTTCAACGTGGTATGGCCGTAGACATTCTAAAGGAATTTTTCTGGCGGGTCGTTGCCGATTTACCAAATTCAAACAAAAAACCAAAAGTCGTGTAGAGAGTCGCTCGCTCGCAAAAAGAGTCTACAGCACTCGGTGTTCCCAGGCGGTCACCCATCCAAGTACTAACCGAGCCCGACGTTGCTTAACTTCAGTGATCGGACGAGAACTGGTGCTTTCAACGTGGTATGGCCGTAGACATTCTAAAGGAATTTTTCTGGCGGGTCGTTGCCGATTTACCAAATTCAAACAAAAAACCAAAAGTCGTGTAGAGAGTCGCTCGCTCGCAAAAAGAGTCTACAGCACTCGGTGTTCCCAGGGGGTCACCCATCCAAGTACTAACCGAGCCCGACGTTGCTTAACTTCAGTGATCGGACGAGAACTGGTGCTTTCAACGTGGTATGGCCGTAGACATTCTAAAGGAATTTTTCTGGCGGGTCGTTGCCGATTTACCAAATTCAAACAAAAAACCAAAAGTCGTGTAGAGAGTTGCTCGCTCGCAAAAAGAGTCTACAGCACTCGGTGTTCCCAGGCGGTCACCCATCCAAGTACTAACCGAGCCCGACGTTGCTTAACTTCAGTGATCGGACGAGAACTGGTGCTTTCAACGTGGTATGGCCGTAGACATTCTAAAGGAATTTTTCTGGCGGGTCGTTGCCGATTTACCAAATTCAAACAAAAAACCAAAAGTCGTGTAGAGAGTCGCTCGCTCGCAAAAAGAGTCTACAGCACTCGGTGTTCCCAGGCGGTCACCCATCCAAGTACTAACCGAGCCCGACGTTGCTTAACTTCAGTGATCGGACGAGAACTGGTGCTTTCAACGTGGTATGGCCGTAGACATTCTAAAGGAATTTTTCTGGCGGGTCGTTGCCGATTTACCAAATTCAAACAAAAAACCAAAAGTCGTGTAGAGAGTCGCTCGCTCGCAAAAAGAGTCTACAGCACTCGGTGTTCCCAGGGGGTCACCCATCCAAGTACTAACCGAGCCCGACGTTGCTTAACTTCAGTGATCGGACGAGAACTGGTGCTTTCAACGTGGTATGGCCGTAGACATTCTAAAGGAATTTTTCTGGCGGGTCGTTGCCGATTTACCAAATTCAAACAAAAAACCAAAAGTCGTGTAGAGAGTCGCTCGCTCGCAAAAAGAGTCTACAGCACTCGGTGTTCCCAGGCGGTCACCCATCCAAGTACTAACCGAGCCCGACGTTGCTTAACTTCAGTGATCGGACGAGAACTGGTGCTTTCAACGTGGTATGGCCGTAGACATTCTAAAGGAATTTTTCTGGCGGGTCGTTGCCGATTTACCAAATTCAAACAAAAAACCAAAAGTCGTGTAGAGAGTCGCTCGCTCGCAAAAAGAGTCTACAGCACTCGGTGTTCCCAGGGGGTCACCCATCCAAGTACTAACCGAGCCCGACGTTGCTTAACTTCAGTGATCGGACGAGAACTGGTGCTTTCAACGTGGTATGGCCGTAGACATTCTAAAGGAATTTTTCTGGCGGGTCGTTGCCGATTTACCAAATTCAAACAAAAAACCAAAAGTCGTGTAGAGAGTTGCTCGCTCGCAAAAAGAGTCTACAGCACTCGGTGTTCCCAGGCGGTCACCCATCCAAGTACTAACCGAGCCCGACGTTGCTTAACTTCAGTGATCGGACGAGAACTGGTGCTTTCAACGTGGTATGGCCGTAGACATTCTAAAGGAATTTTTCTGGCGGGTCGTTGCCGATTTACCAAATTCAAACAAAAAACCAAAAGTCGTGTAGAGAGTCGCTCGCTCGCAAAAAGAGTCTACAGCACTCGGTGTTCCCAGGCGGTCACCCATCCAAGTACTAACCGAGCCCGACGTTGCTTAACTTCAGTGATCGGACGAGAACTGGTGCTTTCAACGTGGTATGGCCGTAGACATTCTAAAGGAATTTTTCTGGCGGGTCGTTGCCGATTTACCAAATTCAAACAAAAAACCAAAAGTCGTGTAGAGAGTCGCTCGCTCGCAAAAAGAGTCTACAGCACTCGGTGTTCCCAGGGGGTCACCCATCCAAGTACTAACCGAGCCCGACGTTGCTTAACTTCAGTGATCGGACGAGAACTGGTGCTTTCAACGTGGTATGGCCGTAGACATTCTAAAGGAATTTTTCTGGCGGGTCGTTGCCGATTTACCAAATTCAAACAAAAAACCAAAAGTCGTGTAGAGAGTTGCTCGCTCGCAAAAAGAGTCTACAGCACTCGGTGTTCCCAGGCGGTCACCCATCCAAGTACTAACCGAGCCCGACGTTGCTTAACTTCAGTGATCGGACGAGAACTGGTGCTTTCAACGTGGTATGGCCGTAGACATTCTAAAGGAATTTTTCTGGCGGGTCGTTGCCGATTTACCAAATTCAAACAAAAAACCAAAAGTCGTGTAGAGAGTCGCTCGCTCGCAAAAAGAGTCTACAGCACTCGGTGTTCCCAGGCGGTCACCCATCCAAGTACTAACCGAGCCCGACGTTGCTTAACTTCAGTGATCGGACGAGAACTGGTGCTTTCAACGTGGTATGGCCGTAGACATTCTAAAGGAATTTTTCTGGCGGGTCGTTGCCGATTTACCAAATTCAAACAAAAAACCAAAAGTCGTGTAGAGAGTCGCTCGCTCGCAAAAAGAGTCTACAGCACTCGGTGTTCCCAGGCGGTCACCCATCCAAGTACTAACCGAGCCCGACGTTGCTTAACTTCAGTGATCGGACGAGAACTGGTGCTTTCAACGTGGTATGGCCGTAGACATTCTAAAGGAATTTTTCTGGCGGGTCGTTGCCGATTTACCAAATTCAAACAAAAAACCAAAAGTCGTGTAGAGAGTCGCTCGCTCGCAAAAAGAGTCTACAGCACTCGGTGTTCCCAGGGGGTCACCCATCCAAGTACTAACCGAGCCCGACGTTGCTTAACTTCAGTGATCGGACGAGAACTGGTGCTTTCAACGTGGTATGGCCGTAGACATTCTAAAGGAATTTTTCTGGCGGGTCGTTGCCGATTTACCAAATTCAAACAAAAAACCAAAAGTCGTGTAGAGAGTTGCTCGCTCGCAAAAAGAGTCTACAGCACTCGGTGTTCCCAGGCGGTCACCCATCCAAGTACTAACCGAGCCCGACGTTGCTTAACTTCAGTGATCGGACGAGAACTGGTGCTTTCAACGTGGTATGGCCGTAGACATTCTAAAGGAATTTTTCTGGCGGGTCGTTGCCGATTTACCAAATTCAAACAAAAAACCAAAAGTCGTGTAGAGAGTCGCTCGCTCGCAAAAAGAGTCTACAGCACTCGGTGTTCCCAGGCGGTCACCCATCCAAGTACTAACCGAGCCCGACGTTGCTTAACTTCAGTGATCGGACGAGAACTGGTGCTTTCAACGTGGTATGGCCGTAGACATTCTAAAGGAATTTTTCTGGCGGGTCGTTGCCGATTTACCAAATTCAAACAAAAAACCAAAAGTCGTGTAGAGAGTCGCTCGCTCGCAAAAAGAGTCTACAGCACTCGGTGTTCCCAGGCGGTCACCCATCCAAGTACTAACCGAGCCCGACGTTGCTTAACTTCAGTGATCGGACGAGAACTGGTGCTTTCAACGTGGTATGGCCGTAGACATTCTAAAGGAATTTTTCTGGCGGGTCGTTGCCGATTTACCAAATTCAAACAAAAAACCAAAAGTCGTGTAGAGAGTCGCTCGCTCGCAAAAAGAGTCTACAGCACTCGGTGTTCCCAGGGGGTTACCCATCCAAGTACTAACCGAGCCCGACGTTGCTTAACTTCAGTGATCGGACGAGAACTGGTGCTTTCAACGTGGTATGGCCGTAGACATTCTAAAGGAATTTTTCTGGCGGGTCGTTGCCGATTTACCAAATTCAAACAAAAAACCAAAAGTCGTGTAGAGAGTTGCTCGCTCGCAAAAAGAGTCTACAGCACTCGGTGTTCCCAGGCGGTCACCCATCCAAGTACTAACCGAGCCCGACGTTGCTTAACTTCAGTGATCGGACGAGAACTGGTGCTTTCAACGTGGTATGGCCGTAGACATTCTAAAGGAATTTTTCTGGCGGGTCGTTGCCGATTTACCAAATTCAAACAAAAAACCAAAAGTCGTGTAGAGAGTCGCTCGCTCGCAAAAAGAGTCTACAGCACTCGGTGTTCCCAGGCGGTCACCCATCCAAGTACTAACCGAGCCCGACGTTGCTTAACTTCAGTGATCGGACGAGAACTGGTGCTTTCAACGTGGTATGGCCGTAGACATTCTAAAGGAATTTTTCTGGCGGGTCGTTGCCGATTTACCAAATTCAAACAAAAAACCAAAAGTCGTGTAGAGAGTCGCTCGCTCGCAAAAAGAGTCTACAGCACTCGGTGTTCCCAGGCGGTCACCCATCCAAGTACTAACCGAGCCCGACGTTGCTTAACTTCAGTGATCGGACGAGAACTGGTGCTTTCAACGTGGTATGGCCGTAGACATTCTAAAGGAATTTTTCTGGCGGGTCGTTGCCGATTTACCAAATTCAAACAAAAAACCAAAAGTCGTGTAGAGAGTCGCTCGCTCGCAAAAAGAGTCTACAGCACTCGGTGTTCCCAGGGGGTCACCCATCCAAGTACTAACCGAGCCCGACGTTGCTTAACTTCAGTGATCGGACGAGAACTGGTGCTTTCAACGTGGTATGGCCGTAGACATTCTAAAGGAATTTTTCTGGCGGGTCGTTGCCGATTTACCAAATTCAAACAAAAAACCAAAAGTCGTGTAGAGAGTCGCTCGCTCGCAAAAAGAGTCTACAGCACTCGGTGTTCCCAGGCGGTCACCCATCCAAGTACTAACCGAGCCCGACGTTGCTTAACTTCAGTGATCGGACGAGAACTGGTGCTTTCAACGTGGTATGGCCGTAGACATTCTAAAGGAATTTTTCTGGCGGGTCGTTGCCGATTTACCAAATTCAAACAAAAAACCAAAAGTCGTGTAGAGAGTCGCTCGCTCGCAAAAAGAGTCTACAGCACTCGGTGTTCCCAGGGGGTCACCCATCCAAGTACTAACCGAGCCCGACGTTGCTTAACTTCAGTGATCGGACGAGAACTGGTGCTTTCAACGTGGTATGGCCGTAGACATTCTAAAGGAATTTTTCTGGCGGGTCGTTGCCGATTTACCAAATTCAAACAAAAAACCAAAAGTCGTGTAGAGAGTTGCTCGCTCGCAAAAAGAGTCTACAGCACTCGGTGTTCCCAGGCGGTCACCCATCCAAGTACTAACCGAGCCCGACGTTGCTTAACTTCAGTGATCGGACGAGAACTGGTGCTTTCAACGTGGTATGGCCGTAGACATTCTAAAGGAATTTTTCTGGCGGGTCGTTGCCGATTTACCAAATTCAAACAAAAAACCAAAAGTCGTGTAGAGAGTCGCTCGCTCGCAAAAAGAGTCTACAGCACTCGGTGTTCCCAGGCGGTCACCCATCCAAGTACTAACCGAGCCCGACGTTGCTTAACTTCAGTGATCGGACGAGAACTGGTGCTTTCAACGTGGTATGGCCGTAGACATTCTAAAGGAATTTTTCTGGCGGGTCGTTGCCGATTTACCAAATTCAAACAAAAAACCAAAAGTCGTGTAGAGAGTCGCTCGCTCGCAAAAAGAGTCTACAGCACTCGGTGTTCCCAGGCGGTCACCCATCCAAGTACTAACCGAGCCCGACGTTGCTTAACTTCAGTGATCGGACGAGAACTGGTGCTTTCAACGTGGTATGGCCGTAGACATTCTAAAGGAATTTTTCTGGCGGGTCGTTGCCGATTTACCAAATTCAAACAAAAAACCAAAAGTCGTGTAGAGAGTCGCTCGCTCGCAAAAAGAGTCTACAGCACTCGGTGTTCCCAGGGGGTCACCCATCCAAGTACTAACCGAGCCCGACGTTGCTTAACTTCAGTGATCGGACGAGAACTGGTGCTTTCAACGTGGTATGGCCGTAGACATTCTAAAGGAATTTTTCTGGCGGGTCGTTGCCGATTTACCAAATTCAAACAAAAAACCAAAAGTCGTGTAGAGAGTCGCTCGCTCGCAAAAAGAGTCTACAGCACTCGGTGTTCCCAGGCGGTCACCCATCCAAGTACTAACCGAGCCCGACGTTGCTTAACTTCAGTGATCGGACGAGAACTGGTGCTTTCAACGTGGTATGGCCGTAGACATTCTAAAGGAATTTTTCTGGCGGGTCGTTGCCGATTTACCAAATTCAAACAAAAAACCAAAAGTCGTGTAGAGAGTCGCTCGCTCGCAAAAAGAGTCTACAGCACTCGGTGTTCCCAGGGGGTCACCCATCCAAGTACTAACCGAGCCCGACGTTGCTTAACTTCAGTGATCGGACGAGAACTGGTGCTTTCAACGTGGTATGGCCGTAGACATTCTAAAGGAATTTTTCTGGCGGGTCGTTGCCGATTTACCAAATTCAAACAAAAAACCAAAAGTCGTGTAGAGAGTTGCTCGCTCGCAAAAAGAGTCTACAGCACTCGGTGTTCCCAGGCGGTCACCCATCCAAGTACTAACCGAGCCCGACGTTGCTTAACTTCAGTGATCGGACGAGAACTGGTGCTTTCAACGTGGTATGGCCGTAGACATTCTAAAGGAATTTTTCTGGCGGGTCGTTGCCGATTTACCAAATTCAAACAAAAAACCAAAAGTCGTGTAGAGAGTCGCTCGCTCGCAAAAAGAGTCTACAGCACTCGGTGTTCCCAGGCGGTCACCCATCCAAGTACTAACCGAGCCCGACGTTGCTTAACTTCAGTGATCGGACGAGAACTGGTGCTTTCAACGTGGTATGGCCGTAGACATTCTAAAGGAATTTTTCTGGCGGGTCGTTGCCGATTTACCAAATTCAAACAAAAAACCAAAAGTCGTGTAGAGAGTCGCTCGCTCGCAAAAAGAGTCTACAGCACTCGGTGTTCCCAGGGGGTCACCCATCCAAGTACTAACCGAGCCCGACGTTGCTTAACTTCAGTGATCGGACGAGAACTGGTGCTTTCAACGTGGTATGGCCGTAGACATTCTAAAGGAATTTTTCTGGCGGGTCGTTGCCGATTTACCAAATTCAAACAAAAAACCAAAAGTCGTGTAGAGAGTTGCTCGCTCGCAAAAAGAGTCTACAGCACTCGGTGTTCCCAGGCGGTCACCCATCCAAGTACTAACCGAGCCCGACGTTGCTTAACTTCAGTGATCGGACGAGAACTGGTGCTTTCAACGTGGTATGGCCGTAGACATTCTAAAGGAATTTTTCTGGCGGGTCGTTGCCGATTTACCAAATTCAAACAAAAAACCAAAAGTCGTGTAGAGAGTCGCTCGCTCGCAAAAAGAGTCTACAGCACTCGGTGTTCCCAGGCGGTCACCCATCCAAGTACTAACCGAGCCCGACGTTGCTTAACTTCAGTGATCGGACGAGAACTGGTGCTTTCAACGTGGTATGGCCGTAGACATTCTAAAGGAATTTTTCTGGCGGGTCGTTGCCGATTTACCAAATTCAAACAAAAAAACCAAAAGTCGTGTAGAGAGTCGCTCGCTCGCAAAAAGAGTCTACAGCACTCGGTGTTCCCAGGCGGTCACCCATCCAAGTACTAACCGAGCCCGACGTTGCTTAACTTCAGTGATCGGACGAGAACTGGTGCTTTCAACGTGGTATGGCCGTAGACATTCTAAAGGAATTTTTCTGGCGGGTCGTTGCCGATTTACCAAATTCAAACAAAAAACCAAAAGTCGTGTAGAGAGTCGCTCGCTCGCAAAAAGAGTCTACAGCACTCGGTGTTCCCAGGGGGTCACCCATCCAAGTACTAACCGAGCCCGACGTTGCTTAACTTCAGTGATCGGACGAGAACTGGTGCTTTCAACGTGGTATGGCCGTAGACATTCTAAAGGAATTTTTCTGGCGGGTCGTTGCCGATTTACCAAATTCAAACAAAAAACCAAAAGTCGTGTAGAGAGTTGCTCGCTCGCAAAAAGAGTCTACAGCACTCGGTGTTCCCAGGCGGTCACCCATCCAAGTACTAACCGAGCCCGACGTTGCTTAACTTCAGTGATCGGACGAGAACTGGTGCTTTCAACGTGGTATGGCCGTAGACATTCTAAAGGAATTTTTCTGGCGGGTCGTTGCCGATTTACCAAATTCAAACAAAAAACCAAAAGTCGTGTAGAGAGTCGCTCGCTCGCAAAAAGAGTCTACAGCACTCGGTGTTCCCAGGCGGTCACCCATCCAAGTACTAACCGAGCCCGACGTTGCTTAACTTCAGTGATCGGACGAGAACTGGTGCTTTCAACGTGGTATGGCCGTAGACATTCTAAAGGAATTTTTCTGGCGGGTCGTTGCCGATTTACCAAATTCAAACAAAAAACCAAAAGTCGTGTAGAGAGTCGCTCGCTCGCAAAAAGAGTCTACAGCACTCGGTGTTCCCAGGCGGTCACCCATCCAAGTACTAACCGAGCCCGACGTTGCTTAACTTCAGTGATCGGACGAGAACTGGTGCTTTCAACGTGGTATGGCCGTAGACATTCTAAAGGAATTTTTCTGGCGGGTCGTTGCCGATTTACCAAATTCAAACAAAAAACCAAAAGTCGTGTAGAGAGTCGCTCGCTCGCAAAAAGAGTCTACAGCACTCGGTGTTCCCAGGGGGTCACCCATCCAAGTACTAACCGAGCCCGACGTTGCTTAACTTCAGTGATCGGACGAGAACTGGTGCTTTCAACGTGGTATGGCCGTAGACATTCTAAAGGAATTTTTCTGGCGGGTCGTTGCCGATTTACCAAATTCAAACAAAAAACCAAAAGTCGTGTAGAGAGTTGCTCGCTCGCAAAAAGAGTCTACAGCACTCGGTGTTCCCAGGCGGTCACCCATCCAAGTACTAACCGAGCCCGACGTTGCTTAACTTCAGTGATCGGACGAGAACTGGTGCTTTCAACGTGGTATGGCCGTAGACATTCTAAAGGAATTTTTCTGGCGGGTCGTTGCCGATTTACCAAATTCAAACAAAAAACCAAAAGTCGTGTAGAGAGTCGCTCGCTCGCAAAAAGAGTCTACAGCACTCGGTGTTCCCAGGCGGTCACCCATCCAAGTACTAACCGAGCCCGACGTTGCTTAACTTCAGTGATCGGACGAGAACTGGTGCTTTCAACGTGGTATGGCCGTAGACATTCTAAAGGAATTTTTCTGGCGGGTCGTTGCCGATTTACCAAATTCAAACAAAAAACCAAAAGTCGTGTAGAGAGTCGCTCGCTCGCAAAAAGAGTCTACAGCACTCGGTGTTCCCAGGCGGTCACCCATCCAAGTACTAACCGAGCCCGACGTTGCTTAACTTCAGTGATCGGACGAGAACTGGTGCTTTCAACGTGGTATGGCCGTAGACATTCTAAAGGAATTTTTCTGGCGGGTCGTTGCCGATTTACCAAATTCAAACAAAAAACCAAAAGTCGTGTAGAGAGTCGCTCGCTCGCAAAAAGAGTCTACAGCACTCGGTGTTCCCAGGGGGTCACCCATCCAAGTACTAACCGAGCCCGACGTTGCTTAACTTCAGTGATCGGACGAGAACTGGTGAGTAGTGTAGGTAGACTCAATTCGGTCGCACCTTTCCCCATGCCATTTTCATCCCATGGGGAAACTTGCAACCAAATTGAGTCTACCCAAAACACACCTTAACACCCTACATTTCATAAAACAGCCTACATTTTTCATAGAATTCTTACGACAAACACCTTCAATAAATTTCCTACATTCCATCAAAAAAAAACATATTAAAAATAGGATGAGTTTAATTTTAAAACATGAACAATACAGATTCGAAGATTATTCAGGCGACGGTATCTTTTCATCTATATTTTCGCTAGGTTCAAAAATAATTCCAAAAGTAGCTAGCTTTGTTTCAAACAACAAATCCCTAATTTCCTCCGGTGCTCAAGCAGTTGGGTCCGTGGCAAAAGCAGGAATTAGAATAAACGACGCCGTGAAAAAATCCGACGAACTGAAAGAATTACAGCAAATAAGAGAACTACGAAACAGGAGAATAGAACAACAAGCTTTAGATAAAAAAACAGGAAAAGGTTTTAAAGTAATTGGATAAAAATGTCTTTGATAATTGCTCAAAATCCAAAAACTTATTTTGGTTCCGATATTCAAAAATCATTAGGATATCTTCCTGGATTTCCATGGGCCAAATACTCAGGTGAGAAACATCTTCCAGGTCATAATTATACTGGCCCAGGCACTAGGTTAGATCTACGACTAGACCAAAACGATAATCCCAAACCAGGTGAAGAACCTGTCAATAGAGTTGACGCTGCTGCACTTAAACATGATATTTTATACAGAAACAAAGACATAAACTTTAGACACGAAGCAGACAAACAAATGATAATCGAACTCGAAAATATTCCAAATCCAACATTCAAAGAGAGAATGCAAAGAGCGCTAATCATTAAACTGTTAAAAGCAAAGATGAAATTGGGTATGGGATTGGCGGATGAAATTCATAAAGAATTTAGAAAAAACAAACATTATTTAAAAGTTAAAGTATTTGATAAAGATGAAATATGGTCAGCAGATTTAATTAATATGCCAGTTGAAAGAGGATTTAAATATTGCTTAACAGTTATAGATTTGTATACGAGATATGCTTGGGTTATTCCTCTCAAAAACAAAACTGGAATATCAGTCAAACACGCATTTGAAACCATAATGAAACAATCTGACAGACGGCCCCAAAAGTTATGGGTAGATAAAGGGAGCGAATTTTATAACAAAAATATGAAATCTGTGGGGTTTGAAATTTACAGTACTCACAACGAAGGTAAGGCTGTAGTTATTGAAAGATTCAACAGGACTCTAAAAAATAAACTTTTCAAAAAGTTCACGGAATTAAAATCTCAAAAATGGCTAAAAATATTACCAGAGGTCGTAGACGAATACAATAACAAAATACATTCATCTATAGGAGTGTCACCAGCACAAGCCTCAAAAAATCCAAATATTATAAGATCAATTAACGCGCAACATAACTACGAAAATGAAATAAAGAATCTAAATGTCAAACCCAAATTTAAAATTGGAGATCGAGTTCGTATTTTCAAATATAAAAGTAAATTCGAAAAAGGATATGTTGGTTATTGGACAAACGAAATATTTATCGTAGATAAAGTTAATAGCACATCCCCTCCAACATATGAATTAATCGATCAAGACAAAGAACAAATTATAGGTAGGTTTTATCAAAATGAACTTCAAAAAACTGACTTTTAAAAATGAATGAATTTCTCGATAAATATGGTACCGATACAACCACAAACTTCCAACTTATGAGATGGGCGAATGAGTTAAACATATCACCGTTTTATTATTGTATGAGAGATGAAATAAATAATCTCAAAAGTAAAAAAGGTAAATTCTACGCTATAACAAATATACACACTTCCGATCAAAAAGGTGTTCATCATTCTGCTTTGTACAAAGACTCTAACTTTTATTTTTTCGACTCTTTTGGATTAGATCCCACTGAAGAGATAATGAATCTAACTAATCAACCAATTAAATCTTCTACATTTCAAATACAAAAGCCGGGTCAAAAGTTTTGTGGTCAGCTTTCACTTTGGGTTTTATATCAGTTGAGTTTAGGAAAACAGTTCGAAGAAATTGTAATAAATTTAACTCAATAAAAATGGCAAATAAATTTGGTTTAGGTGCTTTACCTTTAGATATTAAAAAACCAAACACTACATTTTCAATCAATAAAATCAAACCATATTTTGTGGATCAAATCGGAGACATTCTTCAGGGTGATATTGATATGAATAATTTTGGTATAACTAATTTAAAATCTCCGGAAAACGATAATGATGCCGTTCATAAGAAATATTTAATGGATCAAATAAATTTAATTGAAGTAGATAAAGACCATTTAAAAGATCGAATAGCTGATGTGAAAAGATTCTTCAAACGACAAATAAATAATAAAGATTTTATAAATGAATCTAAATTGAAAGAATTAGATTATATTGATGATGGTAAATTACAAAAAGAAGTAACAAGTTTAAAAAGTTTTATTCAACAACAATTAGTCAATACAGTAGATAAAACTCAATTACAAAATTTAAGGTCATTAATATCTAAATTAGATGACAAGATTACAAAGCAAAAAGTAGATCTTAAACAACTAATATCCAATATTAATCCAGGCATAAGTGAAGACAAATTAATCGCATTAGAAAGTAAACTTAGTGATGATAGCGAAATACAAAAACAAATAGAATCTATTCAACAAAAATTAATAAATGTAGTAGATAAAAATCAATTACAAAATTTAAGGTCATCAATATCTAATTTAGATGATAAACTATCAAAACAAAAAGTAGATTTTAAAAAACTAATATCCAACATTAGTCCAGGCATAAGTGAAGATAAATTACAACAAGAATTAACTGCTCTGGAAAGTAAATTTAAAACTGAATTACAAAACGAACTAAAAACTATTGATGATAGTGAAATTAAAACTTATATTCAACAACAGATAGAAAATATTGATGATAGTGAAATTAAAACTTATATTCAACAACAAATACAAAATATTGATTATAGTGAGATTCAACAACGGATAACTACTATTAATAATGAAGTTTTAAAACAGGAAACAAATATAACCACATTACAAAATAATCTCAATGAATTAGAATATATTAAACCCTATTATTTCTTTCTTCCATTTTCTAAAGACTATAAAGATTATTCGGTGGAAGAAATCACTGGAGAATTCATTCGTGGTTATAAATATGGGTTTAAAGTAAATATTAAAAAAGATATAGATACTCATAGTGTGACTCATTTTGAGGGGAATACTATAATTGACATATTTTTTCCTATGAAGGTAAAAGTCGATTTTTCAATTCAAGATCGATTCACTTATTATAAATATCTTTTATCTGTTCACTTTATCAAAAATGGTAACATCGTAGATACTATAGAATTTAATCCTTGGATTGAAAATTTAAATATTTCGTCAAATCAGTTGTATATAGATAACCTTAGAATCTCAATCGAGCCGATTGATAAAAGAAGACCTTATATATTTGAGTTATTTGATATGATATTGGAAACGGAAACTCCACCATCAGCAAGCATAATTAGAAATCCAAAACCACGAGAAGAAGAAACACAGATTTATGAGTTTTTACGAACAACAGACTTTGAATATGTGAAACTATATTTTGTTCATAATGATCTTTTCTTCTCTGTTGATGTTAATAAAAATCAACAATTTAAACATTTTCCAATAGCATTAACAGAAAATCTATATGTATCATATTTTTTCATAGAAATCTCTATTGAAAAAAAAACAAATTTTTTTGTTTATCGGGATAAGAAGAACAAGGAGTCAAAACAAGAAGCATTCTTAGTACAGGTACATGTCACTATTGTACAAAACCCTAAGGATATACGTAGAGCATTATCGGAAGTTCACTTAATTTAACGTTTAAAAATGGAACAAGAAAGCAGACAAAAATACATGATAGACAAACAAATAGAATTAAAAGAAAAACTAAGACAATTTAACAAATGCAGAAAAACATGGAGTAGAATCGATTCTGTTTTCAAAACATTAAGTACAGTTTTAACAGTAGGAATAACAATTGCAACGGCAGTAACTGGCGGATTGATGGTGCCAATACTTATTCCAACTGTATTAGCCGCAATTACTGCTATTCAAACCTCATCTTGTGGATTGATTGCTATGGGTTTTACATCCAAACAGAAATCTTATTTTAAAAAGAAAACAGGTATCTTAAATACATATCTTAATAAGTTGTATATTTTCTTCGAAAGATCAAGAGAAGATAAGATCATTAGCGTTGAAGAGTTGGAAGAATTTAATGAAATTTTGGATAAATTTAATATACAAATATCAGCAATAAAAGATAATAAAAAGAACTCCAAAAATTAAGTAATTAAAAAAAAACATATAAAAAATATGAATAACATTGAAATTATAGACGATGAAACATTCATAGAAAACGTACTATTTACCGATCTTATCAGGGCTATTACTCATAAATTTTCAACATTTAAGGGTCAAATTGAAATAGATGGTAGGATAATCGAAAATGGAAATCACAAACAATTCATGAAACTTCTTGGTTTCAATTCCAAAACTTTTAAGACCATTTTGTCTAATATGGATGCAAAATCTGACTGCTCGGATTGGTATTTTACAGGGAAAATAATTTTACGTAGAGACAATTTTAAGGAAATAAGAAGATCAAACGCTGGTAGAGGAACTGAACTACTTAAAAAGATAAATGAATATAAAGGTAGAAATTGTTATATACCAACAGATGGTAACTGTTTTATCAAATGCGTAAATCATGTTTTGAAAAAAGATTTAACAAATAAATTTCAAACATTCATTAATACATTTCCAAAAGCGAATAGAAAAGGAGTAATGACAGCTGTTAGAATTAATAAATTCAATGAGAAATGTAATACTTCATTTCAAATTTACACTCCCGAAAATAGAAATGTACGCCCCGCCCTCACAGATGTAAACAAGGACAAGGCATTAGATTGGGTTTTATATTTACATAACTCACATTTCTGTCTTATAAGAAGAAATCAAAAAAAATTAGGGATTAAAGAAATAGAAGATAATTATGAACATGTATGGAAAACATGTAGAGATGATAATGCTGTAAAAGAAGTATCACCTTTGAAACTAAACGTATTTTCAAATATGAGTGATGATACTTTATTCGCTTGGGACTGTGAAACGTATTCAGATAGTGAAACGCGTAAAGCAATTCCTTATTCATGTACGTTAATTAATTTAGAAAATCTAAGAAAAAAGTTAGAGATGATACCTCCCACTGATAATATTCCAGAAGCATTTTATAACAAACTAATGAAAATAGTAGAAATATTTGTAGGCACAGATTGTATAGCTCAAATGTTGAAATATTTAGGTAAATATGATAAAAAAAGATTAACATTGATTTCTCATAACGGTAGTGGTTTTGATAACTGGATCGTAATTAAAAACGTAAAGAAACTAACACAATGTCCACTAATAACACCCAGAGGAATTCTTTCTTTACCATTATCTAATCCATACACTGATGAAGATTTACAGAAAAGATGGAAACGACAGAAAGATATAAAAAGTAAATCCAATTATTTACAGCATATTAATTTCACATGTTCCTATGTCGTCTAATCTACCAATGAATTTGAGAAAGATCGTTGATGTAGACATTGCAAAATATACCAAAGATAACTGGGAAATTTTAAGACACGAATGGGAACCATATGCAAAGCGAGACACCCTATGTCTTGGAGCATGCTTGATAAAATATAACAAAGTTATGAAAGACGTTGTATTCCAGAGCGTTTCTAATAATCTAACGGCTCCATCTCTATCTTTAAAGGGGTGGTATTATTTGTATCATTACGATAAAGAAATGGTTGAAGAACCATATTACGAAAGTACAAGACTCGTACCAAAACATACTGAAAAACAAAATATAGAAAAGGTTTACTCACACACTAACCCTTTTATAAGACATTTTATAAGACGCTCTATTAAAGGAGGAAGGGTTTCTGCAAATCGAAAAATATTTACAACTGATAAAATCAATGAAATTTGTGATGTATTAAAGGAATATACACAAACAAATGACGACAACATAATTGATTTATTTAAAGAATATAGTAAAAGTGATAAAGATAAAACAGAGGTTAATTCAAAACTTAAAAATATAACATGTTCTAGACTGATGGCATTTGATGCTAACGGTTTGTATGCTTCTGCTATGTCAGATTTAGATAGTGAATATCCCAAAGCAGAAAGTGGTAGACCGTTTTTACCAGAAGAAGAAGAAGAATTTGTAAGACTCTTCAATGAACAAAACTTTAGACCCAAAACTGCTATTTTAAAAGTCTGGTTTGAATATCCCAAAAACATGTTCTTCCAACCCATACCAGCTAAAGATAAAATTAGTTTCACGAATAAAGAAGGTAAAAAGGAAACTGGCACTAAAATCAGATTCAGAAATGGTTTCTGTTCAGATGTTTTAACATCAGTCGATATTCAAGAAATAGTGAAAGCCGGTGGACGAATTATTAAAATATTAGATGGTATAGTTTACGAAGAAAATTTTAAAAATCCACCCTATAGAGATTATATTTTGATTTTGAAGGAATTAAGGAGTAAATACAAAAAGGAAGGGGATATGGTTGCCAGTAACTGCATGAAGTTGTTAGGTAATTCCTTATACGGTAAATCTATTCAGAGGGATAGAAATACCTCATTACACTTATGGAATGGAGAAACCTTTCGCCTTAATTACGACAAACACGTCATGAAGTATGACAGACTAAATGATAGTCAATACATTGTGGAGATTAATGACGAAGAAAAAGAGTTTGTTCCTCCAAAGGATTTTACGAGATTAACACCCACTCATTTAGGTACGTTTATATTATCGCACAGTAAGAAAATAATGAACAATTTTATTCACGTAATAGATGGGTTTTATCAACCGGAAATATACTATACCGATACTGATAGTTTATACATTTCATCTAGCAATTGGAATAAATTAAATGAAGCTGGATTAGTATCCGAAAATGAATACTGTAAAGGAAAGAATGATTACGGTGATGGTGGAATTATATTCGGTTTATATTTAGCGCCGAAAGTCAAATACAATATCATACTAACTTCAGATGGTGTTTTAAAAGAAAAGAAAACATTTAAAGGTTATTCTAATGATAAGATAACTGTAGACGATTATATTCGGTTGGCTAGTGGATATGATATATCAAATGAATTTAAGAGAAATTGGGAAAAAAGTTTCACAAATGGAGTAGTTATTCCAAGGGATGATGATAAACAAAAGAAAGTTTTTAGAAGTTATTTAAATCTTGTAAAGAGAAAGGCTCCAAATAGTGAAGGAATCATGTATCCTTATTGTAATAAAGATGAATTGAGTTTGGATGAAAACTATGTATTTGATGATTTCGATTATCTAACTATTCAAGAAGAGAATGAAGAGTTACTTAATTCTTTTTAAATGAAGTTGAATAACAATTTCTTCGTTTCCAAAGTCTATAAACCTATTTTTACCATCTTTGATTTCCAGATTTATATCTTTGATCATAAAGGAATTAAGTGGTAAATATGTTGTTTGAAATGGTTTTTCTATAATTCTATATCCAATCGGAACAGTGAATGTTGGAAGACTGTAAATAATCTGACGTTTGTATTTATTGAAAAATCCACCGTTTATTAAATTGCAATGTATATTGATCACATCGACATCATTCTCGATATTAGCTTTATGTGGTGCTATAGTAGATTGGGTGTATACTCGTTTATCAAATCCTAGTAACGTATTCAATGAATTTTCTACGTTGAAATCAACTTGACTATTATTTCTTAATATCAATTTCATTTTGTTCAAATTTAAATTACCTTCGAATTCAATATTGTTTTTACCATTGACACTTCCTGCGTATTCAGATAGGTATTCGTTAATGGCTATGTATTCGTAACTTCCTGGTAGTAAACTTATGGTTTTGAATGTTGCTCCATTATCTGTTGATATTTTTATTTTGTTATTATCTTCGTTGATATTTCTAATGGAATTGTAAACAGAGAAATACTTTAATCCCAATTCATATTCTTGATTTCGATCGAGTTCATACTCATAATCTAGAGATAATTTAATGTCTGATTTATTTGAGGTGATGACGAATAGTTGACTCATTTTTAATAACACTTTTATAATCATTTTTATCTATGATACCTTTTTGTAGGAGTCTTTTTAATATACAATTTAATTCATTATATTGTCTGTGTGATTGATGTCCTTCCTTCATTGCTGCTAATATTATTTGTAATCTATTAAGCAATTCTTCGTTATTGTCTGGTAGAAAAATTACACCATCTCCTGTATGTCCCAAAAAGTCATCGATTTCTTCTATAATATCATCAGTGTAGTTATCATCACTACCATCGGTGTTATCATCTAATTCTTTTTCCAGTCTTCTTAATCTTAAAGTTTTTGGTCCTCCTGTCCTTGTCGATGTAAGAATTTCCACGTATGAATTTAAATCTTTGAAATTATAATCTTTATCATACCCATTCAAAAGATTAACCATACCGGGTGTTAAATCATATATAGCGTCTATTCTGTCAATCTTAAATGTTGGGTTGAGTTGATTGAAACGTATCCTAAAACCGTTAAGAATCAATCCATCCTGATCAATTGTTGGCTTTATTGTTTTGGCTAGGGTTGGATTTGGATTTGAAAAATAACGTTTTATATCATCTAATGTCCTGATTACGATTCCATCATCTTCAATGGGATATTCTATTTGTGGAGGAGATTGTTGAATTTGTTGTTTAGGAGCTTCTAATTTATTCTTGATATCCTCTTGACTTTTTAATATTGGTTTAAATAAAGTTTGTAGATTTTCTGTTAATCCAAGTTGTTGTAATCTGTTATTTTCAACTTGGGTCTTTATTTTATTCTTAGCTTTGATATATTCTCTATTTCTTTTTAAAATATTATTCCATTCCATTTTTAAAAAAATAAATTAACATATGTTGATCATTACTCTTTCACCCGCAGGTTTTCTTGTATTAACGAATACATATCCATGTTCCTCTGGATTTCTCCATTGAGCTTTACAAACCTTTTTAAATGAATCTCTGTCCATTCCGTGATTTATCGACTGTATGATTTGAGATAAATCTTTATCGTTTAATTCAAATAATAAAAAACAATTAGCATTTTTTCTAATAAACATAGAATCCATCCCGTAAAAAGATTGGGATTGGTATAAGCAGTGACAGTTGTGATGTCTTCCCTTCGTGAAGAATTCTTGTTGAACAGATTGATTTTTTTGCGCTACACAGTCGTCAAACAATATTAAGTTCTTTCGTTTACTATCAATATTAGACAAGTCCAAATCATTTACATTTTTTGTCAGAAACACTTTTATGTCAGTTGGATTGAAAGATGGATTCTTTTCTTTTATGAAGTTATCTAAGATATCTTTTATTTCTATCTCATCGTTGTCCTCGTAATATTGAAATAATTCTTGAACATATTTCTTTGGTAAATATTCTAAAGCTTCGAGAAATTGATAATACGGTTGTTCTGGTGTTGTTGTGTAGATATACAAAGAATCGAAATCTAAAAGGTTGGGTGTTGTCAACATGTTAAAAGTGAGATGAGTTTTACCAGAACCGGAACTACCGCATATACACATGAGCATTGGATTATTAGGAAATATTTCTGAATGATTAAATTTCCTTCCCATTTTAAGTACCAAAAATTACACCTTCTCCTTTATACTTTGAAAGATATATTCCTTCTCCAGTGTGTATATTTTTAAAAACTATTCCATTACCCTTATGTTTGACTTTGATTTCCCCTGTGTCAATACTATCCACTAATTTAGTTAATCCTTGTTTGACAGTTTTCTTAGTTTCTTCACTAAATCGATTTCCAAATTCTTTAACTGTACCTAATATGTCTGCTACTCCCGACCCTTTTGCTAACTTTTCCATTTCCAAATTATGTCTACGTTTTTCACTTTTTTCAGCTTCGGCTGCTTTCTTGGCATTGACGGCTTGAACTATTCCTGCCGTTCCGCCGGCCGTGGCACCTGCGGCTGCAAGCCCAGCAAAGATCAAGGGTAGGAAAGGTAAAAATCCACCTGCCTTTATGTTCTTGTCAATTCTTTCTAAATCTATATCATCTCGCACTTTACAGTGTTTATATGTATCAATAAGTTTTTTAGTTATTCTGATTCTTTTACCATTGTAAGTAATTGTAGTTGGCTTTTCTGTTTCGATAGCGTCTATTATTCTTTTTACTAAAGTTTCGGGTTTCATTTTTAAGGGATTAATTTATTCTATTCGAATCATCCGTCTGTCGGATATTTTTATTATATGTTTTGCTTCTTCCAATAATAAACAATAACCGGTTACATCTCCTTGTGTTTTTTCGATATGAATATTTATGTTTACTCCAGTTTTGAAAAGATCTTCTTGATGAGCTGATAGATCAAAACAGAAGATTGGGTGATTAATTGCAAAATCTACATATCCAAACTGAGGTGGATTTCCAAATAATTCACACATATTTTTATAATTTCTATACAATTCATTATAATCCTTTGTGGATGGATTAATAGTTAAAGGTTGGTTAGGATAATTATCGTTGTTTAATCTTACTTGAACTTTACGGATTATAGGATCTTGAGTTTGGTTCATTGCCACTCTAAAGATATTGTTGTTATTTGTCTGAGAATCTGGTAAGTTCTTGAAACCAACTATTAAATATCTTGCTGGTTTAATGCTGTTAGTGATTGGCCATGTTGTGGATTCTCCAGTTAAAGTCATACTCCCTACAGTGTTGCGCCGAAGAAAAGCTATTTCAATGTCTTTAGTTAACGAGTTGAATATTCTCGTTTCTACTTCAATTGATGGTGTTATTACGGGTATGAAAAGTTGGAGATTTGTTATTTCTAATTTTGCATTTGAATTAGCTTCTCCAAAGAATATCTTATCGTCATTAATTTCTCTTTGTAAATGAATTTTAAATGGTAAACCTATAGAAACTTTTCGATGTTCTAAAAGACCGAATAAAGGATATAATTTCCAATTTACGTAATTACCCCATCTATTATCCTCAACAACATTATTGTACTGATTTACTCGTTTGTCAAACCCCTGGTTTACTGCTCTACCGATTCTCTCGATGCTATTTCTGGCAATGACTCTCATTCTAGCGATATCAGCATCGTTAGCTACAGTTTTTACTGGTTCTTTTAAAACGGTCCCATCACCAACATCGGGTATCCAACCCGAGACTGAATCGTAGTTTTTGGGGTAAAGGACTGTTTTCAACATTGTGTCAAATTCTCCAGGGTGTTTGATGGTTTCTATGGGGTTTGATCCCGCTTCCAAAACCATTTCGCTAAATAAAGAAGGAAAGAAATTATTTTCTAATGTTGTATTAGTCTGTGGGACTCTATTTTCATTTGCTGTTCCGTCCTTGATTTTGAAATCGCATCTGAAATAGGCATCGGAAAGTAATAACCAATTTGACAGACTATTGATCTCGAAAGTGACCCTACCACCATCATTCAATTGTGATTTAGACCCCACAGATGCATTAATAATAATGTAATCCTCTTTCTTACGAGTAAATGAATAAAGAATTGGATCGTATAATCTAAAAATTGGATCAAGAATTTTATTTGCCATTTTTAAGGGGGATAATTTTAGGTTTTTTCCAATCAGTAATTTAAAACTATAATTTGTGCAAAAATAAGTCATTTTTATTATACAAAACAAAATAACAATTCAAAAGGACATATATATAAGTTCAACAATGTATATACTATATTATCAACTCATAGCAACGTTGTTAATGAGAGCCACTGTAGTGTCCCTGCATGGAAACGGCAATAAACAGACCGTTGTTAATGAGAGACACTGTAGTGTCCCTGCATGGAAACGACAATAAACAGACCGTTGTTAATGACAGCCACTAGAAATGGCGTCTATAGCAACGACAGTAAACACACGGTTACTAATCAAGGCTTCTATAGTGTCCTTGCATAGAAACGATAGTAAACAACCCGTTGTCAATGAGAGCCACTGTAGTGTCCCTGGGTCGATATTGTACAGGAGAAAATTTCACAATATATAATGAATTACATTATCGATTGAAAGTCACAGCTTTTGTTGAAATAACATAACAAGTATATTGATTTTTACAATAATGTTGAAACTGTGATAACTATACAAACTTATTCTTCTTTCCAAAACGCCGCTTCTACAGGATTAATAGTTAACTCCCGTTCAATTTTGGGAATTGACTTAATAATTGTAGAAATAGGCATTGACAATTTCTGTAGTTTCGGGTAGTCTTTAACGAGATCGGCAAGTCTTCTTAAGCTTTTACTCCAAGATACCGAAATAGTTAATTCTTTTTCAACGAAAGCGTTAAAGGTTCCCATTTTTAAAATTGAAAGTTTTTTCAACCACAATCCAAATACTACATAATACTGGATCGATCGAGAAGAATGTCGTTTTATATATTTATCACATTTCACAGTTATTTCTTCAACGTTTGTGTTTATAGTATTGTCAAAAGGTGGTATTTCCAAAGACGCTTCAACAGAACACAGTAATGTTTTTAAATGTTTTAAATAATCTTCGGGTGTTTTAGGAAGCGGCTGTTCAAATTTAAGTTCCTTTGGTCTTTTACACAGGTTTTTTTGTGTCCTTGATGAAATGTCTGCGCGCTTAAAAATCCATTCGTTTCCAATTCTATTTTAACTATTTCGTAATGATGTAAATGGTCCTCGTGGTACGTAATGTGTTCTTGTATTGCTGTTGCAATATCCTCTGGGGCTGAAACAAATATCAAATTCATATTATATATCAAAACAATATATCAAAAAACAATATATATTTTCAAAAAACACCAAGCTTATTAATCTAATATATCAAATTACATACCTGGGGCAGTGTCCATATTTTCTTCACTCATTTTTGCTAGAAGGGCGAACTAATGTCTCAAATACAGCTTGCAACCTCAATATTATCACGTAATGTATTTGATTAGATTCCTAGAAACAGCTTGTTTCCATTTACCTGCAGTGAGCTCATAGTAATCAAATAATGAAGTTTATACGGGATGTATTGATTAATAATCAAGCCTTTACAATATGATTAATATTGATTTTTTGAAGCTGCTGCACAAGTTGATTTATACACTACAATTCTAAATGTACTAGAATTGTATATTGATAATGTAACATGATTAAAGGGAACTAAATCTGTCAATCTTAATAAAACCAGACCACAACGAATTTTTTACATAAATAAATCATTTTAAAATAGTGGGATAATATGTAATTTGAGGTATTTTATGATGGAATTTGAGGTATTTTATGCTAGGTAGGGACTTGATGGAATGTAGGAAATTTATTGAAGGTGTTTGTCGTAAGAATTCTATGAAAAATGTAGGCTGTTTTATGAAATGTAGGGTGTTAAGGTGTGTTTTGGGTAGACTCAATTCGGTTGCAAGTTTCCCCATGGGATGAAAATGGCATGGGGAAAGGTGCGACCGAATTGAGTCTACCTACACTACTCTGGTGCTTTCAACGTGGTATGGCCGTAGACATTCTAAAGGAATTTTTCTGGCGGGTCGTTGCCGATTTACCAAATTCAAACAAAAAACCAAAAGTCGTGTAGAGAGTCGCTCGCTCGCAAAAAGAGTCTACAGCACTCGGTGTTCCCAGGCGGTCACCCATCCAAGTACTAACCGAGCCCGACGTTGCTTAACTTCAGTGATCGGACGAGAACTGGTGCTTTCAACGTGGTATGGCCGTAGACATTCTAAAGGAATTTTTCTGGCGGGTCGTTGCCGATTTACCAAATTCAAACAAAAAACCAAAAGTCGTGTAGAGAGTCGCTCGCTCGCAAAAAGAGTCTACAGCACTCGGTGTTCCCAGGGGGTCACCCATCCAAGTACTAACCGAGCCCGACGTTGCTTAACTTCAGTGATCGGACGAGAACTGGTGCTTTCAACGTGGTATGGCCGTAGACATTCTAAAGGAATTTTTCTGGCGGGTCGTTGCCGATTTACCAAATTCAAACAAAAAACCAAAAGTCGTGTAGAGAGTTGCTCGCTCGCAAAAAGAGTCTACAGCACTCGGTGTTCCCAGGCGGTCACCCATCCAAGTACTAACCGAGCCCGACGTTGCTTAACTTCAGTGATCGGACGAGAACTGGTGCTTTCAACGTGGTATGGCCGTAGACATTCTAAAGGAATTTTTCTGGCGGGTCGTTGCCGATTTACCAAATTCAAACAAAAAACCAAAAGTCGTGTAGAGAGTCGCTCGCTCGCAAAAAGAGTCTACAGCACTCGGTGTTCCCAGGCGGTCACCCATCCAAGTACTAACCGAGCCCGACGTTGCTTAACTTCAGTGATCGGACGAGAACTGGTGCTTTCAACGTGGTATGGCCGTAGACATTCTAAAGGAATTTTTCTGGCGGGTCGTTGCCGATTTACCAAATTCAAACAAAAAACCAAAAGTCGTGTAGAGAGTCGCTCGCTCGCAAAAAGAGTCTACAGCACTCGGTGTTCCCAGGCGGTCACCCATCCAAGTACTAACCGAGCCCGACGTTGCTTAACTTCAGTGATCGGACGAGAACTGGTGCTTTCAACGTGGTATGGCCGTAGACATTCTAAAGGAATTTTTCTGGCGGGTCGTTGCCGATTTACCAAATTCAAACAAAAAACCAAAAGTCGTGTAGAGAGTCGCTCGCTCGCAAAAAGAGTCTACAGCACTCGGTGTTCCCAGGGGGTCACCCATCCAAGTACTAACCGAGCCCGACGTTGCTTAACTTCAGTGATCGGACGAGAACTGGTGCTTTCAACGTGGTATGGCCGTAGACATTCTAAAGGAATTTTTCTGGCGGGTCGTTGCCGATTTACCAAATTCAAACAAAAAACCAAAAGTCGTGTAGAGAGTCGCTCGCTCGCAAAAAGAGTCTACAGCACTCGGTGTTCCCAGGCGGTCACCCATCCAAGTACTAACCGAGCCCGACGTTGCTTAACTTCAGTGATCGGACGAGAACTGGTGCTTTCAACGTGGTATGGCCGTAGACATTCTAAAGGAATTTTTCTGGCGGGTCGTTGCCGATTTACCAAATTCAAACAAAAAACCAAAAGTCGTGTAGAGAGTCGCTCGCTCGCAAAAAGAGTCTACAGCACTCGGTGTTCCCAGGGGGTCACCCATCCAAGTACTAACCGAGCCCGACGTTGCTTAACTTCAGTGATCGGACGAGAACTGGTGCTTTCAACGTGGTATGGCCGTAGACATTCTAAAGGAATTTTTCTGGCGGGTCGTTGCCGATTTACCAAATTCAAACAAAAAACCAAAAGTCGTGTAGAGAGTTGCTCGCTCGCAAAAAGAGTCTACAGCACTCGGTGTTCCCAGGCGGTCACCCATCCAAGTACTAACCGAGCCCGACGTTGCTTAACTTCAGTGATCGGACGAGAACTGGTGCTTTCAACGTGGTATGGCCGTAGACATTCTAAAGGAATTTTTCTGGCGGGTCGTTGCCGATTTACCAAATTCAAACAAAAAACCAAAAGTCGTGTAGAGAGTCGCTCGCTCGCAAAAAGAGTCTACAGCACTCGGTGTTCCCAGGCGGTCACCCATCCAAGTACTAACCGAGCCCGACGTTGCTTAACTTCAGTGATCGGACGAGAACTGGTGCTTTCAACGTGGTATGGCCGTAGACATTCTAAAGGAATTTTTCTGGCGGGTCGTTGCCGATTTACCAAATTCAAACAAAAAACCAAAAGTCGTGTAGAGAGTCGCTCGCTCGCAAAAAGAGTCTACAGCACTCGGTGTTCCCAGGCGGTCACCCATCCAAGTACTAACCGAGCCCGACGTTGCTTAACTTCAGTGATCGGACGAGAACTGGTGCTTTCAACGTGGTATGGCCGTAGACATTCTAAAGGAATTTTTCTGGCGGGTCGTTGCCGATTTACCAAATTCAAACAAAAAACCAAAAGTCGTGTAGAGAGTCGCTCGCTCGCAAAAAGAGTCTACAGCACTCGGTGTTCCCAGGCGGTCACCCATCCAAGTACTAACCGAGCCCGACGTTGCTTAACTTCAGTGATCGGACGAGAACTGGTGCTTTCAACGTGGTATGGCCGTAGACATTCTAAAGGAATTTTTCTGGCGGGTCGTTGCCGATTTACCAAATTCAAACAAAAAACCAAAAGTCGTGTAGAGAGTCGCTCGCTCGCAAAAAGAGTCTACAGCACTCGGTGTTCCCAGGGGGTCACCCATCCAAGTACTAACCGAGCCCGACGTTGCTTAACTTCAGTGATCGGACGAGAACTGGTGCTTTCAACGTGGTATGGCCGTAGACATTCTAAAGGAATTTTTCTGGCGGGTCGTTGCCGATTTACCAAATTCAAACAAAAAACCAAAAGTCGTGTAGAGAGTCGCTCGCTCGCAAAAAGAGTCTACAGCACTCGGTGTTCCCAGGCGGTCACCCATCCAAGTACTAACCGAGCCCGACGTTGCTTAACTTCAGTGATCGGACGAGAACTGGTGCTTTCAACGTGGTATGGCCGTAGACATTCTAAAGGAATTTTTCTGGCGGGTCGTTGCCGATTTACCAAATTCAAACAAAAAACCAAAAGTCGTGTAGAGAGTCGCTCGCTCGCAAAAAGAGTCTACAGCACTCGGTGTTCCCAGGGGGTCACCCATCCAAGTACTAACCGAGCCCGACGTTGCTTAACTTCAGTGATCGGACGAGAACTGGTGCTTCCAACGTGGTATGGCCGTAGACATTCTAAAGGAATTTTTCTGGCGGGTCGTTGCCGATTTACCAAATTCAAACAAAAAACCAAAAGTCGTGTAGAGAGTTGCTCGCTCGCAAAAAGAGTCTACAGCACTCGGTGTTCCCAGGCGGTCACCCATCCAAGTACTAACCGAGCCCGACGTTGCTTAACTTCAGTGATCGGACGAGAACTGGTGCTTTCAACGTGGTATGGCCGTAGACATTCTAAAGGAATTTTTCTGGCGGGTCGTTGCCGATTTACCAAATTCAAACAAAAAACCAAAAGTCGTGTAGAGAGTCGCTCGCTCGCAAAAAGAGTCTACAGCACTCGGTGTTCCCAGGCGGTCACCCATCCAAGTACTAACCGAGCCCGACGTTGCTTAACTTCAGTGATCGGACGAGAACTGGTGCTTTCAACGTGGTATGGCCGTAGACATTCTAAAGGAATTTTTCTGGCGGGTCGTTGCCGATTTACCAAATTCAAACAAAAAACCAAAAGTCGTGTAGAGAGTCGCTCGCTCGCAAAAAGAGTCTACAGCACTCGGTGTTCCCAGGGGGTCACCCATCCAAGTACTAACCGAGCCCGACGTTGCTTAACTTCAGTGATCGGACGAGAACTGGTGCTTTCAACGTGGTATGGCCGTAGACATTCTAAAGGAATTTTTCTGGCGGGTCGTTGCCGATTTACCAAATTCAAACAAAAAACCAAAAGTCGTGTAGAGAGTTGCTCGCTCGCAAAAAGAGTCTACAGCACTCGGTGTTCCCAGGCGGTCACCCATCCAAGTACTAACCGAGCCCGACGTTGCTTAACTTCAGTGATCGGACGAGAACTGGTGCTTTCAACGTGGTATGGCCGTAGACATTCTAAAGGAATTTTTCTGGCGGGTCGTTGCCGATTTACCAAATTCAAACAAAAAACCAAAAGTCGTGTAGAGAGTCGCTCGCTCGCAAAAAGAGTCTACAGCACTCGGTGTTCCCAGGCGGTCACCCATCCAAGTACTAACCGAGCCCGACGTTGCTTAACTTCAGTGATCGGACGAGAACTGGTGCTTTCAACGTGGTATGGCCGTAGACATTCTAAAGGAATTTTTCTGGCGGGTCGTTGCCGATTTACCAAATTCAAACAAAAAACCAAAAGTCGTGTAGAGAGTCGCTCGCTCGCAAAAAGAGTCTACAGCACTCGGTGTTCCCAGGCGGTCACCCATCCAAGTACTAACCGAGCCCGACGTTGCTTAACTTCAGTGATCGGACGAGAACTGGTGCTTTCAACGTGGTATGGCCGTAGACATTCTAAAGGAATTTTTCTGGCGGGTCGTTGCCGATTTACCAAATTCAAACAAAAAACCAAAAGTCGTGTAGAGAGTCGCTCGCTCGCAAAAAGAGTCTACAGCACTCGGTGTTCCCAGGGGGTCACCCATCCAAGTACTAACCGAGCCCGACGTTGCTTAACTTCAGTGATCGGACGAGAACTGGTGCTTTCAACGTGGTATGGCCGTAGACATTCTAAAGGAATTTTTCTGGCGGGTCGTTGCCGATTTACCAAATTCAAACAAAAAACCAAAAGTCGTGTAGAGAGTTGCTCGCTCGCAAAAAGAGTCTACAGCACTCGGTGTTCCCAGGCGGTCACCCATCCAAGTACTAACCGAGCCCGACGTTGCTTAACTTCAGTGATCGGACGAGAACTGGTGCTTTCAACGTGGTATGGCCGTAGACATTCTAAAGGAATTTTTCTGGCGGGTCGTTGCCGATTTACCAAATTCAAACAAAAAACCAAAAGTCGTGTAGAGAGTCGCTCGCTCGCAAAAAGAGTCTACAGCACTCGGTGTTCCCAGGCGGTCACCCATCCAAGTACTAACCGAGCCCGACGTTGCTTAACTTCAGTGATCGGACGAGAACTGGTGCTTTCAACGTGGTATGGCCGTAGACATTCTAAAGGAATTTTTCTGGCGGGTCGTTGCCGATTTACCAAATTCAAACAAAAAACCAAAAGTCGTGTAGAGAGTCGCTCGCTCGCAAAAAGAGTCTACAGCACTCGGTGTTCCCAGGGGGTCACCCATCCAAGTACTAACCGAGCCCGACGTTGCTTAACTTCAGTGATCGGACGAGAACTGGTGCTTTCAACGTGGTATGGCCGTAGACATTCTAAAGGAATTTTTCTGGCGGGTCGTTGCCGATTTACCAAATTCAAACAAAAAACCAAAAGTCGTGTAGAGAGTTGCTCGCTCGCAAAAAGAGTCTACAGCACTCGGTGTTCCCAGGCGGTCACCCATCCAAGTACTAACCGAGCCCGACGTTGCTTAACTTCAGTGATCGGACGAGAACTGGTGCTTTCAACGTGGTATGGCCGTAGACATTCTAAAGGAATTTTTCTGGCGGGTCGTTGCCGATTTACCAAATTCAAACAAAAAACCAAAAGTCGTGTAGAGAGTCGCTCGCTCGCAAAAAGAGTCTACAGCACTCGGTGTTCCCAGGCGGTCACCCATCCAAGTACTAACCGAGCCCGACGTTGCTTAACTTCAGTGATCGGACGAGAACTGGTGCTTTCAACGTGGTATGGCCGTAGACATTCTAAAGGAATTTTTCTGGCGGGTCGTTGCCGATTTACCAAATTCAAACAAAAAACCAAAAGTCGTGTAGAGAGTCGCTCGCTCGCAAAAAGAGTCTACAGCACTCGGTGTTCCCAGGCGGTCACCCATCCAAGTACTAACCGAGCCCGACGTTGCTTAACTTCAGTGATCGGACGAGAACTGGTGCTTTCAACGTGGTATGGCCGTAGACATTCTAAAGGAATTTTTCTGGCGGGTCGTTGCCGATTTACCAAATTCAAACAAAAAACCAAAAGTCGTGTAGAGAGTCGCTCGCTCGCAAAAAGAGTCTACAGCACTCGGTGTTCCCAGGCGGTCACCCATCCAAGTACTAACCGAGCCCGACGTTGCTTAACTTCAGTGATCGGACGAGAACTGGTGCTTTCAACGTGGTATGGCCGTAGACATTCTAAAGGAATTTTTCTGGCGGGTCGTTGCCGATTTACCAAATTCAAACAAAAAACCAAAAGTCGTGTAGAGAGTCGCTCGCTCGCAAAAAGAGTCTACAGCACTCGGTGTTCCCAGGGGGTCACCCATCCAAGTACTAACCGAGCCCGACGTTGCTTAACTTCAGTGATCGGACGAGAACTGGTGCTTTCAACGTGGTATGGCCGTAGACATTCTAAAGGAATTTTTCTGGCGGGTCGTTGCCGATTTACCAAATTCAAACAAAAAACCAAAAGTCGTGTAGAGAGTTGCTCGCTCGCAAAAAGAGTCTACAGCACTCGGTGTTCCCAGGCGGTCACCCATCCAAGTACTAACCGAGCCCGACGTTGCTTAACTTCAGTGATCGGACGAGAACTGGTGCTTTCAACGTGGTATGGCCGTAGACATTCTAAAGGAATTTTTCTGGCGGGTCGTTGCCGATTTACCAAATTCAAACAAAAAACCAAAAGTCGTGTAGAGAGTCGCTCGCTCGCAAAAAGAGTCTACAGCACTCGGTGTTCCCAGGCGGTCACCCATCCAAGTACTAACCGAGCCCGACGTTGCTTAACTTCAGTGATCGGACGAGAACTGGTGCTTTCAACGTGGTATGGCCGTAGACATTCTAAAGGAATTTTTCTGGCGGGTCGTTGCCGATTTACCAAATTCAAACAAAAAACCAAAAGTCGTGTAGAGAGTCGCTCGCTCGCAAAAAGAGTCTACAGCACTCGGTGTTCCCAGGGGGTCACCCATCCAAGTACTAACCGAGCCCGACGTTGCTTAACTTCAGTGATCGGACGAGAACTGGTGCTTTCAACGTGGTATGGCCGTAGACATTCTAAAGGAATTTTTCTGGCGGGTCGTTGCCGATTTACCAAATTCAAACAAAAAACCAAAAGTCGTGTAGAGAGTTGCTCGCTCGCAAAAAGAGTCTACAGCACTCGGTGTTCCCAGGCGGTCACCCATCCAAGTACTAACCGAGCCCGACGTTGCTTAACTTCAGTGATCGGACGAGAACTGGTGCTTTCAACGTGGTATGGCCGTAGACATTCTAAAGGAATTTTTCTGGCGGGTCGTTGCCGATTTACCAAATTCAAACAAAAAACCAAAAGTCGTGTAGAGAGTCGCTCGCTCGCAAAAAGAGTCTACAGCACTCGGTGTTCCCAGGCGGTCACCCATCCAAGTACTAACCGAGCCCGACGTTGCTTAACTTCAGTGATCGGACGAGAACTGGTGCTTTCAACGTGGTATGGCCGTAGACATTCTAAAGGAATTTTTCTGGCGGGTCGTTGCCGATTTACCAAATTCAAACAAAAAACCAAAAGTCGTGTAGAGAGTCGCTCGCTCGCAAAAAGAGTCTACAGCACTCGGTGTTCCCAGGCGGTCACCCATCCAAGTACTAACCGAGCCCGACGTTGCTTAACTTCAGTGATCGGACGAGAACTGGTGCTTTCAACGTGGTATGGCCGTAGACATTCTAAAGGAATTTTTCTGGCGGGTCGTTGCCGATTTACCAAATTCAAACAAAAAACCAAAAGTCGTGTAGAGAGTCGCTCGCTCGCAAAAAGAGTCTACAGCACTCGGTGTTCCCAGGCGGTCACCCATCCAAGTACTAACCGAGCCCGACGTTGCTTAACTTCAGTGAACGGACGAGAACTGGTGCTTTCAACGTGGTATGGCCGTAGACATTCTAAAGGAATTTTTCTGGCGGGTCGTTGCCGATTTACCAAATTCAAACAAAAAACCAAAAGTCGTGTAGAGAGTCGCTCGCTCGCAAAAAGAGTCTACAGCACTCGGTGTTCCCAGGCGGTCACCCATCCAAGTACTAACCGAGCCCGACGTTGCTTAACTTCAGTGATCGGACGAGAACTGGTGCTTTCAACGTGGTATGGCCGTAGACATTCTAAAGGAATTTTTCTGGCGGGTCGTTGCCGATTTACCAAATTCAAACAAAAAACCAAAAGTCGTGTAGAGAGTCGCTCGCTCGCAAAAAGAGTCTACAGCACTCGGTGTTCCCAGGCGGTCACCCATCCAAGTACTAACCGAGCCCGACGTTGCTTAACTTCAGTGATCGGACGAGAACTGGTGCTTTCAACGTGGTATGGCCGTAGACATTCTAAAGGAATTTTTCTGGCGGGTCGTTGCCGATTTACCAAATTCAAACAAAAAACCAAAAGTCGTGTAGAGAGTCGCTCGCTCGCAAAAAGAGTCTACAGCACTCGGTGTTCCCAGGGGGTCACCCATCCAAGTACTAACCGAGCCCGACGTTGCTTAACTTCAGTGATCGGACGAGAACTGGTGCTTTCAACGTGGTATGGCCGTAGACATTCTAAAGGAATTTTTCTGGCGGGTCGTTGCCGATTTACCAAATTCAAACAAAAAACCAAAAGTCGTGTAGAGAGTTGCTCGCTCGCAAAAAGAGTCTACAGCACTCGGTGTTCCCAGGCGGTCACCCATCCAAGTACTAACCGAGCCCGACGTTGCTTAACTTCAGTGATCGGACGAGAACTGGTGCTTTCAACGTGGTATGGCCGTAGACATTCTAAAGGAATTTTTCTGGCGGGTCGTTGCCGATTTACCAAATTCAAACAAAAAACCAAAAGTCGTGTAGAGAGTCGCTCGCTCGCAAAAAGAGTCTACAGCACTCGGTGTTCCCAGGCGGTCACCCATCCAAGTACTAACCGAGCCCGACGTTGCTTAACTTCAGTGATCGGACGAGAACTGGTGCTTTCAACGTGGTATGGCCGTAGACATTCTAAAGGAATTTTTCTGGCGGGTCGTTGCCGATTTACCAAATTCAAACAAAAAACCAAAAGTCGTGTAGAGAGTCGCTCGCTCGCAAAAAGAGTCTACAGCACTCGGTGTTCCCAGGGGGTCACCCATCCAAGTACTAACCGAGCCCGACGTTGCTTAACTTCAGTGATCGGACGAGAACTGGTGCTTTCAACGTGGTATGGCCGTAGACATTCTAAAGGAATTTTTCTGGCGGGTCGTTGCCGATTTACCAAATTCAAACAAAAAACCAAAAGTCGTGTAGAGAGTTGCTCGCTCGCAAAAAGAGTCTACAGCACTCGGTGTTCCCAGGCGGTCACCCATCCAAGTACTAACCGAGCCCGACGTTGCTTAACTTCAGTGATCGGACGAGAACTGGTGCTTTCAACGTGGTATGGCCGTAGACATTCTAAAGGAATTTTTCTGGCGGGTCGTTGCCGATTTACCAAATTCAAACAAAAAACCAAAAGTCGTGTAGAGAGTCGCTCGCTCGCAAAAAGAGTCTACAGCACTCGGTGTTCCCAGGCGGTCACCCATCCAAGTACTAACCGAGCCCGACGTTGCTTAACTTCAGTGATCGGACGAGAACTGGTGCTTTCAACGTGGTATGGCCGTAGACATTCTAAAGGAATTTTTCTGGCGGGTCGTTGCCGATTTACCAAATTCAAACAAAAAACCAAAAGTCGTGTAGAGAGTCGCTCGCTCGCAAAAAGAGTCTACAGCACTCGGTGTTCCCAGGGGGTCACCCATCCAAGTACTAACCGAGCCCGACGTTGCTTAACTTCAGTGATCGGACGAGAACTGGTGCTTTCAACGTGGTATGGCCGTAGACATTCTAAAGGAATTTTTCTGGCGGGTCGTTGCCGATTTACCAAATTCAAACAAAAAACCAAAAGTCGTGTAGAGAGTTGCTCGCTCGCAAAAAGAGTCTACAGCACTCGGTGTTCCCAGGCGGTCACCCATCCAAGTACTAACCGAGCCCGACGTTGCTTAACTTCAGTGATCGGACGAGAACTGGTGCTTTCAACGTGGTATGGCCGTAGACATTCTAAAGGAATTTTTCTGGCGGGTCGTTGCCGATTTACCAAATTCAAACAAAAAACCAAAAGTCGTGTAGAGAGTCGCTCGCTCGCAAAAAGAGTCTACAGCACTCGGTGTTCCCAGGCGGTCACCCATCCAAGTACTAACCGAGCCCGACGTTGCTTAACTTCAGTGATCGGACGAGAACTGGTGCTTTCAACGTGGTATGGCCGTAGACATTCTAAAGGAATTTTTCTGGCGGGTCGTTGCCGATTTACCAAATTCAAACAAAAAACCAAAAGTCGTGTAGAGAGTCGCTCGCTCGCAAAAAGAGTCTACAGCACTCGGTGTTCCCAGGGGGTCACCCATCCAAGTACTAACCGAGCCCGACGTTGCTTAACTTCAGTGATCGGACGAGAACTGGTGCTTTCAACGTGGTATGGCCGTAGACATTCTAAAGGAATTTTTCTGGCGGGTCGTTGCCGATTTACCAAATTCAAACAAAAAACCAAAAGTCGTGTAGAGAGTTGCTCGCTCGCAAAAAGAGTCTACAGCACTCGGTGTTCCCAGGCGGTCACCCATCCAAGTACTAACCGAGCCCGACGTTGCTTAACTTCAGTGATCGGACGAGAACTGGTGCTTTCAACGTGGTATGGCCGTAGACATTCTAAAGGAATTTTTCTGGCGGGTCGTTGCCGATTTACCAAATTCAAACAAAAAACCAAAAGTCGTGTAGAGAGTCGCTCGCTCGCAAAAAGAGTCTACAGCACTCGGTGTTCCCAGGCGGTCACCCATCCAAGTACTAACCGAGCCCGACGTTGCTTAACTTCAGTGATCGGACGAGAACTGGTGCTTTCAACGTGGTATGGCCGTAGACATTCTAAAGGAATTTTTCTGGCGGGTCGTTGCCGATTTACCAAATTCAAACAAAAAACCAAAAGTCGTGTAGAGAGTCGCTCGCTCGCAAAAAGAGTCTACAGCACTCGGTGTTCCCAGGCGGTCACCCATCCAAGTACTAACCGAGCCCGACGTTGCTTAACTTCAGTGATCGGACGAGAACTGGTGCTTTCAACGTGGTATGGCCGTAGACATTCTAAAGGAATTTTTCTGGCGGGTCGTTGCCGATTTACCAAATTCAAACAAAAAACCAAAAGTCGTGTAGAGAGTCGCTCGCTCGCAAAAAGAGTCTACAGCACTCGGTGTTCCCAGGCGGTCACCCATCCAAGTACTAACCGAGCCCGACGTTGCTTAACTTCAGTGATCGGACGAGAACTGGTGCTTTCAACGTGGTATGGCCGTAGACATTCTAAAGGAATTTTTCTGGCGGGTCGTTGCCGATTTACCAAATTCAAACAAAAAACCAAAAGTCGTGTAGAGAGTCGCTCGCTCGCAAAAAGAGTCTACAGCACTCGGTGTTCCCAGGGGGTCACCCATCCAAGTACTAACCGAGCCCGACGTTGCTTAACTTCAGTGATCGGACGAGAACTGGTGCTTTCAACGTGGTATGGCCGTAGACATTCTAAAGGAATTTTTCTGGCGGGTCGTTGCCGATTTACCAAATTCAAACAAAAAACCAAAAGTCGTGTAGAGAGTTGCTCGCTCGCAAAAAGAGTCTACAGCACTCGGTGTTCCCAGGCGGTCACCCATCCAAGTACTAACCGAGCCCGACGTTGCTTAACTTCAGTGATCGGACGAGAACTGGTGCTTTCAACGTGGTATGGCCGTAGACATTCTAAAGGAATTTTTCTGGCGGGTCGTTGCCGATTTACCAAATTCAAACAAAAAACCAAAAGTCGTGTAGAGAGTCGCTCGCTCGCAAAAAGAGTCTACAGCACTCGGTGTTCCCAGGCGGTCACCCATCCAAGTACTAACCGAGCCCGACGTTGCTTAACTTCAGTGATCGGACGAGAACTGGTGCTTTCAACGTGGTATGGCCGTAGACATTCTAAAGGAATTTTTCTGGCGGGTCGTTGCCGATTTACCAAATTCAAACAAAAAACCAAAAGTCGTGTAGAGAGTCGCTCGCTCGCAAAAAGAGTCTACAGCACTCGGTGTTCCCAGGCGGTCACCCATCCAAGTACTAACCGAGCCCGACGTTGCTTAACTTCAGTGATCGGACGAGAACTGGTGCTTTCAACGTGGTATGGCCGTAGACATTCTAAAGGAATTTTTCTGGCGGGTCGTTGCCGATTTACCAAATTCAAACAAAAAACCAAAAGTCGTGTAGAGAGTCGCTCGCTCGCAAAAAGAGTCTACAGCACTCGGTGTTCCCAGGGGGTCACCCATCCAAGTACTAACCGAGCCCGACGTTGCTTAACTTCAGTGATCGGACGAGAACTGGTGCTTTCAACGTGGTATGGCCGTAGACATTCTAAAGGAATTTTTCTGGCGGGTCGTTGCCGATTTACCAAATTCAAACAAAAAACCAAAAGTCGTGTAGAGAGTCGCTCGCTCGCAAAAAGAGTCTACAGCACTCGGTGTTCCCAGGGGGTCACCCATCCAAGTACTAACCGAGCCCGACGTTGCTTAACTTCAGTGATCGGACGAGAACTGGTGCTTTCAACGTGGTATGGCCGTAGACATTCTAAAGGAATTTTTCTGGCGGGTCGTTGCCGATTTACCAAATTCAAACAAAAAACCAAAAGTCGTGTAGAGAGTTGCTCGCTCGCAAAAAGAGTCTACAGCACTCGGTGTTCCCAGGCGGTCACCCATCCAAGTACTAACCGAGCCCGACGTTGCTTAACTTCAGTGATCGGACGAGAACTGGTGCTTTCAACGTGGTATGGCCGTAGACATTCTAAAGGAATTTTTCTGGCGGGTCGTTGCCGATTTACCAAATTCAAACAAAAAACCAAAAGTCGTGTAGAGAGTCGCTCGCTCGCAAAAAGAGTCTACAGCACTCGGTGTTCCCAGGCGGTCACCCATCCAAGTACTAACCGAGCCCGACGTTGCTTAACTTCAGTGATCGGACGAGAACTGGTGCTTTCAACGTGGTATGGCCGTAGACATTCTAAAGGAATTTTTCTGGCGGGTCGTTGCCGATTTACCAAATTCAAACAAAAAACCAAAAGTCGTGTAGAGAGTCGCTCGCTCGCAAAAAGAGTCTACAGCACTCGGTGTTCCCAGGCGGTCACCCATCCAAGTACTAACCGAGCCCGACGTTGCTTAACTTCAGTGATCGGACGAGAACTGGTGCTTTCAACGTGGTATGGCCGTAGACATTCTAAAGGAATTTTTCTGGCGGGTCGTTGCCGATTTACCAAATTCAAACAAAAAACCAAAAGTCGTGTAGAGAGTCGCTCGCTCGCAAAAAGAGTCTACAGCACTCGGTGTTCCCAGGGGGTCACCCATCCAAGTACTAACCGAGCCCGACGTTGCTTAACTTCAGTGATCGGACGAGAACTGGTGCTTTCAACGTGGTATGGCCGTAGACATTCTAAAGGAATTTTTCTGGCGGGTCGTTGCCGATTTACCAAATTCAAACAAAAAACCAAAAGTCGTGTAGAGAGTTGCTCGCTCGCAAAAAGAGTCTACAGCACTCGGTGTTCCCAGGCGGTCACCCATCCAAGTACTAACCGAGCCCGACGTTGCTTAACTTCAGTGATCGGACGAGAACTGGTGCTTTCAACGTGGTATGGCCGTAGACATTCTAAAGGAATTTTTCTGGCGGGTCGTTGCCGATTTACCAAATTCAAACAAAAAACCAAAAGTCGTGTAGAGAGTCGCTCGCTCGCAAAAAGAGTCTACAGCACTCGGTGTTCCCAGGCGGTCACCCATCCAAGTACTAACCGAGCCCGACGTTGCTTAACTTCAGTGATCGGACGAGAACTGGTGCTTTCAACGTGGTATGGCCGTAGACATTCTAAAGGAATTTTTCTGGCGGGTCGTTGCCGATTTACCAAATTCAAACAAAAAACCAAAAGTCGTGTAGAGAGTCGCTCGCTCGCAAAAAGAGTCTACAGCACTCGGTGTTCCCAGGCGGTCACCCATCCAAGTACTAACCGAGCCCGACGTTGCTTAACTTCAGTGATCGGACGAGAACTGGTGCTTTCAACGTGGTATGGCCGTAGACATTCTAAAGGAATTTTTCTGGCGGGTCGTTGCCGATTTACCAAATTCAAACAAAAAACCAAAAGTCGTGTAGAGAGTCGCTCGCTCGCAAAAAGAGTCTACAGCACTCGGTGTTCCCAGGGGGTCACCCATCCAAGTACTAACCGAGCCCGACGTTGCTTAACTTCAGTGATCGGACGAGAACTGGTGCTTTCAACGTGGTATGGCCGTAGACATTCTAAAGGAATTTTTCTGGCGGGTCGTTGCCGATTTACCAAATTCAAACAAAAAACCAAAAGTCGTGTAGAGAGTTGCTCGCTCGCAAAAAGAGTCTACAGCACTCGGTGTTCCCAGGCGGTCACCCATCCAAGTACTAACCGAGCCCGACGTTGCTTAACTTCAGTGATCGGACGAGAACTGGTGCTTTCAACGTGGTATGGCCGTAGACATTCTAAAGGAATTTTTCTGGCGGGTCGTTGCCGATTTACCAAATTCAAACAAAAAACCAAAAGTCGTGTAGAGAGTCGCTCGCTCGCAAAAAGAGTCTACAGCACTCGGTGTTCCCAGGCGGTCACCCATCCAAGTACTAACCGAGCCCGACGTTGCTTAACTTCAGTGATCGGACGAGAACTGGTGCTTTCAACGTGGTATGGCCGTAGACATTCTAAAGGAATTTTTCTGGCGGGTCGTTGCCGATTTACCAAATTCAAACAAAAAACCAAAAGTCGTGTAGAGAGTCGCTCGCTCGCAAAAAGAGTCTACAGCACTCGGTGTTCCCAGGGGGTCACCCATCCAAGTACTAACCGAGCCCGACGTTGCTTAACTTCAGTGATCGGACGAGAACTGGTGCTTTCAACGTGGTATGGCCGTAGACATTCTAAAGGAATTTTTCTGGCGGGTCGTTGCCGATTTACCAAATTCAAACAAAAAACCAAAAGTCGTGTAGAGAGTTGCTCGCTCGCAAAAAGAGTCTACAGCACTCGGTGTTCCCAGGCGGTCACCCATCCAAGTACTAACCGAGCCCGACGTTGCTTAACTTCAGTGATCGGACGAGAACTGGTGCTTTCAACGTGGTATGGCCGTAGACATTCTAAAGGAATTTTTCTGGCGGGTCGTTGCCGATTTACCAAATTCAAACAAAAAACCAAAAGTCGTGTAGAGAGTCGCTCGCTCGCAAAAAGAGTCTACAGCACTCGGTGTTCCCAGGCGGTCACCCATCCAAGTACTAACCGAGCCCGACGTTGCTTAACTTCAGTGATCGGACGAGAACTGGTGCTTTCAACGTGGTATGGCCGTAGACATTCTAAAGGAATTTTTCTGGCGGGTCGTTGCCGATTTACCAAATTCAAACAAAAAACCAAAAGTCGTGTAGAGAGTCGCTCGCTCGCAAAAAGAGTCTACAGCACTCGGTGTTCCCAGGGGGTCACCCATCCAAGTACTAACCGAGCCCGACGTTGCTTAACTTCAGTGATCGGACGAGAACTGGTGCTTTCAACGTGGTATGGCCGTAGACATTCTAAAGGAATTTTTCTGGCGGGTCGTTGCCGATTTACCAAATTCAAACAAAAAACCAAAAGTCGTGTAGAGAGTTGCTCGCTCGCAAAAAGAGTCTACAGCACTCGGTGTTCCCAGGCGGTCACCCATCCAAGTACTAACCGAGCCCGACGTTGCTTAACTTCAGTGATCGGACGAGAACTGGTGCTTTCAACGTGGTATGGCCGTAGACATTCTAAAGGAATTTTTCTGGCGGGTCGTTGCCGATTTACCAAATTCAAACAAAAAACCAAAAGTCGTGTAGAGAGTCGCTCGCTCGCAAAAAGAGTCTACAGCACTCGGTGTTCCCAGGCGGTCACCCATCCAAGTACTAACCGAGCCCGACGTTGCTTAACTTCAGTGATCGGACGAGAACTGGTGCTTTCAACGTGGTATGGCCGTAGACATTCTAAAGGAATTTTTCTGGCGGGTCGTTGCCGATTTACCAAATTCAAACAAAAAACCAAAAGTCGTGTAGAGAGTCGCTCGCTCGCAAAAAGAGTCTACAGCACTCGGTGTTCCCAGGGGGTCACCCATCCAAGTACTAACCGAGCCCGACGTTGCTTAACTTCAGTGATCGGACGAGAACTGGTGCTTTCAACGTGGTATGGCCGTAGACATTCTAAAGGAATTTTTCTGGCGGGTCGTTGCCGATTTACCAAATTCAAACAAAAAACCAAAAGTCGTGTAGAGAGTTGCTCGCTCGCAAAAAGAGTCTACAGCACTCGGTGTTCCCAGGCGGTCACCCATCCAAGTACTAACCGAGCCCGACGTTGCTTAACTTCAGTGATCGGACGAGAACTGGTGCTTTCAACGTGGTATGGCCGTAGACATTCTAAAGGAATTTTTCTGGCGGGTCGTTGCCGATTTACCAAATTCAAACAAAAAACCAAAAGTCGTGTAGAGAGTCGCTCGCTCGCAAAAAGAGTCTACAGCACTCGGTGTTCCCAGGCGGTCACCCATCCAAGTACTAACCGAGCCCGACGTTGCTTAACTTCAGTGATCGGACGAGAACTGGTGCTTTCAACGTTGTATGGCCGTAGACATTCTAAAGGAATTTTTCTGGCGGGTCGTTGCCGATTTACCAAATTCAAACAAAAAACCAAAAGTCGTGTAGAGAGTCGCTCGCTCGCAAAAAGAGTCTACAGCACTCGGTGTTCCCAGGGGGTCACCCATCCAAGTACTAACCGAGCCCGACGTTGCTTAACTTCAGTGATCGGACGAGAACTGGTGCTTTCAACGTGGTATGGCCGTAGACATTCTAAAGGAATTTTTCTGGCGGGTCGTTGCCGATTTACCAAATTCAAACAAAAAACCAAAAGTCGTGTAGAGAGTTGCTCGCTCGCAAAAAGAGTCTACAGCACTCGGTGTTCCCAGGCGGTCACCCATCCAAGTACTAACCGAGCCCGACGTTGCTTAACTTCAGTGATCGGACGAGAACTGGTGCTTTCAACGTGGTATGGCCGTAGACATTCTAAAGGAATTTTTCTGGCGGGTCGTTGCCGATTTACCAAATTCAAACAAAAAACCAAAAGTCGTGTAGAGAGTCGCTCGCTCGCAAAAAGAGTCTACAGCACTCGGTGTTCCCAGGCGGTCACCCATCCAAGTACTAACCGAGCCCGACGTTGCTTAACTTCAGTGATCGGACGAGAACTGGTGCTTTCAACGTGGTATGGCCGTAGACATTCTAAAGGAATTTTTCTGGCGGGTCGTTGCCGATTTACCAAATTCAAACAAAAAACCAAAAGTCGTGTAGAGAGTCGCTCGCTCGCAAAAAGAGTCTACAGCACTCGGTGTTCCCAGGCGGTCACCCATCCAAGTACTAACCGAGCCCGACGTTGCTTAACTTCAGTGATCGGACGAGAACTGGTGCTTTCAACGTGGTATGGCCGTAGACATTCTAAAGGAATTTTTCTGGCGGGTCGTTGCCGATTTACCAAATTCAAACAAAAAACCAAAAGTCGTGTAGAGAGTCGCTCGCTCGCAAAAAGAGTCTACAGCACTCGGTGTTCCCAGGCGGTCACCCATCCAAGTACTAACCGAGCCCGACGTTGCTTAACTTCAGTGATCGGACGAGAACTGGTGCTTTCAACGTGGTATGGCCGTAGACATTCTAAAGGAATTTTTCTGGCGGGTCGTTGCCGATTTACCAAATTCAAACAAAAAACCAAAAGTCGTGTAGAGAGTCGCTCGCTCGCAAAAAGAGTCTACAGCACTCGGTGTTCCCAGGGGGTCACCCATCCAAGTACTAACCGAGCCCGACGTTGCTTAACTTCAGTGATCGGACGAGAACTGGTGCTTTCAACGTGGTATGGCCGTAGACATTCTAAAGGAATTTTTCTGGCGGGTCGTTGCCGATTTACCAAATTCAAACAAAAAACCAAAAGTCGTGTAGAGAGTTGCTCGCTCGCAAAAAGAGTCTACAGCACTCGGTGTTCCCAGGCGGTCACCCATCCAAGTACTAACCGAGCCCGACGTTGCTTAACTTCAGTGATCGGACGAGAACTGGTGCTTTCAACGTGGTATGGCCGTAGACATTCTAAAGGAATTTTTCTGGCGGGTCGTTGCCGATTTACCAAATTCAAACAAAAAACCAAAAGTCGTGTAGAGAGTCGCTCGCTCGCAAAAAGAGTCTACAGCACTCGGTGTTCCCAGGCGGTCACCCATCCAAGTACTAACCGAGCCCGACGTTGCTTAACTTCAGTGATCGGACGAGAACTGGTGCTTTCAACGTGGTATGGCCGTAGACATTCTAAAGGAATTTTTCTGGCGGGTCGTTGCCGATTTACCAAATTCAAACAAAAAACCAAAAGTCGTGTAGAGAGTCGCTCGCTCGCAAAAAGAGTCTACAGCACTCGGTGTTCCCAGGGGGTCACCCATCCAAGTACTAACCGAGCCCGACGTTGCTTAACTTCAGTGATCGGACGAGAACTGGTGCTTTCAACGTGGTATGGCCGTAGACATTCTAAAGGAATTTTTCTGGCGGGTCGTTGCCGATTTACCAAATTCAAACAAAAAACCAAAAGTCGTGTAGAGAGTTGCTCGCTCGCAAAAAGAGTCTACAGCACTCGGTGTTCCCAGGCGGTCACCCATCCAAGTACTAACCGAGCCCGACGTTGCTTAACTTCAGTGATCGGACGAGAACTGGTGCTTTCAACGTGGTATGGCCGTAGACATTCTAAAGGAATTTTTCTGGCGGGTCGTTGCCGATTTACCAAATTCAAACAAAAAACCAAAAGTCGTGTAGAGAGTCGCTCGCTCGCAAAAAGAGTCTACAGCACTCGGTGTTCCCAGGCGGTCACCCATCCAAGTACTAACCGAGCCCGACGTTGCTTAACTTCAGTGATCGGACGAGAACTGGTGCTTTCAACGTGGTATGGCCGTAGACATTCTAAAGGAATTTTTCTGGCGGGTCGTTGCCGATTTACCAAATTCAAACAAAAAACCAAAAGTCGTGTAGAGAGTCGCTCGCTCGCAAAAAGAGTCTACAGCACTCGGTGTTCCCAGGGGGTCACCCATCCAAGTACTAACCGAGCCCGACGTTGCTTAACTTCAGTGATCGGACGAGAACTGGTGCTTTCAACGTGGTATGGCCGTAGACATTCTAAAGGAATTTTTCTGGCGGGTCGTTGCCGATTTACCAAATTCAAACAAAAAACCAAAAGTCGTGTAGAGAGTTGCTCGCTCGCAAAAAGAGTCTACAGCACTCGGTGTTCCCAGGCGGTCACCCATCCAAGTACTAACCGAGCCCGACGTTGCTTAACTTCAGTGATCGGACGAGAACTGGTGCTTTCAACGTGGTATGGCCGTAGACATTCTAAAGGAATTTTTCTGGCGGGTCGTTGCCGATTTACCAAATTCAAACAAAAAACCAAAAGTCGTGTAGAGAGTCGCTCGCTCGCAAAAAGAGTCTACAGCACTCGGTGTTCCCAGGCGGTCACCCATCCAAGTACTAACCGAGCCCGACGTTGCTTAACTTCAGTGATCGGACGAGAACTGGTGCTTTCAACGTGGTATGGCCGTAGACATTCTAAAGGAATTTTTCTGGCGGGTCGTTGCCGATTTACTAAATTCAAACAAAAAACCAAAAGTCGTGTAGAGAGTCGCTCGCTCGCAAAAAGAGTCTACAGCACTCGGTGTTCCCAGGCGGTCACCCATCCAAGTACTAACCGAGCCCGACGTTGCTTAACTTCAGTGATCGGACGAGAACTGGTGCTTTCAACGTGGTATGGCCGTAGACATTCTAAAGGAATTTTTCTGGCGGGTCGTTGCCGATTTACCAAATTCAAACAAAAAACCAAAAGTCGTGTAGAGAGTCGCTCGCTCGCAAAAAGAGTCTACAGCACTCGGTGTTCCCAGGGGGTCACCCATCCAAGTACTAACCGAGCCCGACGTTGCTTAACTTCAGTGATCGGACGAGAACTGGTGCTTTCAACGTGGTATGGCCGTAGACATTCTAAAGGAATTTTTCTGGCGGGTCGTTGCCGATTTACCAAATTCAAACAAAAAACCAAAAGTCGTGTAGAGAGTCGCTCGCTCGCAAAAAGAGTCTACAGCACTCGGTGTTCCCAGGCGGTCACCCATCCAAGTACTAACCGAGCCCGACGTTGCTTAACTTCAGTGATCGGACGAGAACTGGTGCTTTCAACGTGGTATGGCCGTAGACATTCTAAAGGAATTTTTCTGGCGGGTCGTTGCCGATTTACCAAATTCAAACAAAAAACCAAAAGTCGTGTAGAGAGTCGCTCGCTCGCAAAAAGAGTCTACAGCACTCGGTGTTCCCAGGGGGTCACCCATCCAAGTACTAACCGAGCCCGACGTTGCTTAACTTCAGTGATCGGACGAGAACTGGTGCTTTCAACGTGGTATGGCCGTAGACATTCTAAAGGAATTTTTCTGGCGGGTCGTTGCCGATTTACCAAATTCAAACAAAAAACCAAAAGTCGTGTAGAGAGTCGCTCGCTCGCAAAAAGAGTCTACAGCACTCGGTGTTCCCAGGCGGTCACCCATCCAAGTACTAACCGAGCCCGACGTTGCTTAACTTCAGTGATCGGACGAGAACTGGTGCTTTCAACGTGGTATGGCCGTAGACATTCTAAAGGAATTTTTCTGGCGGGTCGTTGCCGATTTACCAAATTCAAACAAAAAACCAAAAGTCGTGTAGAGAGTCGCTCGCTCGCAAAAAGAGTCTACAGCACTCGGTGTTCCCAGGCGGTCACCCATCCAAGTACTAACCGAGCCCGACGTTGCTTAACTTCAGTGATCGGACGAGAACTGGTGCTTTCAACGTGGTATGGCCGTAGACATTCTAAAGGAATTTTTCTGGCGGGTCGTTGCCGATTTACCAAATTCAAACAAAAAACCAAAAGTCGTGTAGAGAGTCGCTCGCTCGCAAAAAGAGTCTACAGCACTCTGTGTTCCCAGGGGGTCACCCATCCAAGTACTAACCGAGCCCGACGTTGCTTAACTTCAGTGATCGGACGAGAACTGGTGCTTTCAACGTGGTATGGCCGTAGACATTCTAAAGGAATTTTTCTGGCGGGTCGTTGCCGATTTACCAAATTCAAACAAAAAACCAAAAGTCGTGTAGAGAGTTGCTCGCTCGCAAAAAGAGTCTACAGCACTCGGTGTTCCCAGGCGGTCACCCATCCAAGTACTAACCGAGCCCGACGTTGCTTAACTTCAGTGATCGGACGAGAACTGGTGCTTTCAACGTGGTATGGCCGTAGACATTCTAAAGGAATTTTTCTGGCGGGTCGTTGCCGATTTACCAAATTCAAACAAAAAACCAAAAGTCGTGTAGAGAGTCGCTCGCTCGCAAAAAGAGTCTACAGCACTCGGTGTTCCCAGGCGGTCACCCATCCAAGTACTAACCGAGCCCGACGTTGCTTAACTTCAGTGATCGGACGAGAACTGGTGCTTTCAACGTGGTATGGCCGTAGACATTCTAAAGGAATTTTTCTGGCGGGTCGTTGCCGATTTACCAAATTCAAACAAAAAACCAAAAGTCGTGTAGAGAGTCGCTCGCTCGCAAAAAGAGTCTACAGCACTCGGTGTTCCCAGGCGGTCACCCATCCAAGTACTAACCGAGCCCGACGTTGCTTAACTTCAGTGATCGGACGAGAACTGGTGCTTTCAACGTGGTATGGCCGTAGACATTCTAAAGGAATTTTTCTGGCGGGTCGTTGCCGATTTACCAAATTCAAACAAAAAACCAAAAGTCGTGTAGAGAGTCGCTCGCTCGCAAAAAGAGTCTACAGCACTCGGTGTTCCCAGGGGGTCACCCATCCAAGTACTAACCGAGCCCGACGTTGCTTAACTTCAGTGATCGGACGAGAACTGGTGCTTTCAACGTGGTATGGCCGTAGACATTCTAAAGGAATTTTTCTGGCGGGTCGTTGCCGATTTACCAAATTCAAACAAAAAACCAAAAGTCGTGTAGAGAGTTGCTCGCTCGCAAAAAGAGTCTACAGCACTCGGTGTTCCCAGGCGGTCACCCATCCAAGTACTAACCGAGCCCGACGTTGCTTAACTTCAGTGATCGGACGAGAACTGGTGCTTTCAACGTGGTATGGCCGTAGACATTCTAAAGGAATTTTTCTGGCGGGTCGTTGCCGATTTACCAAATTCAAACAAAAAACCAAAAGTCGTGTAGAGAGTCGCTCGCTCGCAAAAAGAGTCTACAGCACTCGGTGTTCCCAGGCGGTCACCCATCCAAGTACTAACCGAGCCCGACGTTGCTTAACTTCAGTGATCGGACGAGAACTGGTGCTTTCAACGTGGTATGGCCGTAGACATTCTAAAGGAATTTTTCTGGCGGGTCGTTGCCGATTTACCAAATTCAAACAAAAAACCAAAAGTCGTGTAGAGAGTCGCTCGCTCGCAAAAAGAGTCTACAGCACTCGGTGTTCCCAGGCGGTCACCCATCCAAGTACTAACCGAGCCCGACGTTGCTTAACTTCAGTGATCGGACGAGAACTGGTGCTTTCAACGTGGTATGGCCGTAGACATTCTAAAGGAATTTTTCTGGCGGGTCGTTGCCGATTTACCAAATTCAAACAAAAAACCAAAAGTCGTGTAGAGAGTCGCTCGCTCGCAAAAAGAGTCTACAGCACTCGGTGTTCCCAGGGGGTCACCCATCCAAGTACTAACCGAGCCCGACGTTGCTTAACTTCAGTGATCGGACGAGAACTGGTGCTTTCAACGTGGTATGGCCGTAGACATTCTAAAGGAATTTTTCTGGCGGGTCGTTGCCGATTTACCAAATTCAAACAAAAAACCAAAAGTCGTGTAGAGAGTCGCTCGCTCGCAAAAAGAGTCTACAGCACTCGGTGTTCCCAGGCGGTCACCCATCCAAGTACTAACCGAGCCCGACGTTGCTTAACTTCAGTGATCGGACGAGAACTGGTGCTTTCAACGTGGTATGGCCGTAGACATTCTAAAGGAATTTTTCTGGCGGGTCGTTGCCGATTTACCAAATTCAAACAAAAAACCAAAAGTCGTGTAGAGAGTCGCTCGCTCGCAAAAAGAGTCTACAGCACTCGGTGTTCCCAGGGGGTCACCCATCCAAGTACTAACCGAGCCCGACGTTGCTTAACTTCAGTGATCGGACGAGAACTGGTGCTTTCAACGTGGTATGGCCGTAGACATTCTAAAGGAATTTTTCTGGCGGGTCGTTGCCGATTTACCAAATTCAAACAAAAAACCAAAAGTCGTGTAGAGAGTTGCTCGCTCGCAAAAAGAGTCTACAGCACTCGGTGTTCCCAGGCGGTCACCCATCCAAGTACTAACCGAGCCCGACGTTGCTTAACTTCAGTGATCGGACGAGAACTGGTGCTTTCAACGTGGTATGGCCGTAGACATTCTAAAGGAATTTTTCTGGCGGGTCGTTGCCGATTTACCAAATTCAAACAAAAAACCAAAAGTCGTGTAGAGAGTCGCTCGCTCGCAAAAAGAGTCTACAGCACTCGGTGTTCCCAGGCGGTCACCCATCCAAGTACTAACCGAGCCCGACGTTGCTTAACTTCAGTGATCGGACGAGAACTGGTGCTTTCAACGTGGTATGGCCGTAGACATTCTAAAGGAATTTTTCTGGCGGGTCGTTGCCGATTTACCAAATTCAAACAAAAAACCAAAAGTCGTGTAGAGAGTCGCTCGCTCGCAAAAAGAGTCTACAGCACTCGGTGTTCCCAGGGGGTCACCCATCCAAGTACTAACCGAGCCCGACGTTGCTTAACTTCAGTGATCGGACGAGAACTGGTGCTTTCAACGTGGTATGGCCGTAGACATTCTAAAGGAATTTTTCTGGCGGGTCGTTGCCGATTTACCAAATTCAAACAAAAAACCAAAAGTCGTGTAGAGAGTTGCTCGCTCGCAAAAAGAGTCTACAGCACTCGGTGTTCCCAGGCGGTCACCCATCCAAGTACTAACCGAGCCCGACGTTGCTTAACTTCAGTGATCGGACGAGAACTGGTGCTTTCAACGTGGTATGGCCGTAGACATTCTAAAGGAATTTTTCTGGCGGGTCGTTGCCGATTTACCAAATTCAAACAAAAAACCAAAAGTCGTGTAGAGAGTCGCTCGCTCGCAAAAAGAGTCTACAGCACTCGGTGTTCCCAGGCGGTCACCCATCCAAGTACTAACCGAGCCCGACGTTGCTTAACTTCAGTGATCGGACGAGAACTGGTGCTTTCAACGTGGTATGGCCGTAGACATTCTAAAGGAATTTTTCTGGCGGGTCGTTGCCGATTTACCAAATTCAAACAAAAAACCAAAAGTCGTGTAGAGAGTCGCTCGCTCGCAAAAAGAGTCTACAGCACTCGGTGTTCCCAGGCGGTCACCCATCCAAGTACTAACCGAGCCCGACGTTGCTTAACTTCAGTGATCGGACGAGAACTGGTGCTTTCAACGTGGTATGGCCGTAGACATTCTAAAGGAATTTTTCTGGCGGGTCGTTGCCGATTTACCAAATTCAAACAAAAAACCAAAAGTCGTGTAGAGAGTCGCTCGCTCGCAAAAAGAGTCTACAGCACTCGGTGTTCCCAGGGGGTCACCCATCCAAGTACTAACCGAGCCCGACGTTGCTTAACTTCAGTGATCGGACGAGAACTGGTGCTTTCAACGTGGTATGGCCGTAGACATTCTAAAGGAATTTTTCTGGCGGGTCGTTGCCGATTTACCAAATTCAAACAAAAAACCAAAAGTCGTGTAGAGAGTTGCTCGCTCGCAAAAAGAGTCTACAGCACTCGGTGTTCCCAGGCGGTCACCCATCCAAGTACTAACCGAGCCCGACGTTGCTTAACTTCAGTGATCGGACGAGAACTGGTGCTTTCAACGTGGTATGGCCGAAGGCATTCTAAAGGAATTTTTCTGGCGGGTCGTTGCCGATTTACCAAATTCAAACAAAAAACCAAAAGTCGTGTAGAGAGTCGCTCGCTCGCAAAAAGAGTCTACAGCACTCGGTGTTCCCAGGCGGTCACCCATCCAAGTACTAACCGAGCCCGACGTTGCTTAACTTCAGTGATCGGACGAGAACTGGTGCTTTCAACGTGGTATGGCCGTAGACATTCTAAAGGAATTTTTCTGGCGGGTCGTTGCCGATTTACCAAATTCAAACAAAAAACCAAAAGTCGTGTAGAGAGTCGCTCGCTCGCAAAAAGAGTCTACAGCACTCGGTGTTCCCAGGCGGTCACCCATCCAAGTACTAACCGAGCCCGACGTTGCTTAACTTCAGTGATCGGACGAGAACTGGTGCTTTCAACGTGGTATGGCCGTAGACATTCTAAAGGAATTTTTCTGGCGGGTCGTTGCCGATTTACCAAATTCAAACAAAAAACCAAAAGTCGTGTAGAGAGTCGCTCGCTCGCAAAAAGAGTCTACAGCACTCGGTGTTCCCAGGGGGTCACCCATCCAAGTACTAACCGAGCCCGACGTTGCTTAACTTCAGTGATCGGACGAGAACTGGTGCTTTCAACGTGGTATGGCCGTAGACATTCTAAAGGAATTTTTCTGGCGGGTCGTTGCCGATTTACCAAATTCAAACAAAAAACCAAAAGTCGTGTAGAGAGTTGCTCGCTCGCAAAAAGAGTCTACAGCACTCGGTGTTCCCAGGCGGTCACCCATCCAAGTACTAACCGAGCCCGACGTTGCTTAACTTCAGTGATCGGACGAGAACTGGTGCTTTCAACGTGGTATGGCCGTAGACATTCTAAAGGAATTTTTCTGGCGGGTCGTTGCCGATTTACCAAATTCAAACAAAAAACCAAAAGTCGTGTAGAGAGTCGCTCGCTCGCAAAAAGAGTCTACAGCACTCGGTGTTCCCAGGCGGTCACCCATCCAAGTACTAACCGAGCCCGACGTTGCTTAACTTCAGTGATCGGACGAGAACTGGTGCTTTCAACGTGGTATGGCCGTAGACATTCTAAAGGAATTTTTCTGGCGGGTCGTTGCCGATTTACCAAATTCAAACAAAAAACCAAAAGTCGTGTAGAGAGTCGCTCGCTCGCAAAAAGAGTCTACAGCACTCGGTGTTCCCAGGCGGTCACCCATCCAAGTACTAACCGAGCCCGACGTTGCTTAACTTCAGTGATCGGACGAGAACTGGTGCTTTCAACGTGGTATGGCCGTAGACATTCTAAAGGAATTTTTCTGGCGGGTCGTTGCCGATTTACCAAATTCAAACAAAAAACCAAAAGTCGTGTAGAGAGTCGCTCGCTCGCAAAAAGAGTCTACAGCACTCGGTGTTCCCAGGGGGTCACCCATCCAAGTACTAACCGAGCCCGACGTTGCTTAACTTCAGTGATCGGACGAGAACTGGTGCTTTCAACGTGGTATGGCCGTAGACATTCTAAAGGAATTTTTCTGGCGGGTCGTTGCCGATTTACCAAATTCAAACAAAAAACCAAAAGTCGTGTAGAGAGTCGCTCGCTCGCAAAAAGAGTCTACAGCACTCGGTGTTCCCAGGCGGTCACCCATCCAAGTACTAACCGAGCCCGACGTTGCTTAACTTCAGTGATCGGACGAGAACTGGTGCTTTCAACGTGGTATGGCCGTAGACATTCTAAAGGAATTTTTCTGGCGGGTCGTTGCCGATTTACCAAATTCAAACAAAAAACCAAAAGTCGTGTAGAGAGTCGCTCGCTCGCAAAAAGAGTCTACAGCACTCGGTGTTCCCAGGGGGTCACCCATCCAAGTACTAACCGAGCCCGACGTTGCTTAACTTCAGTGATCGGACGAGAACTGGTGCTTTCAACGTGGTATGGCCGTAGACATTCTAAAGGAATTTTTCTGGCGGGTCGTTGCCGATTTACCAAATTCAAACAAAAAACCAAAAGTCGTGTAGAGAGTTGCTCGCTCGCAAAAAGAGTCTACAGCACTCGGTGTTCCCAGGCGGTCACCCATCCAAGTACTAACCGAGCCCGACGTTGCTTAACTTCAGTGATCGGACGAGAACTGGTGCTTTCAACGTGGTATGGCCGTAGACATTCTAAAGGAATTTTTCTGGCGGGTCGTTGCCGATTTACCAAATTCAAACAAAAAACCAAAAGTCGTGTAGAGAGTCGCTCGCTCGCAAAAAGAGTCTACAGCACTCGGTGTTCCCAGGCGGTCACCCATCCAAGTACTAACCGAGCCCGACGTTGCTTAACTTCAGTGATCGGACGAGAACTGGTGCTTTCAACGTGGTATGGCCGTAGACATTCTAAAGGAATTTTTCTGGCGGGTCGTTGCCGATTTACCAAATTCAAACAAAAAACCAAAAGTCGTGTAGAGAGTCGCTCGCTCGCAAAAAGAGTCTACAGCACTCGGTGTTCCCAGGCGGTCACCCATCCAAGTACTAACCGAGCCCGACGTTGCTTAACTTCAGTGATCGGACGAGAACTGGTGCTTTCAACGTGGTATGGCCGTAGACATTCTAAAGGAATTTTTCTGGCGGGTCGTTGCCGATTTACCAAATTCAAACAAAAAACCAAAAGTCGTGTAGAGAGTCGCTCGCTCGCAAAAAGAGTCTACAGCACTCGGTGTTCCCAGGGGGTCACCCATCCAAGTACTAACCGAGCCCGACGTTGCTTAACTTCAGTGATCGGACGAGAACTGGTGCTTTCAACGTGGTATGGCCGTAGACATTCTAAAGGAATTTTTCTGGCGGGTCGTTGCCGATTTACCAAATTCAAACAAAAAACCAAAAGTCGTGTAGAGAGTCGCTCGCTCGCAAAAAGAGTCTACAGCACTCGGTGTTCCCAGGCGGTCACCCATCCAAGTACTAACCGAGCCCGACGTTGCTTAACTTCAGTGATCGGACGAGAACTGGTGCTTTCAACGTGGTATGGCCGTAGACATTCTAAAGGAATTTTTCTGGCGGGTCGTTGCCGATTTACCAAATTCAAACAAAAAACCAAAAGTCGTGTAGAGAGTCGCTCGCTCGCAAAAAGAGTCTACAGCACTCGGTGTTCCCAGGGGGTCACCCATCCAAGTACTAACCGAGCCCGACGTTGCTTAACTTCAGTGATCGGACGAGAACTGGTGCTTTCAACGTGGTATGGCCGTAGACATTCTAAAGGAATTTTTCTGGCGGGTCGTTGCCGATTTACCAAATTCAAACAAAAAACCAAAAGTCGTGTAGAGAGTTGCTCGCTCGCAAAAAGAGTCTACAGCACTCGGTGTTCCCAGGCGGTCACCCATCCAAGTACTAACCGAGCCCGACGTTGCTTAACTTCAGTGATCGGACGAGAACTGGTGCTTTCAACGTGGTATGGCCGTAGACATTCTAAAGGAATTTTTCTGGCGGGTCGTTGCCGATTTACCAAATTCAAACAAAAAACCAAAAGTCGTGTAGAGAGTCGCTCGCTCGCAAAAAGAGTCTACAGCACTCGGTGTTCCCAGGCGGTCACCCATCCAAGTACTAACCGAGCCCGACGTTGCTTAACTTCAGTGATCGGACGAGAACTGGTGCTTTCAACGTGGTATGGCCGTAGACATTCTAAAGGAATTTTTCTGGCGGGTCGTTGCCGATTTACCAAATTCAAACAAAAAACCAAAAGTCGTGTAGAGAGTCGCTCGCTCGCAAAAAGAGTCTACAGCACTCGGTGTTCCCAGGGGGTCACCCATCCAAGTACTAACCGAGCCCGACGTTGCTTAACTTCAGTGATCGGACGAGAACTGGTGCTTTCAACGTGGTATGGCCGTAGACATTCTAAAGGAATTTTTCTGGCGGGTCGTTGCCGATTTACCAAATTCAAACAAAAAACCAAAAGTCGTGTAGAGAGTTGCTCGCTCGCAAAAAGAGTCTACAGCACTCGGTGTTCCCAGGCGGTCACCCATCCAAGTACTAACCGAGCCCGACGTTGCTTAACTTCAGTGATCGGACGAGAACTGGTGCTTTCAACGTGGTATGGCCGTAGACATTCTAAAGGAATTTTTCTGGCGGGTCGTTGCCGATTTACCAAATTCAAACAAAAAACCAAAAGTCGTGTAGAGAGTCGCTCGCTCGCAAAAAGAGTCTACAGCACTCGGTGTTCCCAGGCGGTCACCCATCCAAGTACTAACCGAGCCCGACGTTGCTTAACTTCAGTGATCGGATGAGAACTGGTGCTTTCAACGTGGTATGGCCGTAGACATTCTAAAGGAATTTTTCTGGCGGGTCGTTGCCGATTTACCAAATTCAAACAAAAAACCAAAAGTCGTGTAGAGAGTCGCTCGCTCGCAAAAAGAGTCTACAGCACTCGGTGTTCCCAGGCGGTCACCCATCCAAGTACTAACCGAGCCCGACGTTGCTTAACTTCAGTGATCGGACGAGAACTGGTGCTTTCAACGTGGTATGGCCGTAGACATTCTAAAGGAATTTTTCTGGCGGGTCGTTGCCGATTTACCAAATTCAAACAAAAAACCAAAAGTCGTGTAGAGAGTCGCTCGCTCGCAAAAAGAGTCTACAGCACTCGGTGTTCCCAGGGGGTCACCCATCCAAGTACTAACCGAGCCCGACGTTGCTTAACTTCAGTGATCGGACGAGAACTGGTGCTTTCAACGTGGTATGGCCGTAGACATTCTAAAGGAATTTTTCTGGCGGGTCGTTGCCGATTTACCAAATTCAAACAAAAAACCAAAAGTCGTGTAGAGAGTTGCTCGCTCGCAAAAAGAGTCTACAGCACTCGGTGTTCCCAGGCGGTCACCCATCCAAGTACTAACCGAGCCCGACGTTGCTTAACTTCAGTGATCGGACGAGAACTGGTGCTTTCAACGTGGTATGGCCGTAGACATTCTAAAGGAATTTTTCTGGCGGGTCGTTGCCGATTTACCAAATTCAAACAAAAAACCAAAAGTCGTGTAGAGAGTCGCTCGCTCGCAAAAAGAGTCTACAGCACTCGGTGTTCCCAGGCGGTCACCCATCCAAGTACTAACCGAGCCCGACGTTGCTTAACTTCAGTGATCGGACGAGAACTGGTGCTTTCAACGTGGTATGGCCGTAGACATTCTAAAGGAATTTTTCTGGCGGGTCGTTGCCGATTTACCAAATTCAAACAAAAAACCAAAAGTCGTGTAGAGAGTCGCTCGCTCGCAAAAAGAGTCTACAGCACTCGGTGTTCCCAGGCGGTCACCCATCCAAGTACTAACCGAGCCCGACGTTGCTTAACTTCAGTGATCGGACGAGAACTGGTGCTTTCAACGTGGTATGGCCGTAGACATTCTAAAGGAATTTTTCTGGCGGGTCGTTGCCGATTTACCAAATTCAAACAAAAAACCAAAAGTCGTGTAGAGAGTCGCTCGCTCGCAAAAAGAGTCTACAGCACTCGGTGTTCCCAGGGGGTCACCCATCCAAGTACTAACCGAGCCCGACGTTGCTTAACTTCAGTGATCGGACGAGAACTGGTGCTTTCAACGTGGTATGGCCGTAGACATTCTAAAGGAATTTTTCTGGCGGGTCGTTGCCGATTTACCAAATTCAAACAAAAAACCAAAAGTCGTGTAGAGAGTTGCTCGCTCGCAAAAAGAGTCTACAGCACTCGGTGTTCCCAGGCGGTCACCCATCCAAGTACTAACCGAGCCCGACGTTGCTTAACTTCAGTGATCGGACGAGAACTGGTGCTTTCAACGTGGTATGGCCGTAGACATTCTAAAGGAATTTTTCTGGCGGGTCGTTGCCGATTTACCAAATTCAAACAAAAAACCAAAAGTCGTGTAGAGAGTCGCTCGCTCGCAAAAAGAGTCTACAGCACTCGGTGTTCCCAGGCGGTCACCCATCCAAGTACTAACCGAGCCCGACGTTGCTTAACTTCAGTGATCGGACGAGAACTGGTGCTTTCAACGTGGTATGGCCGTAGACATTCTAAAGGAATTTTTCTGGCGGGTCGTTGCCGATTTACCAAATTCAAACAAAAAACCAAAAGTCGTGTAGAGAGTCGCTCGCTCGCAAAAAGAGTCTACAGCACTCGGTGTTCCCAGGCGGTCACCCATCCAAGTACTAACCGAGCCCGACGTTGCTTAACTTCAGTGATCGGACGAGAACTGGTGCTTTCAACGTGGTATGGCCGTAGACATTCTAAAGGAATTTTTCTGGCGGGTCGTTGCCGATTTACCAAATTCAAACAAAAAACCAAAAGTCGTGTAGAGAGTCGCTCGCTCGCAAAAAGAGTCTACAGCACTCGGTGTTCCCAGGGGGTCACCCATCCAAGTACTAACCGAGCCCGACGTTGCTTAACTTCAGTGATCGGACGAGAACTGGTGCTTTCAACGTGGTATGGCCGTAGACATTCTAAAGGAATTTTTCTGGCGGGTCGTTGCCGATTTACCAAATTCAAACAAAAAACCAAAAGTCGTGTAGAGAGTCGCTCGCTCGCAAAAAGAGTCTACAGCACTCGGTGTTCCCAGGCGGTCACCCATCCAAGTACTAACCGAGCCCGACGTTGCTTAACTTCAGTGATCGGACGAGAACTGGTGCTTTCAACGTGGTATGGCCGTAGACATTCTAAAGGAATTTTTCTGGCGGGTCGTTGCCGATTTACCAAATTCAAACAAAAAACCAAAAGTCGTGTAGAGAGTCGCTCGCTCGCAAAAAGAGTCTACAGCACTCGGTGTTCCCAGGGGGTCACCCATCCAAGTACTAACCGAGCCCGACGTTGCTTAACTTCAGTGATCGGACGAGAACTGGTGCTTTCAACGTGGTATGGCCGTAGACATTCTAAAGGAATTTTTCTGGCGGGTCGTTGCCGATTTACCAAATTCAAACAAAAAACCAAAAGTCGTGTAGAGAGTTGCTCGCTCGCAAAAAGAGTCTACAGCACTCGGTGTTCTCAGGCGGTCACCCATCCAAGTACTAACCGAGCCCGACGTTGCTTAACTTCAGTGATCGGACGAGAACTGGTGCTTTCAACGTGGTATGGCCGTAGACATTCTAAAGGAATTTTTCTGGCGGGTCGTTGCCGATTTACCAAATTCAAACAAAAAACCAAAAGTCGTGTAGAGAGTCGCTCGCTCGCAAAAAGAGTCTACAGCACTCGGTGTTCCCAGGCGGTCACCCATCCAAGTACTAACCGAGCCCGACGTTGCTTAACTTCAGTGATCGGACGAGAACTGGTGCTTTCAACGTGGTATGGCCGTAGACATTCTAAAGGAATTTTTCTGGCGGGTCGTTGCCGATTTACCAAATTCAAACAAAAAACCAAAAGTCGTGTAGAGAGTCGCTCGCTCGCAAAAAGAGTCTACAGCACTCGGTGTTCCCAGGGGGTCACCCATCCAAGTACTAACCGAGCCCGACGTTGCTTAACTTCAGTGATCGGACGAGAACTGGTGCTTTCAACGTGGTATGGCCGTAGACATTCTAAAGGAATTTTTCTGGCGGGTCGTTGCCGATTTACCAAATTCAAACAAAAAACCAAAAGTCGTGTAGAGAGTTGCTCGCTCGCAAAAAGAGTCTACAGCACTCGGTGTTCCCAGGCGGTCACCCATCCAAGTACTAACCGAGCCCGACGTTGCTTAACTTCAGTGATCGGACGAGAACTGGTGCTTTCAACGTGGTATGGCCGTAGACATTCTAAAGGAATTTTTCTGGCGGGTCGTTGCCGATTTACCAAATTCAAACAAAAAACCAAAAGTCGTGTAGAGAGTCGCTCGCTCGCAAAAAGAGTCTACAGCACTCGGTGTTCCCAGGCGGTCACCCATCCAAGTACTAACCGAGCCCGACGTTGCTTAACTTCAGTGATCGGACGAGAACTGGTGCTTTCAACGTGGTATGGCCGTAGACATTCTAAAGGAATTTTTCTGGCGGGTCGTTGCCGATTTACCAAATTCAAACAAAAAACCAAAAGTCGTGTAGAGAGTCGCTCGCTCGCAAAAAGAGTCTACAGCACTCGGTGTTCCCAGGGGGTCACCCATCCAAGTACTAACCGAGCCCGACGTTGCTTAACTTCAGTGATCGGACGAGAACTGGTGCTTTCAACGTGGTATGGCCGTAGACATTCTAAAGGAATTTTTCTGGCGGGTCGTTGCCGATTTACCAAATTCAAACAAAAAACCAAAAGTCGTGTAGAGAGTTGCTCGCTCGCAAAAAGAGTCTACAGCACTCGGTGTTCCCAGGCGGTCACCCATCCAAGTACTAACCGAGCCCGACGTTGCTTAACTTCAGTGATCGGACGAGAACTGGTGCTTTCAACGTGGTATGGCCGTAGACATTCTAAAGGAATTTTTCTGGCGGGTCGTTGCCGATTTACCAAATTCAAACAAAAAACCAAAAGTCGTGTAGAGAGTCGCTCGCTCGCAAAAAGAGTCTACAGCACTCGGTGTTCCCAGGCGGTCACCCATCCAAGTACTAACCGAGCCCGACGTTGCTTAACTTCAGTGATCGGACGAGAACTGGTGCTTTCAACGTGGTATGGCCGTAGACATTCTAAAGGAATTTTTCTGGCGGGTCGTTGCCGATTTACCAAATTCAAACAAAAAACCAAAAGTCGTGTAGAGAGTCGCTCGCTCGCAAAAAGAGTCTACAGCACTCGGTGTTCCCAGGCGGTCACCCATCCAAGTACTAACCGAGCCCGACGTTGCTTAACTTCAGTGATCGGACGAGAACTGGTGCTTTCAACGTGGTATGGCCGTAGACATTCTAAAGGAATTTTTCTGGCGGGTCGTTGCCGATTTACCAAATTCAAACAAAAAACCAAAAGTCGTGTAGAGAGTCGCTCGCTCGCAAAAAGAGTCTACAGCACTCGGTGTTCCCAGGGGGTCACCCATCCAAGTACTAACCGAGCCCGACGTTGCTTAACTTCAGTGATCGGACGAGAACTGGTGCTTTCAACGTGGTATGGCCGTAGACATTCTAAAGGAATTTTTCTGGCGGGTCGTTGCCGATTTACCAAATTCAAACAAAAAACCAAAAGTCGTGTAGAGAGTTGCTCGCTCGCAAAAAGAGTCTACAGCACTCGGTGTTCCCAGGCGGTCACCCATCCAAGTACTAACCGAGCCCGACGTTGCTTAACTTCAGTGATCGGACGAGAACTGGTGCTTTCAACGTGGTATGGCCGTAGACATTCTAAAGGAATTTTTCTGGCGGGTCGTTGCCGATTTACCAAATTCAAACAAAAAACCAAAAGTCGTGTAGAGAGTCGCTCGCTCGCAAAAAGAGTCTACAGCACTCGGTGTTCCCAGGCGGTCACCCATCCAAGTACTAACCGAGCCCGACGTTGCTTAACTTCAGTGATCGGACGAGAACTGGTGCTTTCAACGTGGTATGGCCGTAGACATTCTAAAGGAATTTTTCTGGCGGGTCGTTGCCGATTTACCAAATTCAAACAAAAAACAAAAAGTCGTGTAGAGAGTCGCTCGCTCGCAAAAAGAGTCTACAGCACTCGGTGTTCCCAGGCGGTCACCCATCCAAGTACTAACCGAGCCCGACGTTGCTTAACTTCAGTGATCGTACGAGAACTGGTGCTTTCAACGTGGTATGGCCGTAGACATTCTAAAGGAATTTTTCTGGCGGGTCGTTGCCGATTTACCAAATTCAAACAAAAAACCAAAAGTCGTGTAGAGAGTCGCTCGCTCGCAAAAAGAGTCTACAGCACTCGGTGTTCCCAGGGGGTCACCCATCCAAGTACTAACCGAGCCCGACGTTGCTTAACTTCAGTGATCGGACGAGAACTGGTGCTTTCAACGTGGTATGGCCGTAGACATTCTAAAGGAATTTTTCTGGCGGGTCGTTGCCGATTTACCAAATTCAAACAAAAAACCAAAAGTCGTGTAGAGAGTTGCTCGCTCGCAAAAAGAGTCTACAGCACTCGGTGTTCCCAGGCGGTCACCCATCCAAGTACTAACCGAGCCCGACGTTGCTTAACTTCAGTGATCGGACGAGAACTGGTGCTTTCAACGTGGTATGGCCGTAGACATTCTAAAGGAATTTTTCTGGCGGGTCGTTGCCGATTTACCAAATTCAAACAAAAAACCAAAAGTCGTGTAGAGAGTCGCTCGCTCGCAAAAAGAGTCTACAGCACTCGGTGTTCCCAGGCGGTCACCCATCCAAGTACTAACCGAGCCCGACGTTGCTTAACTTCAGTGATCGGACGAGAACTGGTGCTTTCAACGTGGTATGGCCGTAGACATTCTAAAGGAATTTTTCTGGCGGGTCGTTGCCGATTTACCAAATTCAAACAAAAAACCAAAAGTCGTGTAGAGAGTCGCTCGCTCGCAAAAAGAGTCTACAGCACTCGGTGTTCCCAGGCGGTCACCCATCCAAGTACTAACCGAGCCCGACGTTGCTTAACTTCAGTGATCGGACGAGAACTGGTGCTTTCAACGTGGTATGGCCGTAGACATTCTAAAGGAATTTTTCTGGCGGGTCGTTGCCGATTTACCAAATTCAAACAAAAAACCAAAAGTCGTGTAGAGAGTCGCTCGCTCGCAAAAAGAGTCTACAGCACTCGGTGTTCCCAGGGGGTCACCCATCCAAGTACTAACCGAGCCCGACGTTGCTTAACTTCAGTGATCGGACGAGAACTGGTGCTTTCAACGTGGTATGGCCGTAGACATTCTAAAGGAATTTTTCTGGCGGGTCGTTGCCGATTTACCAAATTCAAACAAAAAACCAAAAGTCGTGTAGAGAGTCGCTCGCTCGCAAAAAGAGTCTACAGCACTCGGTGTTCCCAGGCGGTCACCCATCCAAGTACTAACCGAGCCCGACGTTGCTTAACTTCAGTGATCGGACGAGAACTGGTGCTTTCAACGTGGTATGGCCGTAGACATTCTAAAGGAATTTTTCTGGCGGGTCGTTGCCGATTTACCAAATTCAAACAAAAAACCAAAAGTCGTGTAGAGAGTCGCTCGCTCGCAAAAAGAGTCTACAGCACTCGGTGTTCCCAGGGGGTCACCCATCCAAGTACTAACCGAGCCCGACGTTGCTTAACTTCAGTGATCGGACGAGAACTGGTGCTTTCAACGTGGTATGGCCGTAGACATTCTAAAGGAATTTTTCTGGCGGGTCGTTGCCGATTTACCAAATTCAAACAAAAAACCAAAATGTCGTGTAGAGAGTTGCTCGCTCGCAAAAAGAGTCTACAGCACTCGGTGTTCCCAGGCGGTCACCCATCCAAGTACTAACCGAGCCCGACGTTGCTTAACTTCAGTGATCGGACGAGAACTGGTGCTTTCAACGTGGTATGGCCGTAGACATTCTAAAGGAATTTTTCTGGCGGGTCGTTGCCGATTTACCAAATTCAAACAAAAAACCAAAAGTCGTGTAGAGAGTCGCTCGCTCGCAAAAAGAGTCTACAGCACTCGGTGTTCCCAGGCGGTCACCCATCCAAGTACTAACCGAGCCCGACGTTGCTTAACTTCAGTGATCGGACGAGAACTGGTGCTTTCAACGTGGTATGGCCGTAGACATTCTAAAGGAATTTTTCTGGCGGGTCGTTGCCGATTTACCAAATTCAAACAAAAAACCAAAAGTCGTGTAGAGAGTCGCTCGCTCGCAAAAAGAGTCTACAGCACTCGGTGTTCCCAGGCGGTCACCCATCCAAGTACTAACCGAGCCCGACGTTGCTTAACTTCAGTGATCGGACGAGAACTGGTGCTTTCAACGTGGTATGGCCGTAGACATTCTAAAGGAATTTTTCTGGCGGGTCGTTGCCGATTTACCAAATTCAAACAAAAAACCAAAAGTCGTGTAGAGAGTCGCTCGCTCGCAAAAAGAGTCTACAGCACTCGGTGTTCCCAGGGGGTCACCCATCCAAGTACTAACCGAGCCCGACGTTGCTTAACTTCAGTGATCGGACGAGAACTGGTGCTTTCAACGTGGTATGGCCGTAGACATTCTAAAGGAATTTTTCTGGCGGGTCGTTGCCGATTTACCAAATTCAAACAAAAAACCAAAAGTCGTGTAGAGAGTCGCTCGCTCGCAAAAAGAGTCTACAGCACTCGGTGTTCCCAGGCGGTCACCCATCCAAGTACTAACCGAGCCCGACGTTGCTTAACTTCAGTGATCGGACGAGAACTGGTGCTTTCAACGTGGTATGGCCGTAGACATTCTAAAGGAATTTTTCTGGCGGGTCGTTGCCGATTTACCAAATTCAAACAAAAAACCAAAAGTCGTGTAGAGAGTCGCTCGCTCGCAAAAAGAGTCTACAGCACTCGGTGTTCCCAGGGGGTCACCCATCCAAGTACTAACCGAGCCCGACGTTGCTTAACTTCAGTGATCGGACGAGAACTGGTGCTTTCAACGTGGTATGGCCGTAGACATTCTAAAGGAATTTTTCTGGCGGGTCGTTGCCGATTTACCAAATTCAAACAAAAAACCAAAAGTCGTGTAGAGAGTCGCTCGCTCGCAAAAAGAGTCTACAGCACTCGGTGTTCCCAGGGGGTCACCCATCCAAGTACTAACCGAGCCCGACGTTGCTTAACTTCAGTGATCGGACGAGAACTGGTGCTTTCAACGTGGTATGGCCGTAGACATTCTAAAGGAATTTTTCTGGCGGGTCGTTGCCGATTTACCAAATTCAAACAAAAAACCAAAAGTCGTGTAGAGAGTCGCTCGCTCGCAAAAAGAGTCTACAGCACTCGGTGTTCCCAGGCGGTCACCCATCCAAGTACTAACCGAGCCCGACGTTGCTTAACTTCAGTGATCGGACGAGAACTGGTGCTTTCAACGTGGTATGGCCGTAGACATTCTAAAGGAATTTTTCTGGCGGGTCGTTGCCGATTTACCAAATTCAAACAAAAAACCAAAAGTCGTGTAGAGAGTCGCTCGCTCGCAAAAAGAGTCTACAGCACTCGGTGTTCCCAGGCGGTCACCCATCCAAGTACTAACCGAGCCCGACGTTGCTTAACTTCAGTGATCGGACGAGAACTGGTGCTTTCAACGTGGTATGGCCGTAGACATTCTAAAGGAATTTTTCTGGCGGGTCGTTGCCGATTTACCAAATTCAAACAAAAAACCAAAAGTCGTGTAGAGAGTCGCTCGCTCGCAAAAAGAGTCTACAGCACTCGGTGTTCCCAGGGGGTCACCCATCCAAGTACTAACCGAGCCCGACGTTGCTTAACTTCAGTGATCGGACGAGAACTGGTGCTTTCAACGTGGTATGGCCGTAGACATTCTAAAGGAATTTTTCTGGCGGGTCGTTGCCGATTTACCAAATTCAAACAAAAAACCAAAAGTCGTGTAGAGAGTCGCTCGCTCGCAAAAAGAGTCTACAGCACTCGGTGTTCCCAGGCGGTCACCCATCCAAGTACTAACCGAGCCCGACGTTGCTTAACTTCAGTGATCGGACGAGAACTGGTGCTTTCAACGTGGTATGGCCGTAGACATTCTAAAGGAATTTTTCTGGCGGGTCGTTGCCGATTTACCAAATTCAAACAAAAAACCAAAAGTCGTGTAGAGAGTCGCTCGCTCGCAAAAAGAGTCTACAGCACTCGGTGTTCCCAGGGGGTCACCCATCCAAGTACTAACCGAGCCCGACGTTGCTTAACTTCAGTGATCGGACGAGAACTGGTGCTTTCAACGTGGTATGGCCGTAGACATTCTAAAGGAATTTTTCTGGCGGGTCGTTGCCGATTTACCAAATTCAAACAAAAAACCAAAAGTCGTGTAGAGAGTTGCTCGCTCGCAAAAAGAGTCTACAGCACTCGGTGTTCCCAGGCGGTCACCCATCCAAGTACTAACCGAGCCCGACGTTGCTTAACTTCAGTGATCGGACGAGAACTGGTGCTTTCAACGTGGTATGGCCGTAGACATTCTAAAGGAATTTTTCTGGCGGGTCGTTGCCGATTTACCAAATTCAAACAAAAAACCAAAAGTCGTGTAGAGAGTCGCTCGCTCGCAAAAAGAGTCTACAGCACTCGGTGTTCCCAGGCGGTCACCCATCCAAGTACTAACCGAGCCCGACGTTGCTTAACTTCAGTGATCGGACGAGAACTGGTGCTTTCAACGTGGTATGGCCGTAGACATTCTAAAGGAATTTTTCTGGCGGGTCGTTGCCGATTTACCAAATTCAAACAAAAAACCAAAATTCGTGTAGAGAGTCGCTCGCTCGCAAAAAGAGTCTACAGCACTCGGTGTTCCCAGGCGGTCATCCATCCAAGTACTAACCGAGCCCGACGTTGCTTAACTTCAGTGATCGGACGAGAACTGGTGCTTTCAACGTGGTATGGCCGTAGACATTCTAAAGGAATTTTTCTGGCGGGTCGTTGCCGATTTACCAAATTCAAACAAAAAACCAAAAGTCGTGTAGAGAGTCGCTCGCTCGCAAAAAGAGTCTACAGCACTCGGTGTTCCCAGGGGGTCACCCATCCAAGTACTAACCGAGCCCGACGTTGCTTAACTTCAGTGATCGGACGAGAACTGGTGCTTTCAACGTGGTATGGCCGTAGACATTCTAAAGGAATTTTTCTGGCGGGTCGTTGCCGATTTACCAAATTCAAACAAAAAACCAAAAGTCGTGTAGAGAGTCGCTCGCTCGCAAAAAGAGTCTACAGCACTCGGTGTTCCCAGGCGGTCACCCATCCAAGTACTAACCGAGCCCGACGTTGCTTAACTTCAGTGATCGGACGAGAACTGGTGCTTTCAACGTGGTATGGCCGTAGACATTCTAAAGGAATTTTTCTGGCGGGTCGTTGCCGATTTACCAAATTCAAACAAAAAACCAAAAGTCGTGTAGAGAGTCGCTCGCTCGCAAAAAGAGTCTACAGCACTCGGTGTTCCCAGGCGGTCACCCATCCAAGTACTAACCGAGCCCGACGTTGCTTAACTTCAGTGATCGGACGAGAACTGGTGCTTTCAACGTGGTATGGCCGTAGACATTCTAAAGGAATTTTTCTGGCGGGTCGTTGCCGATTTACCAAATTCAAACAAAAAACCAAAAGTCGTGTAGAGAGTCGCTCGCTCGCAAAAAGAGTCTACAGCACTCGGTGTTCCCAGGGGGTCACCCATCCAAGTACTAACCGAGCCCGACGTTGCTTAACTTCAGTGATCGGACGAGAACTGGTGCTTTCAACGTGGTATGGCCGTAGACATTCTAAAGGAATTTTTCTGGCGGGTCGTTGCCGATTTACCAAATTCAAACAAAAAACCAAAAGTCGTGTAGAGAGTCGCTCGCTCGCAAAAAGAGTCTACAGCACTCGGTGTTCCCAGGCGGTCACCCATCCAAGTACTAACCGAGCCCGACGTTGCTTAACTTCAGTGATCGGACGAGAACTGGTGCTTTCAACGTGGTATGGCCGTAGACATTCTAAAGGAATTTTTCTGGCGGGTCGTTGCCGATTTACCAAATTCAAACAAAAAACCAAAAGTCGTGTAGAGAGTCGCTCGCTCGCAAAAAGAGTCTACAGCACTCGGTGTTCCCAGGGGGTCACCCATCCAAGTACTAACCGAGCCCGACGTTGCTTAACTTCAGTGATCGGACGAGAACTGGTGCTTTCAACGTGGTATGGCCGTAGACATTCTAAAGGAATTTTTCTGGCGGGTCGTTGCCGATTTACCAAATTCAAACAAAAAACCAAAATGTCGTGTAGAGAGTTGCTCGCTCGCAAAAAGAGTCTACAGCACTCGGTGTTCCCAGGCGGTCACCCATCCAAGTACTAACCGAGCCCGACGTTGCTTAACTTCAGTGATCGGACGAGAACTGGTGCTTTCAACGTGGTATGGCCGTAGACATTCTAAAGGAATTTTTCTGGCGGGTCGTTGCCGATTTACCAAATTCAAACAAAAAACCAAAAGTCGTGTAGAGAGTCGCTCGCTCGCAAAAAGAGTCTACAGCACTCGGTGTTCCCAGGCGGTCACCCATCCAAGTACTAACCGAGCCCGACGTTGCTTAACTTCAGTGATCGGACGAGAACTGGTGCTTTCAACGTGGTATGGCCGTAGACATTCTAAAGGAATTTTTCTGGCGGGTCGTTGCCGATTTACCAAATTCAAACAAAAAACCAAAAGTCGTGTAGAGAGTCGCTCGCTCGCAAAAAGAGTCTACAGCACTCGGTGTTCCCAGGCGGTCACCCATCCAAGTACTAACCGAGCCCGACGTTGCTTAACTTCAGTGATCGGACGAGAACTGGTGCTTTCAACGTGGTATGGCCGTAGACATTCTAAAGGAATTTTTCTGGCGGGTCGTTGCCGATTTACCAAATTCAAACAAAAAACCAAAAGTCGTGTAGAGAGTCGCTCGCTCGCAAAAAGAGTCTACAGCACTCGGTGTTCCCAGGGGGTCACCCATCCAAGTACTAACCGAGCCCGACGTTGCTTAACTTCAGTGATCGGACGAGAACTGGTGCTTTCAACGTGGTATGGCCGTAGACATTCTAAAGGAATTTTTCTGGCGGGTCGTTGCCGATTTACCAAATTCAAACAAAAAACCAAAAGTCGTGTAGAGAGTCGCTCGCTCGCAAAAAGAGTCTACAGCACTCGGTGTTCCCAGGCGGTCACCCATCCAAGTACTAACCGAGCCCGACGTTGCTTAACTTCAGTGATCGGACGAGAACTGGTGCTTTCAACGTGGTATGGCCGTAGACATTCTAAAGGAATTTTTCTGGCGGGTCGTTGCCGATTTACCAAATTCAAACAAAAAACCAAAAGTCGTGTAGAGAGTCGCTCGCTCGCAAAAAGAGTCTACAGCACTCGGTGTTCCCAGGGGGTCACCCATCCAAGTACTAACCGAGCCCGACGTTGCTTAACTTCAGTGATCGGACGAGAACTGGTGCTTTCAACGTGGTATGGCCGTAGACATTCTAAAGGAATTTTTCTGGCGGGTCGTTGCCGATTTACCAAATTCAAACAAAAAACCAAAAGTCGTGTAGAGAGTTGCTCGCTCGCAAAAAGAGTCTACAGCACTCGGTGTTCCCAGGCGGTCACCCATCCAAGTACTAACCGAGCCCGACGTTGCTTAACTTCAGTGATCGGACGAGAACTGGTGCTTTCAACGTGGTATGGCCGTAGACATTCTAAAGGAATTTTTCTGGCGGGTCGTTGCCGATTTACCAAATTCAAACAAAAAACCAAAAGTCGTGTAGAGAGTCGCTCGCTCGCAAAAAGAGTCTACAGCACTCGGTGTTCCCAGGCGGTCACCCATCCAAGTACTAACCGAGCCCGACGTTGCTTAACTTCAGTGATCGGACGAGAACTGGTGCTTTCAACGTGGTATGGCCGTAGACATTCTAAAGGAATTTTTCTGGCGGGTCGTTGCCGATTTACCAAATTCAAACAAAAAACCAAAAGTCGTGTAGAGAGTCGCTCGCTCGCAAAAAGAGTCTACAGCACTCGGTGTTCCCAGGCGGTCACCCATCCAAGTACTAACCGAGCCCGACGTTGCTTAACTTCAGTGATCGGACGAGAACTGGTGCTTTCAACGTGGTATGGCCGTAGACATTCTAAAGGAATTTTTCTGGCGGGTCGTTGCCGATTTACCAAATTCAAACAAAAAACCAAAAGTCGTGTAGAGAGTCGCTCGCTCGCAAAAAGAGTCTACAGCACTCGGTGTTCCCAGGGGGTCACCCATCCAAGTACTAACCGAGCCCGACGTTGCTTAACTTCAGTGATCGGACGAGAACTGGTGCTTTCAACGTGGTATGGCCGTAGACATTCTAAAGGAATTTTTCTGGCGGGTCGTTGCCGATTTACCAAATTCAAACAAAAAACCAAAAGTCGTGTAGAGAGTCGCTCGCTCGCAAAAAGAGTCTACAGCACTCGGTGTTCCCAGGCGGTCACCCATCCAAGTACTAACCGAGCCCGACGTTGCTTAACTTCAGTGATCGGACGAGAACTGGTGCTTTCAACGTGGTATGGCCGTAGACATTCTAAAGGAATTTTTCTGGCGGGTCGTTGCCGATTTACCAAATTCAAACAAAAAACCAAAAGTCGTGTAGAGAGTCGCTCGCTCGCAAAAAGAGTCTACAGCACTCGGTGTTCCCAGGGGGTCACCCATCCAAGTACTAACCGAGCCCGACGTTGCTTAACTTCAGTGATCGGACGAGAACTGGTGCTTTCAACGTGGTATGGCCGTAGACATTCTAAAGGAATTTTTCTGGCGGGTCGTTGCCGATTTACCAAATTCAAACAAAAAACCAAAAGTCGTGTAGAGAGTTGCTCGCTCGCAAAAAGAGTCTACAGCACTCGGTGTTCCCAGGCGGTCACCCATCCAAGTACTAACCGAGCCCGACGTTGCTTAACTTCAGTGATCGGACGAGAACTGGTGCTTTCAACGTGGTATGGCCGTAGACATTCTAAAGGAATTTTTCTGGCGGGTCGTTGCCGATTTACCAAATTCAAACAAAAAACCAAAAGTCGTGTAGAGAGTCGCTCGCTCGCAAAAAGAGTCTACAGCACTCGGTGTTCCCAGGCGGTCACCCATCCAAGTACTAACCGAGCCCGACGTTGCTTAACTTCAGTGATCGGACGAGAACTGGTGCTTTCAACGTGGTATGGCCGTAGACATTCTAAAGGAATTTTTCTGGCGGGTCGTTGCCGATTTACCAAATTCAAACAAAAAACCAAAAGTCGTGTAGAGAGTCGCTCGCTCGCAAAAAGAGTCTACAGCACTCGGTGTTCCCAGGCGGTCACCCATCCAAGTACTAACCGAGCCCGACGTTGCTTAACTTCAGTGATCGGACGAGAACTGGTGCTTTCAACGTGGTATGGCCGTAGACATTCTAAAGGAATTTTTCTGGCGGGTCGTTGCCGATTTACCAAATTCAAACAAAAAACCAAAAGTCGTGTAGAGAGTCGCTCGCTCGCAAAAAGAGTCTACAGCACTCGGTGTTCCCAGGCGGTCACCCATCCAAGTACTAACCGAGCCCGACGTTGCTTAACTTCAGTGATCGGACGAGAACTGGTGCTTTCAACGTGGTATGGCCGTAGACATTCTAAAGGAATTTTTCTGGCGGGTCGTTGCCGATTTACCAAATTCAAACAAAAAACCAAAAGTCGTGTAGAGAGTCGCTCGCTCGCAAAAAGAGTCTACAGCACTCGGTGTTCCCAGGGGGTCACCCATCCAAGTACTAACCGAGCCCGACGTTGCTTAACTTCAGTGATCGGACGAGAACTGGTGCTTTCAACGTGGTATGTCCGTAGACATTCTAAAGGAATTTTTCTGGCGGGTCGTTGCCGATTTACCAAATTCAAACAAAAAACCAAAAGTCGTGTAGAGAGTCGCTCGCTCGCAAAAAGAGTCTACAGCACTCGGTGTTCCCAGGCGGTCACCCATCCAAGTACTAACCGAGCCCGACGTTGCTTAACTTCAGTGATCGGACGAGAACTGGTGCTTTCAACGTGGTATGGCCGTAGACATTCTAAAGGAATTTTTCTGGCGGGTCGTTGCCGATTTACCAAATTCAAACAAAAAACCAAAAGTCGTGTAGAGAGTCGCTCGCTTGCAAAAAGAGTCTACAGCACTCGGTGTTCCCAGGGGGTCACCCATCCAAGTACTAACCGAGCCCGACGTTGCTTAACTTCAGTGATCGGACGAGAACTGGTGCTTTCAACGTGGTATGGCCGTAGACATTCTAAAGGAATTTTTCTGGCGGGTCGTTGCCGATTTACCAAATTCAAACAAAAAACCAAAAGTCGTGTAGAGAGTTGCTCGCTCGCAAAAAGAGTCTACAGCACTCGGTGTTCCCAGGCGGTCACCCATCCAAGTACTAACCGAGCCCGACGTTGCTTAACTTCAGTGATCGGACGAGAACTGGTGCTTTCAACGTGGTATGGCCGTAGACATTCTAAAGGAATTTTTCTGGCGGGTCGTTGCCGATTTACCAAATTCAAACAAAAAACCAAAAGTCGTGTAGAGAGTCGCTCGCTCGCAAAAAGAGTCTACAGCACTCGGTGTTCCCAGGCGGTCACCCATCCAAGTACTAACCGAGCCCGACGTTGCTTAACTTCAGTGATCGGACGAGAACTGGTGCTTTCAACGTGGTATGGCCGTAGACATTCTAAAGGAATTTTTCTGGCGGGTCGTTGCCGATTTACCAAATTCAAACAAAAAACCAAAAGTCGTGTAGAGAGTCGCTCGCTCGCAAAAAGAGTCTACAGCACTCGGTGTTCCCAGGGGGTCACCCATCCAAGTACTAACCGAGCCCGACGTTGCTTAACTTCAGTGATCGGACGAGAACTGGTGCTTTCAACGTGGTATGGCCGTAGACATTCTAAAGGAATTTTTCTGGCGGGTCGTTGCCGATTTACCAAATTCAAACAAAAAACCAAAAGTCGTGTAGAGAGTTGCTCGCTCGCAAAAAGAGTCTACAGCACTCGGTGTTCCCAGGCGGTCACCCATCCAAGTACTAACCGAGCCCGACGTTGCTTAACTTCAGTGATCGGACGAGAACTGGTGCTTTCAACGTGGTATGGCCGTAGACATTCTAAAGGAATTTTTCTGGCGGGTCGTTGCCGATTTACCAAATTCAAACAAAAAACCAAAAGTCGTGTAGAGAGTCGCTCGCTCGCAAAAAGAGTCTACAGCACTCGGTGTTCCCAGGCGGTCACCCATCCAAGTACTAACCGAGCCCGACGTTGCTTAACTTCAGTGATCGGACGAGAACTGGTGCTTTCAACGTGGTATGGCCGTAGACATTCTAAAGGAATTTTTCTGGCGGGTCGTTGCCGATTTACCAAATTCAAACAAAAAACCAAAAGTCGTGTAGAGAGTCGCTCGCTCGCAAAAAGAGTCTACAGCACTCGGTGTTCCCAGGCGGTCACCCATCCAAGTACTAACCGAGCCCGACGTTGCTTAACTTCAGTGATCGGACGAGAACTGGTGCTTTCAACGTGGTATGGCCGTAGACATTCTAAAGGAATTTTTCTGGCGGGTCGTTGCCGATTTACCAAATTCAAACAAAAAACCAAAAGTCGTGTAGAGAGTTGCTCGCTCGCAAAAAGAGTCTACAGCACTCGGTGTTCCCAGGCGGTCACCCATCCAAGTACTAACCGAGCCCGACGTTGCTTAACTTCAGTGATCGGACGAGAACTGGTGCTTTCAACGTGGTATGGCCGTAGACATTCTAAAGGAATTTTTCTGGCGGGTCGTTGCCGATTTACCAAATTCAAACAAAAAACCAAAAGTCGTGTAGAGAGTCGCTCGCTCGCAAAAAGAGTCTACAGCACTCGGTGTTCCCAGGCGGTCACCCATCCAAGTACTAACCGAGCCCGACGTTGCTTAACTTCAGTGATCGGACGAGAACTGGTGCTTTCAACGTGGTATGGCCGTAGACATTCTAAAGGAATTTTTCTGGCGGGTCGTTGCCGATTTACCAAATTCAAACAAAAAACCAAAAGTCGTGTAGAGAGTCGCTCGCTCGCAAAAAGAGTCTACAGCACTCGGTGTTCCCAGGGGGTCACCCATCCAAGTACTAACCGAGCCCGACGTTGCTTAACTTCAGTGATCGGACGAGAACTGGTGCTTTCAACGTGGTATGGCCGTAGACATTCTAAAGGAATTTTTCTGGCGGGTCGTTGCCGATTTACCAAATTCAAACAAAAAACCAAAAGTCGTGTAGAGAGTTGCTCGCTCGCAAAAAGAGTCTACAGCACTCGGTGTTCCCAGGCGGTCACCCATCCAAGTACTAACCGAGCCCGACGTTGCTTAACTTCAGTGATCGGACGAGAACTGGTGCTTTCAACGTGGTATGGCCGTAGACATTCTAAAGGAATTTTTCTGGCGGGTCGTTGCCGATTTACCAAATTCAAACAAAAAACCAAAAGTCGTGTAGAGAGTCGCTCGCTCGCAAAAAGAGTCTACAGCACTCGGTGTTCCCAGGCGGTCACCCATCCAAGTACTAACCGAGCCCGACGTTGCTTAACTTCAGTGATCGGACGAGAACTGGTGCTTTCAACGTGGTATGGCCGTAGACATTCTAAAGGAATTTTTCTGGCGGGTCGTTGCCGATTTACCAAATTCAAACAAAAAACCAAAAGTCGTGTAGAGAGTCGCTCGCTCGCAAAAAGAGTCTACAGCACTCGGTGTTCCCAGGCGGTCACCCATCCAAGTACTAACCGAGCCCGACGTTGCTTAACTTCAGTGATCGGACGAGAACTGGTGCTTTCAACGTGGTATGGCCGTAGACATTCTAAAGGAATTTTTCTGGCGGGTCGTTGCCGATTTACCAAATTCAAACAAAAAACCAAAAGTCGTGTAGAGAGTCGCTCGCTCGCAAAAAGAGTCTACAGCACTCGGTGTTCCCAGGGGGTCACCCATCCAAGTACTAACCGAGCCCGACGTTGCTTAACTTCAGTGATCGGACGAGAACTGGTGCTTTCAACGTGGTATGGCCGTAGACATTCTAACGGAATTTTTCTGGCGGGTCGTTGCCGATTTACCAAATTCAAACAAAAAACCAAAAGTCGTGTAGAGAGTTGCTCGCTCGCAAAAAGAGTCTACAGCACTCGGTGTTCCCAGGCGGTCACCCATCCAAGTACTAACCGAGCCCGACGTTGCTTAACTTCAGTGATCGGACGAGAACTGGTGCTTTCAACGTGGTATGGCCGTAGACATTCTAAAGGAATTTTTCTGGCGGGTCGTTGCCGATTTACCAAATTCAAACAAAAAACCAAAAGTCGTGTAGAGAGTCGCTCGCTCGCAAAAAGAGTCTACAGCACTCGGTGTTCCCAGGCGGTCACCCATCCAAGTACTAACCGAGCCCGACGTTGCTTAACTTCAGTGATCGGACGAGAACTGGTGCTTTCAACGTGGTATGGCCGTAGACATTCTAAAGGAATTTTTCTGGCGGGTCGTTGCCGATTTACCAAATTCAAACAAAAAACCAAAAGTCGTGTAGAGAGTCGCTCGCTCGCAAAAAGAGTCTACAGCACTCGGTGTTCCCAGGCGGTCACCCATCCAAGTACTAACCGAGCCCGACGTTGCTTAACTTCAGTGATCGGACGAGAACTGGTGCTTTCAACGTGGTATGGCCGTAGACATTCTAAATGAATTTTTCTGGCGGGTCGTTGCCGATTTACCAAATTCAAACAAAAAACCAAAAGTCGTGTAGAGAGTCGCTCGCTCGCAAAAAGAGTCTACAGTACTTGGTGTTCCCAGGGGGTCACCCATCCAAGTACTAACCGAGCCCGACGTTGCTTAACTTCAGTGATCGGACGAGAACTGGTGCTTTCAACGTGGTATGGCCGTAGACATTCTAAAGGAAATTTCTGGCGGGTCGTTGCCGATTTACCAAATTCAAACAAAAAACCTAAAGTCGTGTAGAGAGTTGCTCGCTCGCAAAAAGAGTCTACAGCACTCGGTGTTCCCAGGCGGTCACCCATCCAAGTACTAACCGAGCCCGACGTTGCTTAACTTCAGTGATCGGACGAGAACTGGTGCTTTCAACGTGGTATGGCCGTAGACATTCTAAAGGAATTTTTCTGGCGGGTCGTTGCCGATTTACCAAATTCAAACAAAAAACCAAAAGTCGTGTAGAGAGTCGCTCGCTCGCAAAAAGAGTCTACAGCACTCGGTGTTCCCAGGCGGTCACCCATCCAAGTACTAACCGAGCCCGACGTTGCTTAACTTCAGTGATCGGACGAGAACTGGTGCTTTCAACGTGGTATGGCCGTAGACATTCTAAAGGAATTTTTCTGGCGGGTCGTTGCCGATTTACCAAATTCAAACAAAAAACCAAAAGTCGTGTAGAGAGTCGCTCGCTCGCAAAAAGAGTCTACAGCACTCGGTGTTCCCAGGGGGTCACCCATCCAAGTACTAACCGAGCCCGACGTTGCTTAACTTCAGTGATCGGACGAGAACTGGTGCTTTCAACGTGGTATGGCCGTAGACATTCTAAAGGAATTTTTCTGGCGGGTCGTTGCCGATTTACCAAATTCAAACAAAAAACCAAAAGTCGTGTAGAGAGTCGCTCGCTCGCAAAAAGAGTCTACAGCACTCGGTGTTCCCAGGCGGTCACCCATCCAAGTACTAACCGAGCCCGACGTTGCTTAACTTCAGTGATCGGACGAGAACTGGTGCTTTCAACGTGGTATGGCCGTAGACATTCTAAAGGAATTTTTCTGGCGGGTCGTTGCCGATTTACCAAATTCAAACAAAAAACCAAAAGTCGTGTAGAGAGTCGCTCGCTCGCAAAAAGAGTCTACAGCACTCGGTGTTCCCAGGCGGTCACCCATCCAAGTACTAACCGAGCCCGACGTTGCTTAACTTCAGTGATCGGACGAGAACTGGTGCTTTCAACGTGGTATGGCCGTAGACATTCTAAAGGAATTTTTCTGGCGGGTCGTTGCCGATTTACCAAATTCAAACAAAAAACCAAAAGTCGTGTAGAGAGTCGCTCGCTCGCAAAAAGAGTCTACAGCACTCGGTGTTCCCAGGGGGTCACCCATCCAAGTACTAACCGAGCCCGACGTTGCTTAACTTCAGTGATCGGACGAGAACTGGTGCTTTCAACGTGGTATGTCCGTAGACATTCTAAAGGAATTTTTCTGGCGGGTCGTTGCCGATTTACCAAATTCAAACAAAAAACCAAAAGTCGTGTAGAGAGTCGCTCGCTCGCAAAAAGAGTCTACAGCACTCGGTGTTCCCAGGCGGTCACCCATCCAAGTACTAACCGAGCCCGACGTTGCTTAACTTCAGTGATCGGACGAGAACTGGTGCTTTCAACGTGGTATGGCCGTAGACATTCTAAAGGAATTTTTCTGGCGGGTCGTTGCCGATTTACCAAATTCAAACAAAAAACCAAAAGTCGTGTAGAGAGTCGCTCGCTTGCAAAAAGAGTCTACAGCACTCGGTGTTCCCAGGGGGTCACCCATCCAAGTACTAACCGAGCCCGACGTTGCTTAACTTCAGTGATCGGACGAGAACTGGTGCTTTCAACGTGGTATGGCCGTAGACATTCTAAAGGAATTTTTCTGGCGGGTCGTTGCCGATTTACCAAATTCAAACAAAAAACCAAAAGTCGTGTAGAGAGTTGCTCGCTCGCAAAAAGAGTCTACAGCACTCGGTGTTCCCAGGCGGTCACCCATCCAAGTACTAACCGAGCCCGACGTTGCTTAACTTCAGTGATCGGACGAGAACTGGTGCTTTCAACGTGGTATGGCCGTAGACATTCTAAAGGAATTTTTCTGGCGGGTCGTTGCCGATTTACCAAATTCAAACAAAAAACCAAAAGTCGTGTAGAGAGTCGCTCGCTCGCAAAAAGAGTCTACAGCACTCGGTGTTCCCAGGCGGTCACCCATCCAAGTACTAACCGAGCCCGACGTTGCTTAACTTCAGTGATCGGACGAGAACTGGTGCTTTCAACGTGGTATGGCCGTAGACATTCTAAAGGAATTTTTCTGGCGGGTCGTTGCCGATTTACCAAATTCAAACAAAAAACCAAAAGTCGTGTAGAGAGTCGCTCGCTCGCAAAAAGAGTCTACAGCACTCGGTGTTCCCAGGGGGTCACCCATCCAAGTACTAACCGAGCCCGACGTTGCTTAACTTCAGTGATCGGACGAGAACTGGTGCTTTCAACGTGGTATGGCCGTAGACATTCTAAAGGAATTTTTCTGGCGGGTCGTTGCCGATTTACCAAATTCAAACAAAAAACCAAAAGTCGTGTAGAGAGTTGCTCGCTCGCAAAAAGAGTCTACAGCACTCGGTGTTCCCAGGCGGTCACCCATCCAAGTACTAACCGAGCCCGACGTTGCTTAACTTCAGTGATCGGACGAGAACTGGTGCTTTCAACGTGGTATGGCCGTAGACATTCTAAAGGAATTTTTCTGGCGGGTCGTTGCCGATTTACCAAATTCAAACAAAAAACCAAAAGTCGTGTAGAGAGTCGCTCGCTCGCAAAAAGAGTCTACAGCACTCGGTGTTCCCAGGCGGTCACCCATCCAAGTACTAACCGAGCCCGACGTTGCTTAACTTCAGTGATCGGACGAGAACTGGTGCTTTCAACGTGGTATGGCCGTAGACATTCTAAAGGAATTTTTCTGGCGGGTCGTTGCCGATTTACCAAATTCAAACAAAAAACCAAAAGTCGTGTAGAGAGTCGCTCGCTCGCAAAAAGAGTCTACAGCACTCGGTGTTCCCAGGCGGTCACCCATCCAAGTACTAACCGAGCCCGACGTTGCTTAACTTCAGTGATCGGACGAGAACTGGTGCTTTCAACGTGGTATGGCCGTAGACATTCTAAAGGAATTTTTCTGGCGGGTCGTTGCCGATTTACCAAATTCAAACAAAAAACCAAAAGTCGTGTAGAGAGTTGCTCGCTCGCAAAAAGAGTCTACAGCACTCGGTGTTCCCAGGCGGTCACCCATCCAAGTACTAACCGAGCCCGACGTTGCTTAACTTCAGTGATCGGACGAGAACTGGTGCTTTCAACGTGGTATGGCCGTAGACATTCTAAAGGAATTTTTCTGGCGGGTCGTTGCCGATTTACCAAATTCAAACAAAAAACCAAAAGTCGTGTAGAGAGTCGCTCGCTCGCAAAAAGAGTCTACAGCACTCGGTGTTCCCAGGCGGTCACCCATCCAAGTACTAACCGAGCCCGACGTTGCTTAACTTCAGTGATCGGACGAGAACTGGTGCTTTCAACGTGGTATGGCCGTAGACATTCTAAAGGAATTTTTCTGGCGGGTCGTTGCCGATTTACCAAATTCAAACAAAAAACCAAAAGTCGTGTAGAGAGTCGCTCGCTCGCAAAAAGAGTCTACAGCACTCGGTGTTCCCAGGGGGTCACCCATCCAAGTACTAACCGAGCCCGACGTTGCTTAACTTCAGTGATCGGACGAGAACTGGTGCTTTCAACGTGGTATGGCCGTAGACATTCTAAAGGAATTTTTCTGGCGGGTCGTTGCCGATTTACCAAATTCAAACAAAAAACCAAAAGTCGTGTAGAGAGTCGCTCGCTCGCAAAAAGAGTCTACAGCACTCGGTGTTCCCAGGCGGTCACCCATCCAAGTACTAACCGAGCCCGACGTTGCTTAACTTCAGTGATCGGACGAGAACTGGTGCTTTCAACGTGGTATGGCCGTAGACATTCTAAAGGAATTTTTCTGGCGGGTCGTTGCCGATTTACAAAATTCAAACAAAAAACCAAAAGTCGTGTAGAGAGTCGCTCGCTCGCAAAAAGAGTCTACAGCACTCGGTGTTCCCAGGCGGTCACCCATCCAAGTACTAACCGAGCCCGACGTTGCTTAACTTCAGTGATCGGACGAGAACTGGTGCTTTCAACGTGGTATGGCCGTAGACATTCTAAAGGAATTTTTCTGGCGGGTCGTTGCCGATTTACCAAATTCAAACAAAAAACCAAAAGTCGTGTAGAGAGTTGCTCGCTCGCAAAAAGAGTCTACAGCACTCGGTGTTCCCAGGCGGTCACCCATCCAAGTACTAACCGAGCCCGACGTTGCTTAACTTCAGTGATCGGACGAGAACTGGTGCTTTCAACGTGGTATGGCCGTAGACATTCTAAAGGAATTTTTCTGGCGGGTCGTTGCCGATTTACCAAATTCAAACAAAAAACCAAAAGTCGTGTAGAGAGTCGCTCGCTCGCAAAAAGAGTCTACAGCACTCGGTGTTCCCAGGCGGTCACCCATCCAAGTACTAACCGAGCCCGACGTTGCTTAACTTCAGTGATCGGACGAGAACTGGTGCTTTCAACGTGGTATGGCCGTAGACATTCTAAAGGAATTTTTCTGGCGGGTCGTTGCCGATTTACCAAATTCAAACAAAAAACCAAAAGTCGTGTAGAGAGTCGCTCGCTCGCAAAAAGAGTCTACAGCACTCGGTGTTCCCAGGGGGTCACCCATCCAAGTACTAACCGAGCCCGACGTTGCTTAACTTCAGTGATCGGACGAGAACTGGTGCTTTCAACGTGGTATGGCCGTAGACATTCTAAATGAATTTTTCTGGCGGGTCGTTGCCGATTTACCAAATTCAAACAAAAAACCAAAAGTCGTGTAGAGAGTCGCTCGCTCGCAAAAAGAGTCTACAGCACTCGGTGTTCCCAGGGGGTCACCCATCCAAGTACTAACCGAGCCCGACGTTGCTTAACTTCAGTGATCGGACGAGAACTGGTGCTTTCAACGTGGTATGGCCGTAGACATTCTAAAGGAAATTTCTGGCGGGTCGTTGCCGATTTACCAAATTCAAACAAAAAACCTAAAGTCGTGTAGAGAGTTGCTCGCTCGCAAAAAGAGTCTACAGCACTCGGTGTTCCCAGGCGGTCACCCATCCAAGTACTAACCGAGCCCGACGTTGCTTAACTTCAGTGATCGGACGAGAACTGGTGCTTTCAACGTGGTATGGCCGTAGACATTCTAAAGGAATTTTTCTGGCGGGTCGTTGCCGATTTACCAAATTCAAACAAAAAACCAAAAGTCGTGTAGAGAGTCGCTCGCTCGCAAAAAGAGTCTACAGCACTCGGTGTTCCCAGGCGGTCACCCATCCAAGTACTAACCGAGCCCGACGTTGCTTAACTTCAGTGATCGGACGAGAACTGGTGCTTTCAACGTGGTATGGCCGTAGACATTCTAAAGGAATTTTTCTGGCGGGTCGTTGCCGATTTACCAAATTCAAACAAAAAACCAAAAGTCGTGTAGAGAGTCGCTCGCTCGCAAAAAGAGTCTACAGCACTCGGTGTTCCCAGGCGGTCACCCATCCAAGTACTAACCGAGCCCGACGTTGCTTAACTTCAGTGATCGGACGAGAACTGGTGCTTTCAACGTGGTATGGCCGTAGACATTCTAAAGGAATTTTTCTGGCGGGTCGTTGCCGATTTACCAAATTCAAACAAAAAACCAAAAGTCGTGTAAAGAGTCGCTCGCTCGCAAAAAGAGTCTACAGCACTCGGTGTTCCCAGGCGGTCACCCATCCAAGTACTAACCGAGCCCGACGTTGCTTAACTTCAGTGATCGGACGAGAACTGGTGCTTTCAACGTGGTATGGCCGTAGACATTCTAAAGGAATTTTTCTGGCGGGTCGTTGCCGATTTACCAAATTCAAACAAAAAACCAAAAGTCGTGTAGAGAGTCGCTCGCTCGCAAAAAGAGTCTACAGCACTCGGTGTTCCCAGGGGGTCACCCATCCAAGTACTAACCGAGCCCGACGTTGCTTAACTTCAGTGATCGGACGAGAACTGGTGCTTTCAACGTGGTATGGCCGTAGACATTCTAAAGGAATTTTTCTGGCGGGTCGTTGCCGATTTACCAAATTCAAACAAAAAACCAAAAGTCGTGTAGAGAGTCGCTCGCTCGCAAAAAGAGTCTACAGCACTCGGTGTTCCCAGGGGGTCACCCATCCAAGTACTAACCGAGCCCGACGTTGCTTAACTTCAGTGATCGGACGAGAACTGGTGCTTTCAACGTGGTATGGCCGTAGACATTCTAAAGGAATTTTTCTGGCGGGTCGTTGCCGATTTACCAAATTCAAACAAAAAACCAAAAGTCGTGTAGAGAGTCGCTCGCTCGCAAAAAGAGTCTACAGCACTCGGTGTTCCCAGGGGGTCACCCATCCAAGTACTAACCGAGCCCGACGTTGCTTAACTTCAGTGATCGGACGAGAACTGGTGCTTTCAACGTGGTATGGCCGTAGACATTCTAAAGGAATTTTTCTGCCGGGTCGTTGCCGATTTACCAAATTCAAACAAAAAACCAAAAGTCGTGTAGAGAGTCGCTCGCTCGCAAAAAGAGTCTACAGCACTCGGTGTTCCCAGGGGGTCACCCATCCAAGTACTAACCGAGCCCGACGTTGCTTAACTTCAGTGATCGGACGAGAACTGGTGCTTTCAACGTGGTATGGCCGTAGACATTCTAAAGGAATTTTTCTGGCGGGTCGTTGCCGATTTACCAAATTCAAACAAAAAACCAAAAGTCGTGTAGAGAGTCGCTCGCTCGCAAAAAGAGTCTACAACACTCGGTGTTCCCAGGCGGTCACCCATCCAAGTACTAACCGAGCCCGACGTTGCTTAACTTCAGTGATCGGACGAGAACTGGTGCTTTCAACGTGGTATGGCCGTAGACATTCTAAAGGAATTTTTCTGGCGGGTCGTTGCCGATTTACCAAATTCAAACAAAAAACCAAAAGTCGTGTAGAGAGTCGCTCGCTCGCAAAAAGAGTCTACAGCACTCGGTGTTCCCAGGCGGTCACCCATCCAAGTACTAACCGAGCCCGACGTTGCTTAACTTCAGTGATCGGACGAGAACTGGTGCTTTCAACGTGGTATGGCCGTAGACATTCTAAAGGAATTTTTCTGGCGGGTCGTTGCCGATTTACCAAATTCAAACAAAAAACCAAAAGTCGTGTAGAGAGTCGCTCGCTCGCAAAAAGAGTCTACAGCACTCGGTGTTCCCAGGCGGTCACCCATCCAAGTACTAACCGAGCCCGACGTTGCTTAACTTCAGTGATCGGACGAGAACTGGTGCTTTCAACGTGGTATGGCCGTAGACATTCTAAAGGAATTTTTCTGGCGGGTCGTTGCCGATTTACCAAATTCAAACAAAAAACCAAAAGTCGTGTAGAGAGTCGCTCGCTCGCAAAAAGAGTCTACAGCACTCGGTGTTCCCAGGCGGTCACCCATCCAAGTACTAACCGAGCCCGACGTTGCTTAACTTCAGTGATCGGACGAGAACTGGTGCTTTCAACGTGGTATGGCCGTAGACATTCTAAAGGAATTTTTCTGGCGGGTCGTTGCCGATTTACCAAATTCAAACAAAAAACCAAAAGTCGTGTAGAGAGTCGCTCGCTCGCAAAAAGAGTCTACAGCACTCGGTGTTCCCAGGGGGTCACCCATCCAAGTACTAACCGAGCCCGACGTTGCTTAACTTCAGTGATCGGACGAGAACTGGTGCTTTCAACGTGGTATGGCCGTAGACATTCTAAAGGAATTTTTCTGGCGGGTCGTTGCCGATTTACCAAATTCAAACAAAAAACCAAAAGTCGTGTAGAGAGTCGCTCGCTCGCAAAAAGAGTCTACAGCACTCGGTGTTCCCAGGCGGTCACCCATCCAAGTACTAACCGAGCCCGACGTTGCTTAACTTCAGTGATCGGACGAGAACTGGTGCTTTCAACGTGGTATGGCCGTAGACATTCTAAAGGAATTTTTCTGGCGGGTCGTTGCCGATTTACCAAATTCAAACAAAAAACCAAAAGTCGTGTAGAGAGTCGCTCGCTCGCAAAAAGAGTCTACAGCACTCGGTGTTCCCAGGCGGTCACCCATCCAAGTACTAACCGAGCCCGACGTTGCTTAACTTCAGTGATCGGACGAGAACTGGTGCTTTCAACGTGGTATGGCCGTAGACATTCTAAAGGAATTTTTCTGGCGGGTCGTTGCCGATTTACCAAATTCAAACAAAAAACCAAAAGTCGTGTAGAGAGTCGCTCGCTCGCAAAAAGAGTCTACAGCACTCGGTGTTCCCAGGGGGTCACCCATCCAAGTACTAACCGAGCCCGACGTTGCTTAACTTCAGTGATCGGACGAGAACTGGTGCTTTCAACGTGGTATGGCCGTAGACATTCTAAAGGAATTTTTCTGGCGGGTCGTTGCCGATTTACCAAATTCAAACAAAAAACCAAAAGTCGTGTAGAGAGTCGCTCGCTCGCAAAAAGAGTCTACAGCACTCGGTGTTCCCAGGCGGTCACCCATCCAAGTACTAACCGAGCCCGACGTTGCTTAACTTCAGTGATCGGACGAGAACTGGTGCTTTCAACGTGGTATGGCCGTTGACATTCTAAAGGAATTTTTCTGGCGGGTCGTTGCCGATTTACCAAATTCAAACAAAAAACCAAAAGTCGTGTAGAGAGTCGCTCGCTCGCAAAAAGAGTCTACAGCACTCGGTGTTCCCAGGCGGTCACCCATCCAAGTACTAACCGAGCCCGACGTTGCTTAACTTCAGTGATCGGACGAGAACTGGTGCTTTCAACGTGGTATGGCCGTAGACATTCTAAAGGAATTTTTCTGGCGGGTCGTTGCCGATTTACCAAATTCAAACAAAAAACCAAAAGTCGTGTAGAGAGTCGCTCGCTCGCAAAAAGAGTCTACAGCACTCGGTGTTCCCAGGCGGTCACCCATCCAAGTACTAACCGAGCCCGACGTTGCTTAACTTCAGTGATCGGACGAGAACTGGTGCTTTCAACGTGGTATGGCCGTAGACATTCTAAAGGAATTTTTCTGGCGGGTCGTTGCCGATTTACCAAATTCAAACAAAAAACCAAAAGTCGTGTAGAGAGTCGCTCGCTCGCAAAAAGAGTCTACAGCACTCGGTGTTCCCAGGCGGTCACCCATCCAAGTACTAACCGAGCCCGACGTTGCTTAACTTCAGTGATCGGACGAGAACTGGTGCTTTCAACGTGGTATGGCCGTAGACATTCTAAAGGAATTTTTCTGGCGGGTCGTTGCCGATTTACCAAATTCAAACAAAAAACCAAAAGTCGTGTAGAGAGTCGCTCGCTCGCAAAAAGAGTCTACAGCACTCGGTGCTCCCAGGCGGTCACCCATCCAAGTACTAACCGAGCCCGACGTTGCTTAACTTCAGTGATCGGACGAGAACTGGTGCTTTCAACGTGGTATGGCCGTAGACATTCTAAAGGAATTTTTCTGGCGGGTCGTTGCCGATTTACCAAATTCAAACAAAAAACCAAAAGTCGTGTAGAGAGTCGCTCGCTCGCAAAAAGAGTCTACAGCACTCGGTGTTCCCAGGCGGTCACCCATCCAAGTACTAACCGAGCCCGACGTTGCTTAACTTCAGTGATCGGACGAGAAATGGTGCTTTCAACGTGGTATGGCCGTAGACATTCTAAAGGAATTTTTCTGGCGGGTCGTTGCCGATTTACCAAATTCAAACAAAAAACCAAAAGTCGTGTAGAGAGTCGCTCGCTCGCAAAAAGAGTCTACAGCACTCGGTGTTCCCAGGCGGTCACCCATCCAAGTACTAACCGAGCCCGACGTTGCTTAACTTCAGTGATCGGACGAGAACTGGTGCTTTCAACGTGGTATGGCCGTAGACATTCTAAAGGAATTTTTCTGGCGGGTCGTTGCCGATTTACCAAATTCAAACAAAAAACCAAAAGTCGTGTAGAGAGTCGCTCGCTCGCAAAAAGAGTCTACAGCACTCGGTGTTCCCAGGCGGTCACCCATCCAAGTACTAACCGAGCCCGACGTTGCTTAACTTCAGTGATCGGACGAGAACTGGTTTTTTTTTTTTTTATTATCTTGTAAATATTTATTCAGAAATCATAAAAACATAAATATCACAGTTACAAAATTATCACAGCTTACAAATAAATTAGGTGAAATCTAAAGTCACCTTGTTGTTGTCAACCTTTATATATGTATTGAAATTAAAACGATTAATAAAAGATGCAAAACCATTTTTATACAAAATATTCTGAAGTTGTTGCCGCAGGATTTTGTTAAATAAAGCACATAAATCAATACATTTGGTGGACGACATTGCATGGAGACGTCTTTTAACAATAGCCAACCTCGCAGATGCAAATACTAAGATTAAAAAGGCTGAGTTCTGGGCTTTACTCACTGGGTAACCAAATAACATCCAGTTTCTGAAATCGTCGTTTGTAAAGCCCACATCCAGAAGTAACGTAGTGATTAAGTCTGTAATCATCAACAGTAAAACCTTAAGAGATGGACAATTACATAGCATATGAACTAAATTTTCGCTGGCATTTGAACAGCATAGACTGCAAAATGGACTATCAATTAGCTTTGATAGAAATTTTCTACTATTAGTCCATACAATATTATGGCAAATTTTGAAATCATTATCAATCATTTCCGAGCTTTTTATATTATAAAAAACAGATTTCCACATGCACCGAGAATTCACAGATATCCCAATAGCATCAAAGTAAGAAAGAGACGATGGTTTAACATACAAATTTGATCTTAAAACAGAATAACATTTTCTAGCAGAAAATTCTGAGATGGACAAACTATCATCATTATCTAATGGAACTATCACTTCAGTAAAGTCCTTAAGCGGAGAATGTGACGTTTTAATAGTCCGGTACCAACTGTTTGGAAGCGCCTCGAGAATCACTGTATAAGCTTTTCGAATAGTGTTTTCACTAACATCAGGAAAACAATCATGAACTATTTCTACGATGGCCATTGATGGTAGAAAACCTACAGCAACGCCATAGATAACATCATCAATTTTCACAATACGAGATTCAATAAAGTAATTAATAGTTGATTTTGGTAGGTTTAGTTTGATATGCGGGTTATAGAATAATGGCTGATGAACTATGAAGTGATAGTCATTAGAAAACATGCGATTGCTACAGTTTATAGAATCCCAAGCACATAACATTTCAGAATAAAAAGAGGGCAATACAGATAAAGATGCCTTATTATACTGAGACATAAAAAGCATTTCAAAGGAAAGAGACAAATTTTCATATCGTTTTAAGAAGTAAGTCATGAAGCTTTTCCATGAACTTTTACAATCAGAATTCATATATTTAGAAAGCCAGCAAAGCCTAAAGGAATCTCTACGACACTCTAACGTAGGAATATTTAATCCCCCATCTAGTTTATGTCCTAGTAATGTTGACTGCTTTATCAGGGGTGGTTTATTCCACCAGAGAAAAGATGTAATGGTAGACTTAATCACATCACAAGCCCAGCCAGGAATACTTATAATCCTGAGCGAATACCAAAGCAAGGATAAACATAATGTGTTAAGAACAACACTTTTCCCAATAAGAGATAGCTTTCTAGCTAACCACATATTAACAATTTTCTTAAGCTTATTGATTTTTCCGTTCCAATTAAGAGCTTCACACATAGTTTTATTTGGACCTAAATGAATGCCAAGTATTAACATACTGTCACTAAGTACCTTCAGTGGCATATCTAACATATCAGGGGTGCACGCAGCAGTACCTGCTACTAAAAGTTCAGACTTCTCTATATTCACCTTGGCACCAGAAAATTCACAATAACGATTTAATGAATCAAAAGATCTATTCACAGACTTGAGGTCAGAAAGCGTCAGGGTGACATCATCAGCATGCTGGTAAATAAGAGACGTATCTTCTGAGTATGGAATGGATATTCCATGTATGTCAGAATTCGATGCAATTAGGTAATAAAGAGGCTCTACGGTTAAAACATATAAAAGGGCAGCAATTGGGCATCCCTGGCGAACTGACCTCAAAACTGGAAATGATAAAGAAATATGTCCATTTATTTTTACGCAACTCTTAATGTCTGTATACAAAATTCTGATATAATTAATAAATTTTGAACCAAAGCCCATGCAATTTAAGACATTAAACATATAATCATGCGAAACTCTATCGAATGCTTTCTGAGAATCAATCTTAAGTAAGTACAGTGGAAGTTGTTCAACATCAACATAGTCCAGCACGTCTCTGATGGTACTTACATTAAAAGCTATGTCTCTGCCTGGGATACAAGCTGATTGGTTCGGAGAGACAACAGAAGCTATTACAGATTTCAAACGTAAAGCAAGACACCGAGATACAATCTTATAATCCACATTGAGCAAGCTGATTGGTCGGTAATTCTTCAAATCAGACTTGTCTCCTTTATTCTTAAAAAACACAGAAATTACGCCCCTTTTCATACTTGAAGACAGTTCATTACATTCTACAACAGAGGCAATCACCTTATGATAACAATCCCCCAATACCGACCAAAAACACAGGTAGAATTCCACTGTTAAGCCATCCGAACCAGGAGACTTATTCTTTGACATACCTTTTAAGGACTTCAGGAGCTCTTCCTTAGAAAAATCAGTTTCACAAGAATCCCTATCCATCTCAGAAAGAGTTTTCTGAATTAGTGACTTCAGAAAAACTTCATCACTTTTCACTGAATCGTCACTCGAGTATAGATTTGAATAAAAAGATCGAGCGGCATTAACAATTTCAACAGAGTCCGTCAAAACTTCACCATTCTCACCAGCTAGTTCAGATATAGCACTAGCACTTTGTTTGTGCTTTTCAAGATTTAAAAAATACTTGGTGCACCGGTCGGATTCCAAGGCATCAAACGCCTTTGAACGAAGTATAGCACCTTCACATTCCAATTTTTCAAACTCAGATAGCTCAAGTTCCAGTTCAGAAAGAAGTTCAGTATCAATTAAAAGACCACGCGCAGACCTATCATATAAGTAATTAAGCTTTTTTTGAACATACCAGTATCGTTCCTTCAATCTCTTTCGAACTTTAGTTGAATAGATAATTGATTGTTTCTTTATTTTGAATTTGAGGTTATCCCACCAGATAAGCACTTCAGTTTTAAAGAGGGGACACTCTAAAGCATCAATAAGTATTTTTTCCACAAGAACTCGGTAACCAGGATCCTTCAGTAACGAATTGTTTAACACCCAACTACCAGGTCCTCTATCCGCAGTAGTCAAGCTTATTGAAATAGTAACAAAGCTGTGATCGCTTAAACTTGTATGGTAAATAGATGAATTTTGAATTAAAGGACTCAGTTTAGAGGTAGCAAAAATAAAATCAATTCTAGATTGCTTTAAAATTCCATCAACCCATTGATGCCTTGTAAAAGCCCGCTTTGTAGGGTTAAAATAACGCCAACAATCCAATAAGTTGCAGCGATCAACAAAAGTCGGTAACTGTCCTAACCCAGATCCGAAGCTAGCCATAGACTTTGAGCGGTCCATATGCGAATTCAGCACTTCATTGAAATCACCACATATAATGTGCGACAAATCCTTGTCAAGATGATTAACAACCATGTCAAGGAACTCGGTTCTGTCCAAGGAAACATTAGGAGAGTAGCATGACACAATAACAAACTTTATATCGTTCTTTTCAAAAGTGCACTTTACGAAACGTCCGGTATCATCGGAAAATGGATCGGAAACAAATTTGCTGTAATCTTTTGAAACCAAGATCGCGCAACCACGTCGACAACTAGATCCATCACAAGAATAATAAATTGTTCCATCCCAAAGGTCCTTGTAGTTTTCTATGAAACAATCATCCCAGAAAGTTTCTTGCACACATAAAATACCAACTGATAGAGAATTCACCAACGCAAAAAGATTCTTCAACTTTGTGATTGTACGGAGACCGGCAGCGTTTATTGAAAAAACTAGCATTATCAAGATTAAGAAGTAACTTTTAAGATGCATTTTTATTTTTCTTCAATGCGCGCTGCTTACAAATTTTCAGCAAATGCTCTTCATTAGGTTTAAAATTAAGACGTTTGTACGGGGTTAGAACACCTCGGGTTGGACCAAACTTCTTCATCTTCTGCAATGCAGATTTACTATGAAATTTCCGAAATGAGACATCATCAATTACAGATACATTTGCAGCTTGAGAATTCACAGATTCATCGATCCACTCTTCCACATCATCCATTGAAGAAGTGTTACTATCAATAAAAACATCACTTACTATGGAACTTGGCAATTCTTTAGCATCCTCATTGGTAGAGGCATCCTCACAAAAGATAGTTGCATCCCCAATACCATCATCAATTTTTATAGGAACATCCACAACTTTCAAAATACCCTCAGAATCTAATATACCATCATCATCATCTGTAGTTTTATCAACAGTACCAGTTTGATCACCTTCAGCTTTATTTTCATCATTCAAACAAAATTGAACATCAGTAGCACCCATTGGCCAGATAGAGACGGGGATACAATTACATAAATTAACAGGCTCGCCACAGTCATCACATGACAAAACAGGACAGTGACGTTTAATATGACCAGACCTGTTACATCGTCTGCAGATTCGTCTTGGACAATTGACATTAATATGATCCCGAGAAAGGCAGTTATAGCAAACTTTCTCCTGGTGGTCATGTCTTACGCTATAATATTCAACTCCAGACTCTGACTGGAAACCAACAGTGTAAGGCAATGATATTAAACTTGGCGGAAAGCGCACCTTCACATATCGAGTACCATCAAAAACTCCTTCATGCTCATAACGTCTGCGTTTAATTGGTCCAAGAAGCTCAACATTCCAGTTCTGAAGCTTTTGTTCGATTTCTTCATCGGTGATCAGGGCAGACAGATGCATAAAAGATACCACTTTGACTTTAGATGAAATATGACGGACAGATACAGGCTCATCGTTAACCATACAATCAGATTCGACCAAGACCTTAGCAAAATCTTGGTCAATCAAAGATACCTCAAATACACCATCGCCCTTAGGAACACATGAAAGAATAGCATCCTCACCACATATTTCACGGACAGCACTAATAATTCAAACAAAAAACCAAAAGTCGTGTAGAGAGTCGCTCGCTCGCAAAAAGAGTCTACAGCACTCGGTGTTCCCAGGCGGTCACCCATCCAAGTACTAACCGAGCCCGACGTTGCTTAACTTCAGTGATCGGACGAGAACTGGTGCTTTCAACGTGGTATGGCCGTAGACATTCTAAAGGAATTTTTCTGGCGGGTCGTTGCCGATTTACCAAATTCAAACAAAAAACCAAAAGTCGTGTAGAGAGTCGCTCGCTCGCAAAAAGAGTCTACAGCACTCGGTGTTCCCAGGCGGTCACCCATCCAAGTACTAACCGAGCCCGACGTTGCTTAACTTCAGTGATCGGACGAGAACTGGTGCTTTCAACGTGGTATGGCCGTAGACATTCTAAAGGAATTTTTCTGGCGGGTCGTTGCCGATTTACCAAATTCAAACAAAAAACCAAAAGTCGTGTAGAGAGTCGCTCGCTGGCAAAAAGAGTCTACAGCACTCGGTGTTCCCAGGCGGTCACCCATCCAAGTACTAACCGAGCCCGACGTTGCTTAACTTCAGTGATCGGACGAGAACTGGTGCTTTCAACGTGGTATGGCCGTAGACATTCTAAAGGAATTTTTCTGGCGGGTCGTTGCCGATTTACCAAATTCAAACAAAAAACCAAAAGTCGTGTAGAGAGTCGCTCGCTCGCAAAAAGAGTCTACAGCACTCGGTGTTCCCAGGCGGTCACCCATCCAAGTACTAACCGAGCCCGACGTTGCTTAACTTCAGTGATCGGACGAGAACTGGTGCTTTCAACGTGGTATGGCCGTAGACATTCTAAAGGAATTTTTCTGGCGGGTCGTTGCCGATTTACCAAATTCAAACAAAAAACCAAAAGTCGTGTAGAGAGTCGCTCGCTCGCAAAAAGAGTCTACAGCACTCGGTGTTCCCAGGGGGTCACCCATCCAAGTACTAACCGAGCCCGACGTTGCTTAACTTCAGTGATCGGACGAGAACTGGTGCTTTCAACGTGGTATGGCCGTAGACATTCTAAAGGAATTTTTCTGGCGGGTCGTTGCCGATTTACCAAATTCAAACAAAAAACCAAAAGTCGTGTAGAGAGTCGCTCGCTCGCAAAAAGAGTCTACAGCACTCGGTGTTCCCAGGCGGTCACCCATCCAAGTACTAACCGAGCCCGACGTTGCTTAACTTCAGTGATCGGACGAGAACTGGTGCTTTCAACGTGGTATGGCCGTAGACATTCTAAAGGAATTTTTCTGGCGGGTCGTTGCCGATTTACCAAATTCAAACAAAAAACCAAAAGTCGTGTAGAGAGTCGCTCGCTCGCAAAAAGAGTCTACAGCACTCGGTGTTCCCAGGCGGTCACCCATCCAAGTACTAACCGAGCCCGACGTTGCTTAACTTCAGTGATCGGACGAGAACTGGTGCTTTCAACGTGGTATGGCCGTAGACATTCTAAAGGAATTTTTCTGGCGGGTCGTTGCCGATTTACCAAATTCAAACAAAAAACCAAAAGTCGTGTAGAGAGTCGCTCGCTCGCAAAAAGAGTCTACAACACTCGGTGTTCCCAGGCGGTCACCCATCCAAGTACTAACCGAGCCCGACGTTGCTTAACTTCAGTGATCGGACGAGAACTGGTGCTTTCAACGTGGTATGGCCGTAGACATTCTAAAGGAATTTTTCTGGCGGGTCGTTGCCGATTTACCAAATTCAAACCAAAAACCAAAAGTCGTGTAGAGAGTCGCTCGCTCGCAAAAAGAGTCTACAGCACTCGGTGTTCCCAGGGGGTCACCCATCCAAGTACTAACCGAGCCCGACGTTGCTTAACTTCAGTGATCGGACGAGAACTGGTGCTTTCAACGTGGTATGGCCGTAGACATTCTAAAGGAATTTTTCTGGCGGGTCGTTGCCGATTTACCAAATTCAAACAAAAAACCAAAAGTCGTGTAGAGAGTCGCTCGCTCGCAAAAAGAGTCTACAGCACTCGGTGTTCCCAGGCGGTCACCCATCCAAGTACTAACCGAGCCCGACGTTGCTTAACTTCAGTGATCGGACGAGAACTGGTGCTTTCAACGTGGTATGGCCGTAGACATTCTAAAGGAATTTTTCTGGCGGGTCGTTGCCGATTTACCAAATTCAAACAAAAAACCAAAAGTCGTGTAGAGAGTCGCTCGCTCGCAAAAAGAGTCTACAGCACTCGGTGTTCCCAGGCGGTCACCCATCCAAGTACTAACCGAGCCCGACGTTGCTTAACTTCAGTGATCGGACGAGAACTGGTGCTTTCAACGTGGTATGGCCGTAGACATTCTAAAGGAATTTTTCTGGCGGGTCGTTGCCGATTTACCAAATTCAAACAAAAAACCAAAAGTCGTGTAGAGAGTCGCTCGCTCGCAAAAAGAGTCTACAGCACTCGGTGTTCCCAGGCGGTCACTCACCCAAGTACTAACCGAGCCCGACGTTGCTTAACTTCAGTGATCGGACGAGAACTGGTGCTTTCAACGTGGTATGGCCGTAGACATTCTAAAGGAATTTTTCTGGCGGGTCGTTGCCGATTTACCAAATTCAAACAAAAAACCAAAAGTCGTGTAGAGAGTCGCTCGCTCGCAAAAAGAGTCTACAGCACTCGGTGTTCCCAGGCGGTCACCCATCCAAGTACTAACCGAGCCCGACGTTGCTTAACTTCAGTGATCGGACGAGAACTGGTGCTTTCAACGTGGTATGGCCGTAGACATTCTAAAGGAATTTTTCTGGCGGGTCGTTGCCGATTTACCAAATTCAAACAAAAAACCAAAAGTCGTGTAGAGAGTCGCTCGCTCGCAAAAAGAGTCTACAGCACTCGGTGTTCCCAGGGGGTCACCCATCCAAGTACTAACCGAGCCCGACGTTGCTTAACTTCAGTGATCGGACGAGAACTGGTGCTTTCAACGTGGTATGGCCGTAGACATTCTAAAGGAATTTTTCTGGCGGGTCGTTGCCGATTTACCAAATTCAAACAAAAAACCAAAAGTCGTGTAGAGAGTCGCTCGCTCGCAAAAAGAGTCTACAGCACTCGGTGTTCCCAGGCGGTCACCCATCCAAGTACTAACCGAGCCCGACGTTGCTTAACTTCAGTGATCGGACGAGAACTGGTGCTTTCAACGTGGTATGGCCGTAGACATTCTAAAGGAATTTTTCTGGCGGGTCGTTGCCGATTTACCAAATTCAAACAAAAAACCAAAAGTCGTGTAGAGAGTCGCTCGCTCGCAAAAAGAGTCTACAACACTCGGTGTTCCCAGGCGGTCACCCATCCAAGTACTAACCGAGCCCGACGTTGCTTAACTTCAGTGATCGGACGAGAACTGGTGCTTTCAACGTGGTATGGCCGTAGACATTCTAAAGAAATTTTTCTGGCGGGTCGTTGCCGATTTACCAAATTCAAACCAAAAACCAAAAGTCGTGTAGAGAGTCGCTCGCTCGCAAAAAGAGTCTACAGCACTCGGTGTTCCCAGGGGGTCACCCATCCAAGTACTAACCGATCCCGACGTTGCTTAACTTCAGTGATCGGACGAGAACTGGTGCTTTCAACGTGGTATGGCCGTAGACATTCTAAAGGAATTTTTCTGGCGGGTCGTTGCCGATTTACCAAATTCAAACAAAAAACCAAAAGTCGTGTAGAGAGTCGCTCGCTCGCAAAAAGAGTCTACAGCACTCGGTGTTCCCAGGCGGTCACCCATCCAAGTACTAACCGAGCCCGACGTTGCTTAACTTCAGTGATCGGACGAGAACTGGTGCTTTCAACGTGGTATGGCCGTAGACATTCTAAAGGAATTTTTCTGGCGGGTCGTTGCCGATTTACCAAATTCAAACAAAAAACCAAAAGTCGTGTAGAGAGTCGCTCGCTCGCAAAAAGAGTCTACAGCACTCGGTGTTCCCAGGCGGTCACCCATCCAAGTACTAACCGAGCCCGACGTTGCTTAACTTCAGTGATCGGACGAGAACTGGTGCTTTCAACGTGGTATGGCCGTAGACATTCTAAAGGAATTTTTCTGGCGGGTCGTTGCCGATTTACCAAATTCAAACAAAAAAACAAAAGTCGTGTAGAGAGTCGCTCGCTCGCAAAAAGAGTCTACAGCACTCGGTGTTCCCAGGCGGTCACCCATCCAAGTACTAACCGAGCCCGACGTTGCTTAACTTCAGTGATCGGACGAGAACTGGTGCTTTCAACGTGGTATGGCCGTAGACATTCTAAAGGAATTTTTCTGGCGGGTCGTTGCCGATTTACCAAATTCAAACAAAAAACCAAAAGTCGTGTAGAGAGTCGCTCGCTCGCAAAAAGAGTCTACAGCACTCGGTGTTCCCAGGCGGTCACCCATCCAAGTACTAACCGAGCCCGACGTTGCTTAACTTCAGTGATCGGACGAGAACTGGTGCTTTCAACGTGGTATGGCCGTAGACATTCTAAAGGAATTTTTCTGGCGGGTCGTTGCCGATTTACCAAATTCAAACAAAAAACCAAAAGTCGTGTAGAGAGTCGCTCGCTCGCAAAAAGAGTCTACAGCACTCGGTGTTCCCAGGCGGTCACCCATCCAAGTACTAACCGAGCCCGACGTTGCTTAACTTCAGTGATCGGACGAGAACTGGTGCTTTCAACGTGGTATGGCCGTAGACATTCTAAAGGAATTTTTCTGGCGGGTCGTTGCCGATTTACCAAATTCAAACAAAAAACCAAAAGTCGTGTAGAGAGTCGCTCGCTCGCAAAAAGAGTCTACAGCACTCGGTGTTCCCAGGCGGTCACCCATCCAAGTACTAACCGAGCCCGACGTTGCTTAACTTCAGTGGTCGGACGAGAACTGGTGCTTTCAACGTGGTATGGCCGTAGACATTCTAAAGGAATTTTTCTGGCGGGTCGTTGCCGATTTACCAAATTCAAACAAAAAACCAAAAGTCGTGTAGAGAGTCGCTCGCTCGCAAAAAGAGTCTACAGCACTCGGTGTTCCCAGGCGGTCACCCATCCAAGTACTAACCGAGCCCGACGTTGCTTAACTTCAGTGATCGGACGAGAACTGGTGCTTTCAACGTGGTATGGCCGTAGACATTCTAAAGGAATTTTTCTGGCGGGTCGTTGCCGATTTACCAAATTCAAACAAAAAACCAAAAGTCGTGTAGAGAGTCGCTCGCACGCAAAAAGAGTCTACAGCACTCGGTGTTCCCAGGCGGTCACCCATCCAAGTACTAACCGAGCCCGACGTTGCTTAACTTCAGTGATCAGACGAGAACTGATGCTTTCAACGTGGTATGGCCGTAGACATTCTAAAGGAATTTTTCTGGCGGGTCGTTGCCGATTTACCAAATTCAAACAAAAAACCAAAAGTCGTGTAGAGAGTCGCTCGCTCGCAAAAAGAGTCTACAGCAATCGGTGTTCCCAGGCGGTCACCCATCCAAGTACTAACCGAGCCCGACGTTGCTTAACTTCAGTGATCGGACGAGAACTGGTGCTTTCAACGTGGTATGGCCGTAGACATTCTAAAGGAATTTTTCTGGCGGGTCGTTGCCGATTTACCAAATTCAAACAAAAAACCAAAAGTCGTGTAGAGAGTCGCTCGCTCGCAAAAAGAGTCTACAGCACTCGGTGTTCCCAGGCGGTCACCCATCCAAGTACTAACCGAGCCCGACGTTGCTTAACTTCAGTGATCGGACGAGAACTGGTGCTTTCAACGTGGTATGGCCGTAGACATTCTAAAGGAATTTTTCTGGCGGGTCGTTGCCGATTTACCAAATTCAAACAAAAGTCGTGTAGAGAGTCGCTCGCTCGCAAAAAGAGTCTACAGCACTCGGTGTTCCCAGGCGGTCACCCATCCAAGTACTAACTGAGCCCGACGTTGCTTAACTTCAGTGATCGGACGAGAACTGGTGCTTTCAACGTGGTATGGCCGTAGACATTCTAAAGGAATTTTTCTGGCGGGTCGTTGCCGATTTACCAAATTCAAACAAAAAAACAAAAGTCGTGTAGAGAGTCGCTCGCTCGCAAAAAGAGTCTACAGCACTCGGTGTTCCCAGGCGGTCACCCAACCAAGTACTAACCGAGCCCGACGTTGCTTAACTTCAGTGATCGGACGAGAACTGGTGCTTTCAACGTGGTATGGCCGTAGACATTCTAAAGGAATTTTTCTGGCGGGTCGTTGCCGATTTACCAAATTCAAACAAAAGTCGTGTAATGAGTCGCTCGCTCGCAAAAAGAGTCTACAGCACTCGGTGTTCCCAGGCGGTCACCCATCCAAGTACTAACCGAGCCCGACGTTGCTTAACTTCAGTGATCGGACGAGAACTGGTGCTTTCAACGTGGTATGGCCGTAGACATTCTAAAGGAATTTTTCTGGCGGGTCGTTGCCGATTTACCAAATTCAAACAAAAAACCAAAAGTCGTGTAGAGAGTCGCTCGCTCGCAAAAAGAGTCTACAGCACTCGGTGTTCCCAGGCGGTCACCCATCCAAGTACTAACCGAGCCCGACGTTGCTTAACTTCAGTGATCGGACGAGAACTGGTGCTTTCAACGTGGTATGGCCGTAGACATTCTAAAGGAATTTTTCTGGCGGGTCGTTGCCGATTTACCAAATTCAAACAAAAGTCGTGTAGAGAGTCGCTCGCTCGCAAAAAGAGTCTACAGCACTCGGTGTTCCCAGGCGGTCACCCATCCAAGTACTAACCGAGCCCGACGTTGCTTAACTTCAGTGATCGGACGAGAACTGGTGCTTTCAACGTGGTATGGCCGTAGACATTCTAAAGGAATTTTTCTGGCGGGTCGTTGCCGATTTACCAAATTCAAACAAAAAACCAAAAGTCGTGTAGAGAGTCGCTCGCTCGCAAAAAGAGTCTACAGCACTCGGTGTTCCCAGGGGGTCACCCATCCAAGTACTAACCGAGCCCGACGTTGCTTAACTTCAGTGATCGGACGAGAACTGGTGCTTTCAACGTGGTATGGCCGTAGACATTCTAAAGGAATTTTTCTGGCGGGTCGTTGCCGATTTACCAAATTCAAACAAAAAAACAAAAGTCGTGTAGAGAGTCGCTCGCTCGCAAAAAGAGTCTACAGCACTCGGTGTTCCCAGGCGGTCACCCATCCAAGTACTAACCGAGCCCGACGTTGCTTAACTTCAGTGATCGGACGAGAACTGGTGCTTTCAACGTGGTATGGCCGTAGACATTCTAAAGGAATTTTTCTGGCGGGTCGTTGCCGATTTACCAAATTCAAACAAAAAACCAAAAGTCGTGTAGAGAGTCGCTCGCTCGCAAAAAGAGTCTACAGCACTCGGTGTTCCCAGGCGGTCACCCATCCAAGTACTAACCGAGCCCGACGTTGCTTAACTTCAGTGATCGGACGAGAACTGGTGCTTTCAACGTGGTATGGCCGTAGACATTCTAAAGGAATTTTTCTGGCGGGTCGTTGCCGATTTACCAAATTCAAACAAAAAACCAAAAGTCGTGTAGAGAGTCGCTCGCTCGCAAAAAGAGTCTACAGCACTCGGTGTTCCCAGGCGGTCACCCATCCAAGTACTAACCGAGCCCGACGTTGCTTAACTTCAGTGATCGGACGAGAACTGGTGCTTTCAACGTGGCATGGCCGTAGACATTCTAAAGGAATTTTTCTGGCGGGTCGTTGCCGATTTACCAAATTCAAACAAAAAACCAAAAGTCGTGTAGAGAGTCGCTCGCTCGCAAAAAGAGTCTACAGCACTCGGTGTTCCCAGGCGGTCACCCATCCAAGTACTAACCGAGCCCGACGTTGCTTAACTTCAGTGATCGGACGAGAACTGGTGCTTTCAACGTGGTATGGCCGTAGACATTCTAAAGGAATTTTTCTGGCGGGTCGTTGCCGATTTACCAAATTCAAACAAAAAACCAAAAGTCGTGTAGAGAGTCGCTCGCTCGCAAAAAGAGTCTACAGCACTCGGTGTTCCCAGGCGGTCACCCATCCAAGTACTAACCGAGCCCGACGTTGCTTAACTTCAGTGATCGGACGAGAACTGGTGCTTTCAACGTGGTATGGCCGTAGACATTCTAAAGGAATTTTTCTGGCGGGTCGTTGCCGATTTACCAAATTCAAACAAAAAACCAAAAGTCGTGTAGAGAGTCGCTCGCTCGCAAAAAGAGTCTACAGCACTCGGTGTTCCCAGGCGGTCACCCATCCAAGTACTAACCGAGCCCGACGTTGCTTAACTTCAGTGATCGGACGAGAACTGGTGCTTTCAACGTGGTATGGCCGTAGACATTCTAAAGGAATTTTTCTGGCGGGTCGTTGCCGATTTACCAAATTCAAACAAAAAACCAAAAGTCGTGTAGAGAGTCGCTCGCTCGCAAAAAGAGTCTACAGCACTCGGTGTTCCCAGGCGGTCACCCATCCAAGTACTAACCGAGCCCGACGTTGCTTAACTTCAGTGATCGGACGAGAACTGGTGCTTTCAACGTGGTATGGCCGTAGACATTCTAAAGGAATTTTTCTGGCGGGTCGTTGCCGATTTACCAAATTCAAACAAAAAACCAAAAGTCGTGTAGAGAGTCGCTCGCTCGCAAAAAGAGTCTACAGCACTCGGTGTTCCCAGGCGGTCACCCATCCAAGTACTAACCGAGCCCGACGTTGCTTAACTTCAGTGATCGGACGAGAACTGGTGCTTTCAACGTGGTATGGCCGTAGACATTCTAAAGGAATTTTTCTGGCGGGTCGTTGCCGATTTACCAAATTCAAACAAAAAACCAAAAGTCGTGTAGAGAGTCGCTCGCTCGCAAAAAGAGTCTACAGCACTCGGTGTTCCCAGGGGGTCACCCATCCAAGTACTAACCGAGCCCGACGTTGCTTAACTTCAGTGATCGGACGAGAACTGGTGCTTTCAACGTGGTATGGCCGTAGACATTCTAAAGGAATTTTTCTGGCGGGTCGTTGCCGATTTACCAAATTCAAACAAAAAACCAAAAGTCGTGTAGAGAGTCGCTCGCTCGCAAAAAGAGTCTACAGCACTCGGTGTTCCCAGGCGGTCACCCATCCAAGTACTAACCGAGCCCGACGTTGCTTAACTTCAGTGATCAGACGAGAACTGGTGCTTTCAACGTGGTATGGCCGTAGACATTCTAAAGGAATTTTTCTGGCGGGTCGTTGCCGATTTACCAAATTCAAACAAAAAACCAAAAGTCGTGTAGAGAGTCGCTCGCTCGCAAAAAGAGTCTACAGCACTCGGTGTTCCCAGGCGGTCACCCATCCAAGTACTAACCGAGCCCGACGTTGCTTAACTTCAGTGATCGGACGAGAACTGGTGCTTTCAACGTGGTATGGCCGTAGACATTCTAAAGGAATTTTTCTGGCGGGTCGTTGCCGATTTACCAAATTCAAACAAAAAACCAAAAGTCGTGTAGAGAGTCGCTCGCTCGCAAAAAGAGTCTACAGCACTCGGTGTTCCCAGGCGGTCACCCATCCAAGTACTAACCGAGCCCGACGTTGCTTAACTTCAGTGATCGGACGAGAACTGGTGCTTTCAACGTGGTATGGCCGTAGACATTCTAAAGGAATTTTTCTGGCGGGTCGTTGCCGATTTACCAAATTCAAACAAAAAACCAAAAGTCGTGTAGAGAGTCGCTCGCTCGCAAAAAGAGTCTACAACACTCGGTGTTCCCAGGCGGTCACCCATCCAAGTACTAACCGAGCCCGACGTTGCTTAACTTCAGTGATCGGACGAGAACTGGTGCTTTCAACGTGGTATGGCCGTAGACATTCTAAAGGAATTTTTCTGGCGGGTCGTTGCCGATTTACCAAATTCAAACCAAAAACCAAAAGTCGTGTAGAGAGTCGCTCGCTCGCAAAAAGAGTCTACAGCACTCGGTGTTCCCAGGCGGTCACCCATCCAAGTACTAACCGAGCCCGACGTTGCTTAACTTCAGTGATCGGACGAGAACTGGTGCTTTCAACGTGGTATGGCCGTAGACATTCTAAAGGAATTTTTCTGGCGGGTCGTTGCCGATTTACCAAATTCAAACAAAAAACCAAAAGTCGTGTAGAGAGTCGCTCGCTCGCAAAAAGAGTCTACAGCACTCGGTGTTCCCAGGCGGTCACCCATCCAAGTACTAACCGAGCCCGACGTTGCTTAACTTCAGTGATCGGACGAGAACTGGTGCTTTCAACGTGGTATGGCCGTAGACATTCTAAAGGAATTTTTCTGGCGGGTCGTTGCCGATTTACCAAATTCAAACAAAAAACCAAAAGTCGTGTAGAGAGTCGCTCGCTCGCAAAAAGAGTCTACAGCACTCGGTGTTCCCAGGCGGTCACCCATCCAAGTACTAACCGAGCCCGACGTTGCTTAACTTCAGTGATCGGACGAGAACTGGTGCTTTCAACGTGGTATGGCCGTAGACATTCTAAAGGAATTTTTCTGGCGGGTCGTTGCCGATTTACCAAATTCAAACAAAAAACCAAAAGTCGTGTAGAGAGTCGCTCGCTCGCAAAAAGAGTCTACAGCACTCGGTGTTCCCAGGCGGTCACCCATCCAAGTACTAACCGAGCCCGACGTTGCTTAACTTCAGTGATCGGACGAGAACTGGTGCTTTCAACGTGGTATGGCCGTAGACATTCTAAAGGAATTTTTCTGGCGGGTCGTTGCCGATTTACCAAATTCAAACAAAAAACCAAAAGTCGTGTAGAGAGTCGCTCGCTCGCAAAAAGAGTCTACAGCACTCGGTGTTCCCAGGGGGTCACCCATCCAAGTACTAACCGAGCCCGACGTTGCTTAACTTCAGTGATCGGACGAGAACTGGTGCTTTCAACGTGGTATGGCCGTAGACATTCTAAAGGAATTTTTCTGGCGGGTCGTTGCCGATTTACCAAATTCAAACAAAAAACCAAAAGTCGTGTAGAGAGTCGCTCGCTCGCAAAAAGAGTCTACAGCACTCGGTGTTCCCAGGCGGTCACCCATCCAAGTACTAACCGAGCCCGACGTTGCTTAACTTCAGTGATCAGACGAGAACTGGTGCTTTCAACGTGGTATGGCCGTAGACATTCTAAAGGAATTTTTCTGGCGGGTCGTTGCCGATTTACCAAATTCAAACAAAAAACCAAAAGTCGTGTAGAGAGTCGCTCGCTCGCAAAAAGAGTCTACAGCACTCGGTGTTCCCAGGCGGTCACCCATCCAAGTACTAACCGAGCCCGACGTTGCTTAACTTCAGTGATCGGACGAGAACTGGTGCTTTCAACGTGGTATGGCCGTAGACATTCTAAAGGAATTTTTCTGGCGGGTCGTTGCCGATTTACCAAATTCAAACAAAAAACCAAAAGTCGTGTAGAGAGTCGCTCGCTCGCAAAAAGAGTCTACAGCACTCGGTGTTCCCAGGCGGTCACCCATCCAAGTACTAACCGAGCCCGACGTTGCTTAACTTCAGTGATCGGACGAGAACTGGTGCTTTCAACGTGGTATGGCCGTAGACATTCTAAAGGAATTTTTCTGGCGGGTCGTTGCCGATTTACCAAATTCAAACAAAAAACCAAAAGTCGTGTAGAGAGTCGCTCGCTCGCAAAAAGAGTCTACAACACTCGGTGTTCCCAGGCGGTCACCCATCCAAGTACTAACCGAGCCCGACGTTGCTTAACTTCAGTGATCGGACGAGAACTGGTGCTTTCAACGTGGTATGGCCGTAGACATTCTAAAGGAATTTTTCTGGCGGGTCGTTGCCGATTTACCAAATTCAAACCAAAAACCAAAAGTCGTGTAGAGAGTCGCTCGCTCGCAAAAAGAGTCTACAGCACTCGGTGTTCCCAGGCGGTCACCCATCCAAGTACTAACCGAGCCCGACGTTGCTTAACTTCAGTGATCGGACGAGAACTGGTGCTTTCAACGTGGTATGGCCGTAGACATTCTAAAGGAATTTTTCTGGCGGGTCGTTGCCGATTTACCAAATTCAAACAAAAAACCAAAAGTCGTGTAGAGAGTCGCTCGCTCGCAAAAAGAGTCTACAGCACTCGGTGTTCCCAGGCGGTCACCCATCCAAGTACTAACCGAGCCCGACGTTGCTTAACTTCAGTGATCGGACGAGAACTGGTGCTTTCAACGTGGTATGGCCGTAGACATTCTAAAGGAATTTTTCTGGCGGGTCGTTGCCGATTTACCAAATTCAAACAAAAAACCAAAAGTCGTGTAGAGAGTCGCTCGCTCGCAAAAAGAGTCTACAGCACTCGGTGTTCCCAGGCGGTCACCCATCCAAGTACTAACCGAGCCCGACGTTGCTTAACTTCAGTGATCGGACGAGAACTGGTGCTTTCAACGTGGTATGGCCGTAGACATTCTAAAGGAATTTTTCTGGCGGGTCGTTGCCGATTTACCAAATTCAAACAAAAAACCAAAAGTCGTGTAGAGAGTCGCTCGCTCGCAAAAAGAGTCTACAGCACTCGGTGTTCCCAGGCGGTCACCCATCCAAGTACTAACCGAGCCCGACGTTGCTTAACTTCAGTGATCGGACGAGAACTGGTGCTTTCAACGTGGTATGGCCGTAGACATTCTAAAGGAATTTTTCTGGCGGGTCGTTGCCGATTTACCAAATTCAAACAAAAAACCAAAAGTCGTGTAGAGAGTCGCTCGCTCGCAAAAAGAGTCTACAGCACTCGGTGTTCCCAGGCGGTCACCCATCCAAGTACTAACCGAGCCCGACGTTGCTTAACTTCAGTGATCGGACGAGAACTGGTGCTTTCAACGTGGTATGGCCGTAGACATTCTAAAGGAATTTTTCTGGCGGGTCGTTGCCGATTTACCAAATTCAAACAAAAAACCAAAAGTCGTGTAGAGAGTCGCTCGCTCGCAAAAAGAGTCTACAGCACTCGGTGTTCCCAGGCGGTCACCCATCCAAGTACTAACCGAGCCCGACGTTGCTTAACTTCAGTGATCGGACGAGAACTGGTGCTTTCAACGTGGTATGGCCGTAGACATTCTAAAGGAATTTTTCTGGCGGGTCGTTGCCGATTTACCAAATTCAAACAAAAAACCAAAAGTCGTGTAGAGAGTCGCTCGCTCGCAAAAAGAGTCTACAGCACTCGGTGTTCCCAGGCGGTCACCCATCCAAGTACTAACCGAGCCCGACGTTGCTTAACTTCAGTGATCGGACGAGAACTGGTGCTTTCAACGTGGTATGGCCGTAGACATTCTAAAGGAATTTTTCTGGCGGGTCGTTGCCGATTTACCAAATTCAAACAAAAAACCAAAAGTCGTGTAGAGAGTCGCTCGCTCGCAAAAAGAGTCTACAGCACTCGGTGTTCCCAGGCGGTCACCCATCCAAGTACTAACCGAGCCCGACGTTGCTTAACTTCAGTGATCGGACGAGAACTGGTGCTTTCAACGTGGTATGGCCGTAGACATTCTAAAGGAATTTTTCTGGCGGGTCGTTGCCGATTTACCAAATTCAAACAAAAAACCAAAAGTCGTGTAGAGAGTCGCTCGCTCGCAAAAAGAGTCTACAGCACTCGGTGTTCCCAGGCGGTCACCCATCCAAGTACTAACCGAGCCCGACGTTGCTTAACTTCAGTGATCGGACGAGAACTGGTGCTTTCAACGTGGTATGGCCGTAGACATTCTAAAGGAATTTTTCTGCCGGGTCGTTGCCGATTTACCAAATTCAAACAAAAAACCAAAAGTCGTGTAGAGAGTCGCTCGCTCGCAAAAAGAGTCTACAGCACTCGGTGTTCCCAGGCGGTCACCCATCCAAGTACTAACCGAGCCCGACGTTGCTTAACTTCATTGATCGGACGAGAACTGGTGCTTTCAACGTGATATGGCCGTAGACATTCTAAAGGAATTTTTCTGGCGGGTCGTTGCCGATTTACCAAATTCAAACAAAAAACCAAAAGTCGTGTAGAGAGTCGCTCGCTCGCAAAAAGAGTCTACAGCACTCGGTGTTCCCAGGCGGTCACCCATCCAAGTACTAACCGAGCCCGACGTTGCTTAACTTCAGTGATCGGACGAGAACTGGTGCTTTCAACGTGGTATGGCCGTAGACATTCTAAAGGAATTTTTCTGGCGGGTCGTTGCCGATTTACCAAATTCAAACAAAAAACCAAAAGTCGTGTAGAGAGTCGCTCGCTCGCAAAAAGAGTCTACAGCACTCGGTGTTCCCAGGCGGTCACCCATCCAAGTACTAACCGAGCCCGACGTTGCTTAACTTCAGTGATCGGACGAGAACTGGTGCTTTCAACGTGGTATGGCCGTAGACATTCTAAAGGAATTTTTCTGGCGGGTCGTTGCCGATTTACCAAATTCAAACAAAAAACCAAAAGTCGTGTAGAGAGTCGCTCGCTCGCAAAAAGAGTCTACAGCACTCGGTGTTCCCAGGCGGTCACCCATCCAAGTACTAACCGAGCCCGACGTTGCTTAACTTCAGTGATCGGACGAGAACTGGTGCTTTCAACGTGGTATGGCCGTAGACATTCTAAAGGAATTTTTTCTGGCGGGTCGTTGCCGATTTACCAAATTCAAACCAAAAACCAAAAGTCGTGTAGAGAGTCGCTCGCTCGCAAAAAGAGTCTACAGCACTCGGTGTTCCCAGGCGGTCACCCATCCAAGTACTAACCGAGCCCGACGTTGCTTAACTTCAGTGATCGGACGAGAACTGGTGCTTTCAACGTGGTATGGCCGTAGACATTCTAAAGGAATTTTTCTGGCGGGTCGTTGCCGATTTACCAAATTCAAACAAAAAACCAAAAGTCGTGTAGAGAGTCGCTCGCTCGCAAAAAGAGTCTACAGCACTCGGTGTTCCCAGGCGGTCACCCATCCAAGTACTAACCGAGCCCGACGTTGCTTAACTTCAGTGATCGGACGAGAACTGGTGCTTTCAACGTGGTATGGCCGTAGACATTCTAAAGGAATTTTTCTGGCGGGTCGTTGCCGATTTACCAAATTCAAACAAAAAACCAAAAGTCGTGTAGAGAGTCGCTCGCTCGCAAAAAGAGTCTACAGCACTCGGTGTTCCCAGGCGGTCACCCATCCAAGTACTAACCGAGCCCGACGTTGCTTAACTTCAGTGATCGGACGAGAACTGGTGCTTTCAACGTGGTATGGCCGTAGACATTCTAAAGGAATTTTTCTGCCGGGTCGTTGCCGATTTACCAAATTCAAACAAAAAACCAAAAGTCGTGTAGAGAGTCGCTCGCTCGCAAAAAGAGTCTACAGCACTCGGTGTTCCCAGGCGGTCACCCATCCAAGTACTAACCGAGCCCGACGTTGCTTAACTTCAGTGATCGGACGAGAACTGGTGCTTTCAACGTGGTATGGCCGTAGACATTCTAAAGGAATTTTTCTGTCGGGTCGTTGCCGATTTACCAAATTCAAACAAAAAACCAAAAGTCGTGTAGAGAGTCGCTCGCTCGCAAAAAGAGTCTACAGCACTCGGTGTTCCCAGGCGGTCACCCATCCAAGTACTAACCGAGCCCGACGTTGCTTAACTTCAGTGATCGGACGAGAACTGGTGCTTTCAACGTGGTATGGCCGTAGACATTCTAAAGGAATTTTTCTGGCGGGTCGTTGCCGATTTACCAAATTCAAACAAAAAAACAAAAGTCGTGTAGAGAGTCGCTCGCTCGCAAAAAGAGTCTACAGCACTCGGTGTTCCCAGGCGGTCACCCATCCAAGTACTAACCGAGCCCGACGTTGCTTAACTTCAGTGATCGGACGAGAACTGGTGCTTTCAACGTGGTATGGCCGTAGTTATTCTAAAGGAATTTTTCTGGCGGGTCGTTGCCGATTTACCAAATTCAAACAAAAAAACAAAAGTCGTGTAGAGAGTCGCTCGCTCGCAAAAAGAGTCTACAGCACTCGGTTTTCCCAGGCGGTCACCCATCCAAGTACTAACCGAGCCCGACGTTGCTTAACTTCAGTGATCGGACGAGAACTGGTGCTTTCAACGTGGTATGGCCGTAGACATTCTAAAGGAATTTTTCTGGCGGGTCGTTGCCGATTTACCAAATTCAAACAAAAAACCAAAAGTCGTGTAGAGAGTCGCTCGCTCGCAAAAAGAGTCTACAGCACTCGGTGTTCCCAGGCGGTCACCCATCCAAGTACTAACCGAGCCCGACGTTGCTTAACTTCAGTGATCGGACGAGAACTGGTGCTTTCAACGTGGTATGGCCGTAGACATTCTAAAGGAATTTTTCTGGCGGGTCGTTGCCGATTTACCAAATTCAAACAAAAAAACAAAAGTCGTGTAGAGAGTCGCTCGCTCGCAAAAAGAGTCTACAGCACTCGGTGTTCCCAGGCGGTCACCCATCCAAGTACTAACCGAGCCCGACGTTGCTTAACTTCAGTGATCGGACGAGAACTGGTGCTTTCAACGTGGTATGGCCGTAGACATTCTAAATAATTTTTCTGGCGGGTCGTTGCCGATTTACCAAATTCAAACAAAAAAACAAAAGTCGTGTAGAGAGTCGCTCGCTCGCAAAAAGAGTCTACAGCACTCGGTGTTCCCAGGCGGTCACCCATCCAAGTACTAACCGAGCCCGACGTTGCTTAACTTCAGTGATCGGACGAGAACTGGTGCTTTCAACGTGGTATGGCCGTAGACACTCTAAAGGAATTTTTCTGGCGGGTCGTTGCCGATTTACCAAATTCAAACAAAAAACCAAAAGTCGTGTAGAGAGTCGCTCGCTCGCAAAAAGAGTCTACAGCACTCGGTGTTCTGTTGCGCCCACTGACTACTGTGGGTGAACTTAAGGGATTCGTTCCAGCCTAGCACTTCGATGAAGGGAATAAAAGACTATCGTATACAAAAATATATTTATTGTAATAAAAGCCAAATGAACAAATTAGCTGGCTCCAACTCAGTCCAAGACCTAACCAAAGTAAAAGTAATAATTAATCCAGGTTACCAGCAAGCCCTAAATAATGTTAAAAATAACCAGGGACAATACAATTTAAGTTACGCTTTGAGCTAAATCTAGCCCGAAAATATTAGGGACAAATACGGGCTGGCTGATATATCACCTGGATAGATTGCTCAGATTGAGCGCTGCCCAGATTGAGCAGGTACTAAGTGAGCTTGGTAGTCTCACTGGAGTTGTTCAAAGCAGTAACAAAAGGGTCACTCTGATGAGTGCCTAATTAACAAATAATTATTTATCAATAAATAGGTAAAGATTATCAGTTAGTGATAAACCAATAAATTGCCTTAATCCTAAGCTAAGTGCTCACTTCCAGCCAAGTGCTCAAATCGGGCACTTAACTACAGCTGGTGCTAAGATTGAGCATCAAAAATTAAAATGCTAGAAAATAGCCAAAATGCCTAAATATTAATGAAGAATGGTCGTAACTGAACCTACCATATCGGAAACTTAGCTAAAGGTACCAAGTGCCAAAACTGAGTCAGGTCCTTCCCTGTAGGAATCAAAACAAGACTGAAGTTAAACTTAGCGTCTGCTTGTTTATATTATGATACTAAAAATAGCGCGTGCAATCCCCTGACGTCATTGTGATATGACGTCACTCACAACTGTCATGGCCGACTTTGACCGGAAGAGTGGTGAAACAAGGATCATTTCATGTGTTTCTAGCTAAATTAAGGTAAGTTACGTTCGTAAATTGATGAATAAAGGTAGAAAAAGGCAATTGGCATTAAGGGCGGCAATTTGTGTGGCTTGTCACTTTACAATAATGCTAAAAGATTGGTTAAAAACGGTTGCAAAACCTCCAAATAAAAACACATGGAAATCAAAAGAGAATTCCGCTAAAGTTGACTCGAAACATTCGAAAAGGAACAAATAAGTGCAATAATGAAAATTACAATTATAAATTAGGGAATAACAGGCAACCAACCAATGTCTGGGTGCGAATCACAACATTGCCCCCCTCCCGGGTAGCATTCGTCCCGAATGTCTGAGACAGGATTAGTCAAAAATATTTCCCACTAGCTTCTACATAACTTACCACGGAATAGAACTATCTACTAATATTGTACTAATTAAAACTTGTTTAACTTTTGTAGGATTATGTGCTGTAATCTATCCATCTCGAAGTACTTCGCCTCCTTTAACAATTCTTCGAGGTGGGTATATGAAGATGGAAGTATACGGGTGACTGGCTCTCTTCCCTGGTCTCTTAGGTAGTCCAGAATTATATTAAAGTGCTTTGGTGATCGGTCGATGTAGTAACTGGAGATGGTTGATGGTCCTACTTTGTCGACGTGGTACGGTCTAATTTCGTCTATTATGGTGAGCAGTAAATTCCCCTCTTCTTTTTGGATTGTTTCTTTAGTTGTTTCATACTTAACGCCACCAACGTTAAAAATTATTCTTTTGATCTGGGCCCTGGCGAGTGAACATAGCTTTAACTGTTTTCTGCATGTTGGCAGGTAGCTTGGTGGTGGCTCAATAGGAGTGGACGTATACAATGGCTTGATGGGTGACGGTTTGTATTGATCTGCCGATTCATGTTGGTTACGGTTTGTTTCTATTGTTGCTTGTTCGACATTTTCTATTCTGTTTTCCGTATTCTTTTCTGTTGTTGCTTGTTTTACATTCTCTATTCTGTTTTCTCTGTTCTTTTCTGTTGTTGCTTGTTTTACATTCTCTATTCTGTTTTCTGTATTCTTTTCTGTTGTTGCTTGTTTTACATTCTCTATTCTGTTTTCTGTATTCTTTTCTGTTGTTGCTTGTTTTACATTCTCTATTCTGTTTTCTCTATTCTTTTCTGTTGTTGCTTGTTTTACATTCTCTACTCCGGTTTCTCTGTGAGTTTCTGCTGTTGCTTGTTTCACATTCTCTACTCCGTTTTCTCTGTTAGTTTCTGCTGTTGCTTGTTTCACATTCTCTACTCCGTTTTCTCTGTTAGTTTCTGTTGTTGCTTGTTTCATATTCTCTACTTCGTTTTCATAAATTACAGGCTCCTCCGGCAAAGAGTTCGATGAAGAAGACGAGGAGGACGAAGAGGACGAAGAGGAAGATGTGGATGAGGTGGAAAGGTTGAGGTCGATTTCAATTGGTTCTTTTGTAGTGGGTTTTGAATAATTGGGTACCGGTATTGGGTGAGTTTCAAATTTCCTTTTGGAGGTCTTAATATTAACTTTTGGTGGCATGGCTGTACTTCTAGGGTTCGTGGATTTCCTTAGCATTGCAGTGATACTACTGTTGTTGTTGTTTATGTTTTCAGGGGTTTCTTCCTTGGCTTTCACCACATTTATGAGAGATGACTTCGTAGCCATGAATGCTTCATATTCTTGCATTTCCTCCTTCCCGAATCTCATATTGATTCTCTTTACGAGGCTATAACTAGAGCCTGGTGGGCAACTACCATGTTTCTGATCTGGTCTAGGACATAGACGTTTACATCTATCACATCGATAGGAAAATCCAGAATGCACATTCAGAAGATGATGTTCAAGGTATGAAAGCTTGCTGAATTTGACCGTCACACATAGTTTGCAGAAGTATTGATTAGCCTGAAATAACAAATCATGTTCATATAAATAACTTGTTTCAAAATGTATTGTAATAATAAGATATAACAATGTGTCGAGCTGTAAGCAACCATCGAGTTACTGAGGACTTTTGAAAGGCTTCAGTAAATTATGATGTACGGTTTTGACTTTTGAGTAAGTGTTATGTTTTATTTGGTATATCACATCATTAAGTCTTTTGTGTATTATGTAAGGCCCATCCCATGGACGTCTAAGTTTGGATCCTGGCCCCCTATGTTTCGGCTGATAAAGCCACACTTTATCACCCGCTTTGTATGTGTGGTAGTTTGTGTTTTTGTCGTAATCCCGTTTCATGTTTTCAGATGAAATTTTAATTCGAGCCCTGGCAAATTCGTGTATGTTATTGATGGCAGTTTGTAATGTATGAAGATAATCATTTTGATTTTCTATTTTAGGTTCAACGTGGCCGAGGATAAGATCAACTGGCAGGATAATTTTCCGGCCGAAAAGCATTTCCGCTGGAGAGACCCCAGTTGTTTCATGTTTGGAGGAGCGATAGGCTAACATAAGTAAGTCAATAAATTCATCCCAGTCCCGCTTATTTTCAGACACATAGGCAGAGAGCATGTTCTCAATGGTCTGGTTTGCCCTTTCGACCATCCCATCAGATATTGGATGGTATGGTGTGGTTCTGGTTTTGTCTATTCCCATAATACGACATACTTCCTTAAACACGTCTGACTCGAAGTTGCTACCTTGGTCAGAATGGAGCTCCATTGGTACTCCATAAATACTAATGACGTGTTGGATAAGGGCTTGTGCTACTGTCGTGGCTTTCTGATTTGGCATTGGAACGGCAACGACCCATTTTGTAAAATAGTCAGCTGTCACAAGAAGGTATGAATTTCCTTTCCTTGTGGTAGGTAATGGCCCTACAACGTCCACTGCCCATCTCTCCATAGGAGCGCCTACATTATAAGTCTGGAGTGGTCCCCTGGCTTGCTTATGTGGGTGTTTTCTAGAATTGCATTTAAGGCATTTGTTACACCAACGTTTTACATCATTTGACATATGATTCCAGTAAAATCGTTCCCTAATTTTGGCAAGTGTTTTCTTTTGTCCCAAGTGTCCCCCAGTAATGCTATCGTGTGATTGGTATAAAGCAATATCTTTGAGAGTGTGCGGGAGTATTATTTGGTATATTGGAGGCTTCCCCTTGATAGGTGTCTCCCATTTGTGGCAAAGGATTCCATCAACTAATTCAAGTGATTCGAATCTAGCCCAATAGAATTTAGTAATTTCATCCAAATGTGACACTCCCTGCCAGATAGGTCGTTTCCCGGCTTCAATCCACGATATCACATGTTTCAATGACTTATCGTTTTGTTGGGACTCTATTATGTTAATATTTGTTAATGATTGTGTATTTTCAGGTTTAGAAGTACTTGGATTGGACACTATTTGGTCTGTTACGGCACATAAGTCAAGGTTTTCTTTGTTCAAAGGGTTTGAATTTGGATTTTCAATAATATCCCCCTCAGAGCTTCTTTGTTCCGCTCTTATACAGTGTCCACAGGGAACATCGTAACATGGTCTCCTAGATAAGCTATCGGCGTTGCCATGTTTGAGCCCTGGTCTATGTATGATTTCAAACTGATAGGAGGCTAAAAGTTCAAACCACCTGGCTAATTGTCCTTCCGGGTTTTTGAAATTAATGAGCCAAGTAAGGGAGCCATGGTCTGTCCTTACTTGAAAAGGTTGGCCATAGAGGTAGTGATGGAAGTTTTTGATGCCTGAAATTACTGCTAGCAGTTCCCTGCGAGTGACACAATATTTTCTCTCGGATTTACTAAAGCTTTTGCTGTAATAGCTTATTACTTTCTCTACCCCGCATTGAACCTGGGATAGAACACAACCCATACCAATATTTGATGCGTCAGTATCAAGGATGAATTTGGCCCCAGGTACTGGTAGGGATAGGATTGGAGATGATGTTAGTGTTTTCTTTAGAGTGTCAAATGCGACCTGACAATCTTCACCCCAACGAAATGTAGTATTTTTCTCGGTTAGTTTGTGTAAGGGTTTTGCTATGTCTGAAAAATTCCTGACAAATTTTCGGTAGTAAGAACAGAGTCCCAAGAATTGTCTTATTTCTTTGACATTCTTAGGTACAGGCCATTCAATTACTGCCTCTATTTTGCTAGGGTCAGTGGCTATACCATCTTTACTAATGATATGACCAAGGAAACAAACTTCCTTTTTGAACAATTGGCATTTTTTTGGACTCATTTTGAGATTTGCACTTAACAATCTTTCGAAGACAAGTCTTAAATTTTGTATGTGTTCATCAAATGTTTTGGAGTATATTATTATATCATCTAGATAAACCATGCATATTTTGAATGAGAGTCGTGTTAGAACTTTTTCCATAAGCCTTTCGAATGTTGCAGGGGCATTACATAGTCCGAATGGCATGGTTACATATTGCCACAACCCGCTGCCTGGAATTGAAAAGGCGGTTTTTGGCCGATCTTCAGGTGCAACCTTAACCTGCCAATAACCACTTTTTAAATCCACTGTAGAGAAGTATTGTGACCCTATCAGAGCATCAAAATCTGTTCGGGGTAAAGGAAAGCTATCTGGGATAGTGACATAATTCAATTTACGGTAGTCAATACAAAAACGAAGTTCCCCCGATTTTTTACGACACAAGACAACCGGTGAGCACCATGGGGACTCAGAGCGTTCAATCACGCCCTTGGCCTCCATATCTGCTATTTCCTGTTCAGCCTCCGCCATGCTTGCAAGAGGAATACGTCTTGGGGCTTGTTTGATTGGTCTTGAACCATTGGTCCGAATCTTGTGTTCTATAAGATCTGTCAGTCCCAAATCATTTGAGTGCTTAGAAAAGGCATTTTGAAAATCAATTAGTACTTCTTTTAAGCTTTGCCTCTGCTTCGGGTTAAGCCCTCGGCTCGATTCTTCGAAAAGGGTTTCGAGATGTTTTGGGATTTCTTTGTTGTGTTCAGAAATTTTCGCATGATTGATTTTGACTGAAGGTAGAGGCTCTATGAATTTATCTACAGCACCTACAGTGGCTATAATTGAGTTTTTGTGAATCTTGCAGTCCACGTTATTGCTGTTTAGGAGCCTTAATGGTACAGTACCATGCATTGGGTTGGCAATGGTTCTTGCCAATAAAACATCATGCTTTTGCACAAATTTGGCTATAGGTTCCACTATGACTGCATCATGGAGTGGAACAGAATCCTTAATGGTCCCTGACACTATTATTTCAGTATTGGCAGGAATTACTATGTCTTCTGAGACAGTGACCCGACTACAGATAAATTCCCTATCATCTTGGTATCTAAAGCAAGGAACGGTTTCTCCCCCCATGGTTACACAGTTATTTGCAAAAAGTACATTGACAGCATGCTGTGTCAAAAAGTCTATCCCTAGGATCCCCTCCTGTACTATGTCTGCGATGAGAAATTCATGATTGACTGTTTTAGTGCCCAATTTTATCTCGACTGTACACTTTCCACGAAAAGGTTTTGTTTCTCCCGTGGCAGTAACCATGTTATATGGTGCTGGCTCTAATTTTAAATTTATTGATGACTTTAATAATTGGTAGACATCGAGATTTAATATGCTAACGGATGCACCACAGTCAAGAAGCATTGGAATGTGGTGTGTTTTTATAGAAGAATTTACAAATAACCCTTTATTTTGATCATTAATACTCCTTATAACTATGTCAATTTTGGGTCTTTCAGAATTATCTGCTGTATTCCGGCCCTCGAGTACAGCAGAGTCTAGTTTCCCAAAGGCTCATAATCTCCAAAACTCTGGAGAGTACGAAAATCTTGTGTAGCAGGTCCCCATTTTCCCTGTCCCTTTTGCAAATGTGACCTATTATCATTGTCATTACTATTGTTATTTCTAGGAGTCGAGGATTGATTATGGAATGCATTTCGTTGGCCATAGCCATTGCCATTAAAGTTAGGTGAGTTTCTGAAGGTATTTCTATTGTAATCATTTGAAGACTGTTGATATCCCCTGTCTTGATTTGGATTCCCATTCCAATATTTTCGTGGTTGTCCTCTTTGACCATTTCCTAAACTATTTTGGTTATTGTTCAATGTGTGGACTAACTGCTTTGTGGTCTTATCTAAATTGTTAATAGAATTGTTTAGGGTGCTTATGTTGATTTCGTTTGGCATGGTTTGGGCATGCTGGAAATGGTTAATGGCCTTGTCTTCATCTATTATATGAACTGGTCGGCTCCTTTGTTTATCTGCCAAACGATGGGCTTCCAACCTAAGCGCATGTGTTTCGGCTTCATTGACATTACATGGCTGCAACTCCCTAATACGAAGTCGCATTTCAGAATCATTAATGGAATCAATGAAGTAATCTAAAGACAGAGTATCAGTTACAGATCTATCAGCAGTAGGATAGGCTTGACGAGTAAGTTTTCTGATTGATTGGGCGAGTTCAGATATTGACTCGTTTTTGCCTCTGGTACGGGTTTGTAACCGTGCTCTGAACATTTCAGATCGCTCTATTGACCCAAACCTTATACTTAATATCTTAACTAATGTGTCATAATCCTGTCTCTCCCTAGGGGAAAGTTCAGTTAGAACAGTTCTAGCATTCCCATTTAAGCAACTAGCCAAATATGATGACTTTTGCCAATAATCCCAATGATTCAATTGAGCAATAATCCCAAATTGAGCAATGTATTCTTCAAAATCTTCGTCCCCATTATAACTCTGGGGTCTTAATTTTACCCCATTTCGATTGTTAGTATTTGTGTAGTCAGAATTCTGTCTAGCCAACCTACGCATGGAAGGCTCAGAGTGGTTCTCGTTTATGTCTGCATGTGTGATTGGTGAAGAACGAACATTTCCCCTTGTTAATGGGCTAGGTAGTGGAACATTGTTCTCTAAGGTGTAGACTTGTTCCTTAAGGGAATCAAAGCCTTTGTGTATATTATTGATATCTGTGTGTACATGAGCAAGTTTGTCCGTTATATCTTCCTTGAAATTGCTCAATTGTTGTGATAATGTTTCTAATAAATCTAAATTCTTGTTTCTTATTTCAGATGCGTTGCCTACAACTGACATCTGACTAGAGTGTTCACCACTCTCAAGATCTGGGCTGGAGCTTTGTAGCTTTGGAAATGTTACTTCAGAATCATCCATTGTTTAATGCTGATCTGATGAATTTTGAAGTCGTTTATTGACTTAATTTAGAATGTAAAATCTTAAATTCCTTTCATCCACTAGACACTGGAATAATAATAATATCCCACTTCTGACACCAATTGTTGCGCCCACTGACTACTGTGGGTGAACTTAAGGGATTCGTTCCAGCCTAGCACTTCGATGAAGGGAATAAAAGACTATCGTATACAAAAATATATTTATTGTAATAAAAGCCAAATGAACAAATTAGCTGGCTCCAACTCAGTCCAAGACCTAACCAAAGTAAAAGTAATAATTAATCCAGGTTACCAGCAAGCCCTAAATAATGTTAAAAATAACCAGGGACAATACAATTTAAGTTACGCTTTGAGCTAAATCTAGCCCGAAAATATTAGGGACAAATACGGGCTGGCTGATATATCACCTGGATAGATTGCTCAGATTGAGCGCTGCCCAGATTGAGCAGGTACTAAGTGAGCTTGGTAGTCTCACTGGAGTTGTTCAAAGCAGTAACAAAAGGGTCACTCTGATGAGTGCCTAATTAACAAATAATTATTTATCAATAAATAGGTAAAGATTATCAGTTAGTGATAAACCAATAAATTGCCTTAATCCTAAGCTAAGTGCTCACTTCCAGCCAAGTGCTCAAATCGGGCACTTAACTACAGCTGGTGCTAAGATTGAGCATCAAAAATTAAAATGCTAGAAAATAGCCAAAATGCCTAAATATTAATGAAGAATGGTCGTAACTGAACCTACCATATCGGAAACTTAGCTAAAGGTACCAAGTGCCAAAACTGAGTCAGGTCCTTCCCTGTAGGAATCAAAACAAGACTGAAGTTAAACTTAGCGTCTGCTTGTTTATATTATGATACTAAAAATAGCGCGTGCAATCCCCTGACGTCATTGTGATATGACGTCACTCACAACTGTCATGGCCGACTTTGACCGGAAGAGTGGTGAAACAAGGATCATTTCATGTGTTTCTAGCTAAATTAAGGTAAGTTACGTTCGTAAATTGATGAATAAAGGTAGAAAAAGGCAATTGGCATTAAGGGCGGCAATTTGTGTGGCTTGTCACTTTACAATAATGCTAAAAGATTGGTTAAAAACGGTTGCAAAACCTCCAAATAAAAACACATGGAAATCAAAAGAGAATTCCGCTAAAGTTGACTCGAAACATTCGAAAAGGAACAAATAAGTGCAATAATGAAAATTACAATTATAAATTAGGGAATAACAGGCAACCAACCAATGTCTGGGTGCGAATCACAACATTTCCCAGGCGGTCACCCATCCAAGTACTAACCGAGCCCGACGTTGCTTAACTTCAGTGATCGGACGAGAACTGGTGCTTTCAACGTGGTATGGCCGTAGACATTCTAAAGGAATTTTTCTGGAGGGTCGTTGCCGATTTACCAAATTCAAACAAAAAAACAAAAGTCGTGTAGAGAGTCGCTCGCTCGCAAAAAGAGTCTACAGCACTCGGTGTTCCCAGGCGGTCACCCATCCAAGTACTAACCGAGCCCGACGTTGCTTAACTTCAGTGATCGGACGAGAACTGGTGCTTTCAACGTGGTATGGCCGTAGACATTCTAAAGGAATTTTTCTGGCGGGTCGTTGCCGATTTACCAAATTCAAACAAAAAAACAAAAGTCGTGTAGAGAGTCGCTCGCTAACAAAAAGAGTCTACAGCACTCGGTGTTCCCAGGCGGTCACCCATCCAAGTACTAACCTAGCCCGACGTTGCTTAACTTCAGTGATCGGACGAGAACTGGTGCTTTCAACGTGGTATGGCCGTAGACATTCTAAAGGAATTTTTCTGGCGGGTCGTTGCCGATTTACCAAATTCAAACAAAAAAACAAAAGTCGTGTAGAGAGTCGCTCGCTCGCAAAAAGAGTCTACAGCACTCGGTGTTCCCAGGCGGTCACCCATCCAAGTACTAACCGAGCCCGACGTTGCTTAACTTCAGTGATCGGACGAGAACTGGTGCTTTCAACGTGGTATGGCCGTAGACATTCTAAAGGAATTTTTCTGGCGGGTCGTTGCCGATTTACCAAATTCAAACAAAAAAACAAAAGTCGTGTAGAGAGTCGCTCGCTAACAAAAAGAGTCTACAGCACTCGGTGTTCCCAGGCGGTCACCCATCCAAGTACTAACCTAGCCCGACGTTGCTTAACTTCAGTGATCGGACGAGAACTGGTGCTTTCAACGTGGTATGGCCGTAGACATTCTAAAGGAATTTTTCTGGCGGGTCGTTGCCGATTTACCAAATTCAAACAAAAAAACAAAAGTCGTGTAGAGAGTCGCTCGCTCGCAAAAAGAGTCTACAGCACTCAGTGTTCGAAGGCGGTCACCCATCCAAGTACTAACCGAGCCCGACGTTGCTTAACTTCAGTGATCGGACGAGAACTGGTGCTTTCAACGTGGTATGGCCGTAGACATTCTAAAGGAATTTTTCTGGCGGGTCGTTGCCGATTTACCAAATTCAAACAAAAAAACAAAAGTCGTGTAGAGAGTCGCTCGCTCGCAAAAAGAGTCTACAGCACTCGGTGTTCCCAGGCGGTCACCCATCCAAGTACTAACCGAGCCCGACGTTGCTTAACTTCAGTGATCGGACGAGAACTGGTGCTTTCAACGTGGTATGGCCGTAGACATTCTAAAGGAATTTTTCTGGCGGGTCGTTGCCGATTTACCAAATTCAAACAAAAAAACAAAAGTCGTGTAGAGAGTCGCTCGCTCGCAAAAAGAGTCTACAGCACTCGGTGTTCCCAGGCGGTCACCCATCCAAGTACTAACCGAGCCCGACGTTGCTTAACTTCAGTGATCGGACGAGAACTGGTGCTTTCAACGTGGTATGGCCGTAGACATTCTAAAGGAATTTTTCTGGCGGGTCGTTGCCGATTTACCAAATTCAAACAAAAAAACAAAAGTCGTGTAGAGAGTCGCTCGCTCGCAAAAAGAGTCTACAGCACTCGGTGTTCCCAGGCGGTCACCCATCCAAGTACTAACCGAGCCCGACGTTGCTTAACTTCAGTGATCGGACGAGAACTGGTGCTTTCAACGTGGTATGGCCGTAGACATTCTAAACGAATTTTTCTGGCGGGTCGTTGCCGATTTACCAAATTCAAACAAAAAAACAAAAGTCGTGTAGAGAGTCGCTCGCTCGCAAAAAGAGTCTACAGCACTCGGTGTTCTCAGGCGGTCACCCATCCAAGTACTAACCGAGCCCGACGTTGCTTAACTTCAGTGATCGGACGAGAACTGGTGCTTTCAACGTGGCATGGCCGTAGACATTCTAAAGGATTTTTTCTGGCGGGTCGTTGCCGATTTACCAAATTCAAACAAAAGTCGTGTAGAGAGTCGCTCGCTCGCAAAAAGAGTCTACAGCACTCGGTGTTCCCAGGCGGTCACCCATCCAAGTACTAACCGAGCCCGACGTTGCTTAACTTCAGTGATCGGACGAGAACTGGTGCTTTCAACGTGGTATGGCCGTAGCATTCTAAAGGAATTTTTCTGGCGGGTCGTTGCCGATTTACCAAATTCAATCAAAAAAACAAAAGTCGTGTAGAGAGTCGCTCGCTCGCAAAAAGAGTCTACAGCAATCGGTGTTCCCAGGCGGTCACCCATCCAAGTACTAACCGAGCCCGACGTTGCTTAACTTCAGTGATCGGACGAGAACTGGTGCTTTCAACGTGGTATTGCAGTAGACATTCTAAAGGAATTTTTCTGGCGGGTCGTTGCCGATTTACCAAATTCAATCAAAAGTCGTGTAGAGAGTCGCTCGCTCGCAAAAAGAGTCTACAGCACTCGGTGTTCCCAGGCGGTCACCCATCCAAGTACTAACCGAGCCCGACGTTGCTTAACTTCACTGATCGGACGAGAACTGGTGCTTTCAACGTGGTATGGCCGTAGACATCCTAAAGGAATTTTTCTGGCGGGTCGTTGCCGATTTACCAAATTCAAACAAAAGTCGTGTAGAGAGTCGCTCGCTCGCAAAAAGAGTCTACAGCACTCGGTGTTCCCAGGCGGTCACCCATCCAAGTACTAACCGAGCCCGACGTTGCTTAACTTCAGTGATCGGACGGGAACTGTTTTTTTTTATCTTGTTTATTACAAACAAAAATCACATTACAAAATATAAAATTTTACAATATTGCACTTCATTTAAAAGAATTTTAAACTCATAAAAGATTAATTAAAAGTAACAACAACTGAATCCTTTTTGATTTCTTTATAAGGATTGAATACAAAATTAAGACGAAACTTATTTTGAAAACCTTGTGATTTATACCTAAAATACAAAAGATTTAGATGATTGACTAACATAGTTTTGAACATTTTTGTGGGGTTAACTAGTATGTCCGATTTTAGAAATAAAATCCTCCTCTTAATTAATGTTAATCTTAACACAGAAAACATAATAATAAGGAATTGATTATCTGCCGTCTTTTTTACTGGATACCCCAGTAAAATCCATTGATGAAATTCTAAAAGACTAAACTTGTAACATATCAGAAACTAAAGTTATTAGCTCTGATATTAAATGACAGTGAATAAGTAAATGTTGCAGTGACTCAACTTCATTACAAAAAGGACACTCAGGACTATCTTATTTTCCAATACAGAACAACTTGGAGTTTGTCCAGACAATATTATGTGCAACTCGGTAATCATTGTCTATCTGTTTGGCTGACTTAATAGACAGAAATACTGAACGCCAAACATTCAGCCACTTGATTTCGAAACCATTTGTTTCCCAAAAGCTAATACAAGCAGGTGGTTTAGAGTAATTATTTCTTAAAACCCTAAAAATTCCAGCAGTCTTAAAGTCAGTTACGCACATAGACAAGTTGCCAAATTCCAACTTTAACACAATTTCATTTCTAACTATGTGCCTTTCGGACGATACCATTACCTTCCAATGCAACGGGAGACTATCAAGTATTATCTGGTATTGATTAATAATCCTATTTCGACTTAAGTCTGGATACAAATCTTGAACTATTTCAACTATACAATCATATGACAAAAATCCAGGTATTCCAATATAACAAATATCATATATCTTAATACTGCCAGCTTCAATAAAATCTTTACATGATAATGATTTATAACATAAATTGAGATTATCAAATAAGGGTTGATTCAGAACGTCATTGTAGTCTACAACGTCTAAAGGCTCATTTCCACACAGTAAATACCAAGAGCTTAACATAGTGCTGTAAAAAGAGGGCAATATCTTCAAATGATACTTAGATATGGATAAAAATAAAAGTTCAAAGGTACAATGCATGTTTTTATATTTCTTTACTAAGGCCAGAGTCACCATATCTATACCAACTGCAATGGATGTTGACCTGAATACACCTGTACCTACTAGAGTCGCAGCTGTAGTGAACCAAACCCCTAAACGTGCTCGAAGTTCACCTACACCCAGTCCAGCAGACGTTGGTAAACGCTCGCGTAGAGAGGGCACCCCTCTTCTCTTTTCTCTTTCAGATTCCTCTTCTACCACTCCATCTGAATCTTCACCACGGGACTCAGGTTCCGTAAATCTTTCTGCCTTCTGTAAATATTTGGACCAGCAAGAAACCCCGAATTCTCCAAACAGATCAAGTCGTACTTCAAAACCATCCCCTCCTCGAACCAGGTCCCGATCACTATCTAATGCTATATTTACACCATCTTCCACTTGTGTACCAGTTCCAATCACCCCGTCGACAACCATTATATCCGCTACCAAACCCTTTTACCATTAAACCGATGACAAATCATCATGGACTCTACCTGCTCTACATTAATCAACCTTAATTATTGGATCTTCTTACCTGAACAGAATCACTAAAACTGCTTCAGACACCGAGATACATTCGTATCCTGGTGCCCAGATCCATCACATCCAATCCATCATTGATTCGTACGACCATGTTTTCAAACCAGCTACCGTCATCATTCATGTAGGTCTCAACAACCGTTACCAGTTAGTCAAAACCTCATTTGACCAAGTCCAGAAATTAATCGCCGCCGCCAAACGAACCTTTCCTAAATCCAGAATTTTCCTCACCTGTATACCTATCTCTCATAAAATCACGAAGAAAGCCCAACAGAACCTAAGTACTTTGAACAAAATGATGATGGATTTCAACACCAACGACGCAGCAATCCTACCTCCATACGAAGAAGAATTCGAACCAGTTGATGATCTACATTGGTCTCCAGATACAGCAAACAGGATTTATTTATTTTGGATACACCAGCTTCAAGCATCGAGTAAGTTGTCTTTAAACTAATTACTGGGGATAAAAATACTGAGAGGCCACCACTAGGCCAAACTGTTATTAACTTGAGCCGTAAAATTCTCACACCCCTTCAACATTCAATTTTAGACCGTGGACTTAAATTTATTCCGACCCCGAAGGTAGCCAACATTGACTATCTTCGACCATGTATTGAACGATTTCAACGCAATCTCAGCTGTACTTATTTTTTTCGAAACCACCCCCCCCCCCCCCCCACGTGGTGCTAGAACAATGTTTATTCCTAAATCCACGTGGAAACCGCCCAAAGCCGCCATCCATCCTGAAATTTTAGAAGTATTTGATAGTATGAATAGCCAAACAACAAATCTTTCTCTTACAAATGAAAAACCTAATCTCACACGGGTAGAACGTGAAGCTTTAAACTTACTTAAGAAAGACGATAGCATTATTATTAACAAAAAGTGACAAAGGTTCATGTTGTGTCATTCTAAATAGGGAAGATTATATTTTAGAAGCAGAGAATCAATTGAATAATCCTAAACATTATGCCGTTTTGCCAGACCCAATTTTTAGGGAAACTTCTAATATGATTAACAATATTCTTGGAAATTTAGTCAAAGAAAGTTATCTCAAACAGAAACAATATGACTATCTGTCTGCCAAACCCGATTGTCGTGAGAGACATTTATACACTTTGCCTAAGATCCATAAGAATCCTACAAATGAGTGGTTCATCCCTAATAAAATCCCTAAAGGCCGTCCGATCATATCTGACTGTAATAGTGAGTCATATGCGGTGTCAGAATACATTGACCATGTCTTACTACCTCTAGCTTGTCAACATAAAGCCAAGGACACAAATGATTTTGTGAATAAAATAAAAAATCTTCGAGTTCCTCCGAACTCCATTTTGATTTCTATTGACATGTCTTCTATGTATACCAATATTGATAACACTGCCGGGTTAATGGCAGTTCGTAAAGCTTTTAGTAGAAACCCAGATCCAAACAGACCCGATGATGCAATTTTACAGCTTTTAGAGATTTGTCTCAGTCGCAACGATTTCACATTTAATGGTAAAACGTATCTTCAAACTTCAGGAACAGCTATGGGTAAACGATTCGCCCCTTCATACGCAAATCTTTTCATGGCAGAGTGGAAACGTGAGGTACATGTATTACCCCTTTGTCCCTTTGATCCACTTTTTTACGGACGATTTTTAGATGACATTTTTATGGTTTGGACTTATTCCATTGAGCAGTTCTGGGAATTCTTTGAAATTCTCAACAACCACCATCCGTCCATCAAACTAACCGCCAACGTCAGTCACAAAAGCATAGATTTTCTCGATACCACTGTTTTCAAAGGAGATTCCATAGCAGAAACCAATAAACTAGACATTAAGGTATATTTCAAAGAAACTGATACTCATCAACTCCTGCACAAAAGCTCATTTCACCAAAAACATACCTTTTCCGGTATAATTAAATCACAAGTTTTACGATTTCATCGAATTTGCACAAGATCCTCTGATTTCAACCAAGCCTGTACAATTGTTTTCTCAAAACTGAAAGAGCGTTTAATACAACCAGTAATCGAGCAAGCAAGATAGTTCATACCCACTACAAGAGTCTTCAAGAGAAATTTCCCCATGTTTATAAGCAGAAAATGATAGTTGCCTACTCAAAAAATCAGAACTTTAACGACAATCTGGTATATAGCAAACTAAAACCAATCATTAATTAGCAGATACTATACTACTCACCCAACGGGCGAGTTCTTATATTTTCTACTTTCAGATCACAACAGAAGAAAAGCTTGAATCCAGACCCTTGATCCCATTTTCTCAATAAAGTATTTGTTCCATCCTAGGCCTGTACATTTGGGAGATTCAAACCCTCCCTCCACCGAAACCTAAGCATATACCACACAGATGAAAGGCATAAAACATTAACTACTACACTTCTACCTTTCAGATTTAATTTTCTCTGTTTCCACATATTTAATAATTTCTGAATTTTAGCAACCTTACCTTCCCAATTAAGTATCTGACATTTGTCTTTATCGGTACCCAAATAAACACCAAAAATCTTAGTGCAGTCAGTAACGATTTTCATGCCTAATAAATCTTTATGGTTTTCTTCAACAGTAGCTTTACCAACTAACAACAGCTCAGATTTAGTGGCATTTATTTTCGCCCCAGATGCAGAACAATATAAATTAAGAGTTGACATAGTTTCAAATATGGAATGAACATCAGCAAGTGTTACTGTGGTATCATCAGCGTGTTGATACAAAAACGAGGTTGCGTTTTTTTTTTTTGTAAACAATATTTTATTCACATATACATATGAACAGGATTGGAGAACAGGCTTACGCCTATATAACCCCTTTCCAAAAAACAGAAAATTAAATACATTAAATTAAAGTTATTATAAATTATAATACATGTACTAACGTATATACATATTGTACAACTATGAAGAAAAAAAATAATAATATGTGATAGTATTTTGAGAAGCCACACACATTCTCTGTTGACGGAAAATTAGAAGCGTTTACTAAGAGTGAAAAATGAGTGAACTTGTTTAAATATTTCTAAAGATTCAGTTTGGTTATCGGATCCATATAACAGGTTGTTTAGGTTAATTAATTTTGGTGGAATTAAAAGAATAGAGCTGCGGCGTGCATCTAAATGTAAGGGGCATTTTAGGAGATAATGATATGCATCTTCAAATTGATGTCCGCATAAGCATTCCGGGTTGTCTGAGATGTGTCTGAGGTACTTATGCCCGTTTAGATCACTACAAGAGAGACGAAGACGGCTATGCAAGATTTGATTCGTTCGTTGGCCGATGTAATAATGGATTGGTACTGTTTTGTCTTTAAATTTAAGTGAACATTTGAATGCGGATATGGATGGAATAAATTTTTGGGAGTCGGGTAAAAGGTTCCAGAGGCGTATAGAAGATGGAATAAAGGATTTATAAAAAAGATCAGTTCTGCAAGCATATTCATTCAAATTATTAATATTTCTCAGATTGTAGGAGGACTGTCTGTATTCGAGGAGATCAGAAAGATATTGCGGAGTCATGTTGTTAAGTATTTTATAGATCATTATTAGTTTATGCCGCCTTCTTCTCTCCTGTAGTGATATAAATCCTGTTTCTTCGTATAGAAGTTCGTGGCTGGTACCCTTCACTGCCCCACAGATTGTTCGGAGTGCGTCAAGTTGGAGATTTTCTAATTTTTTTGTTAGTTCGGCAGTGCACCCATCCCAAATTATGTCGCAGTAGTCAAAGTGTGGGAGAATAAAAGAAGTGTATATTGTAAGAAGAGATTTCCTGCTAAGTCGGTACTTTAAAGATCTGATACAATTAATCATCCTGCCGGTTTTCGATAAAATAGTATTTACATGTACATCCCACTGACAGTTTTTTTGAAATATTAGGCCTAAATGTTTATGAAATGGAACTTCTTGGACTGGTGTATTATCTAAATTCAAAGTTGGTAGTATAGGGTTCGATTTAGTAGTAAGTGCAAGTGTTTCTGTTTTTAAGGGATTGAAGGATACCAGCCATGTTTTTGCCCAGGAATTGATGGTGTTTAAATCACTGTTAAGTACCTCAGCGGAAGCATTCGGATCATCAATTTTCAGATAAAGAGAAGTATCGTCTGCAAAAAGTCGGATATTAGATTTAATTTGTTTCACAATGTCGTTTATATAGATAAGGAATAGTAATGGTCCAAGGACAGATCCCTGTGGAACACCAGCTGGGACTGTTTTAGGCTCAGAGGAGACTCCACTTACAACTACTCTTTGGTTGCGATTGGATAAATAGTCTTTGAACCATTCGAGTAGGTCTCCTCTGATGCCCACAGCCCCAAGCTTATGACAGAGTCCAGCATGCCAGACTCTGTCAAAAGCTTTGCTGATATCACAGAAAACTGCCCTTGTATATGAGTTTTGGTCGATGGCTTGACAAAAATAGTGAGAGAGATCTATTAGTTGAAATGTTGTTGATTCGCCGTGAAGAAAACCGCTTTGCAGATTAGTAATAATGGAGTTTTCCCTCAGGAAGTTAAAGACATTTTTGTAGACACATTTTTCGAAAATTTTAGAAACGATGCTGAGTAGAGACACTGGTCGATAATTGCTACAGTCAGATGGTTCACCTTTTTTTAGAATTGCTGTTACGTTGGCAGATTTCCATAATGTAGGTACTTGTTTTAAATCAAAAGAGAGATTGAAAAGAGTACATAAGGGGACACTTATTTCAGATTTGATTGATTTCAGTAAATTACCGCTTATGTTATCTGGGCCTGTTGCTTTGGAAATATCAATAGTAGAAATTAAGTCTTCAACTTCCTGAGGGGTAATGTGTATGTGGCAGAGTGAATTTGGATTTTGCTCGATAACCGGAAGTTGTGCATTCGTGCTGTCTAATTGTGATTGAGCTATAAAGAATTTGTTCAGACAGTCTGCTTTGTCTTTCGGATTAAAAGCTGTGACTCCATTGTTGACAAGAGGTGGTAAATTCCCTTTAGGGCTTTGTTGCTTTCTCACATATGAATTAATAAGATTCCACCAATTTTTGCTTCCAAAATTATTGTTATCGTTTATTTTATTATCTATACTTTGATAATATTCAATTTTTCGTTTTCTAATGATGCCAATATATTCATTTCTGATTTTTCTGAAATTTTGCCAATCTAATTCTGACTTTGATTTTATTGCTTTTTTATGAAATCTATTTTTTTTCCTACTCATTTTTCTAATGTTATTGCTCATCCATGGTTTGTCTTTAGGTCTAATTGTTACTGTCTTATTAGGTATGTTGCTTTTGGCCAATCTTATTAATTCAGATGTGAAAGTAGCTGTTGATTTTTCTATGTCAGTTATGTCGACAATTGAATCCCAGCTTTTACTCTTAATGTCCAGTCGAAGTTGGTCAAAGTCGGCTCTTTTATAATCCCAGATAGTTCGTTTAAAAGATGATAGATGCGAAAAACTGAAATTAAGACGACAATACACAGGGCAGTGGTCACTAATAATGTTTGCTAAACATCCTGATTCTGTGACATGCCAACTACAGTTTGTAAGTATAAGATCAATTAAGGTTTCTGTTTCGTTTTGGATTATTCTGGTGGCATCTGTTATCAAAAGTTTAAGATCAAAAAGGTGAATAGCATCATGGATAAAGGAATTTTTTTGTTTTAGAAAATCTATATTGAAGTCGCCAAAAATTAAGATATTTTTTACATCGGAAGTTGAAGCCAGGGAAAACGAGTTAAAAATAGCATTATTAATTTCTTTGTGTGAGTTTGGTGGTCTGTAAAAGGTACCTATTAAAAAAGAGGTCTTGTTCAAAATTGTTTCTATCCAGATGCCCTCTGTATTGTCAGTCTCAAGTTCAGTTCTACGCTTAGAGAAATAATTATTACGGATATAGAGAGAAATGCCACCGCCCCGCCCATCTAGTCTGTCCTTCCTTATTGGTGCATGAAAACCATCGATAGAAAGGGTGTCGGAGGAAATATTTTTGTCAAGCCATGTTTCTGTTAAAAGAATGAAATCAAAATGTTCTGAGTATTCAGCTTTTATAACGTCGAGAGCGGATAGGTCTTTGGTAATTTTTTTACGTAAACTCCTTACATTTAGATGCACGAGTGAAATATTTCTTGTTGGTCCTGGATTTGACTCTATATCTCCTGAAAGTAGTATGATATGCTTAGAGAGATAGAGTAGGTAATTTTTGAAAAAGAGAGTGTGTGTAGCTTCAATGAAGAATTTGTGAAAAATAGGCATACAAAAATAAGCATATACATAAATAAAATATTTACAATATATACATGTATGTACAACGCTGTAAAACTGATTCAGTTCAGAGATTGTCTGGTCGATAGACTCTCAGTGAAAATACAAAATGATAAGTTTTAAGAACTAATACATGTAATAGCAATATTTCAATATTACCATTATTAGATTCATAGTAATAATAGTTCATAATATTTTACCATAGTAGGATTCATAGTAATAATAATTTATAATATTTTACCCGATTAGGATTATTTGTAATAACAATTTACAATATTTTATCATAGTATGATTCATAGTAATGATAATTTAGAATTTTTTACCATTGTTAGATTCATAGTAATAATAATTTATAATATTTTACCATTGTTAGATTCATACTAATGATAATTTATAATATTTTACATAGTAGGATTCATAGTAATAATAATTTATAATATTTTACCATAGTAGGATTCATAGTAATAATAATTTATGCTATTTTACCATAGTAGGATTCATAGTAATAATAATTTATAATATTTTACCATAGTAGGATTCATAGTAATAATAATTTATAATATTTTACCACAGTAGGATTCATAGTAATAATAATTTATAGTATTTTACCATAGTAGGATTCATAGTAATAATAATTTATAATATTTTACCCTAGTTAGATTCATAGTAATAATAATTTATAATATTTTACCATAGTAGGATTCATAGTAATAATAATTTATAATATTTTACCATAGTTAGATTCATAGTAAAAATAATTTATAGTATTTTACCATAGTAGGATTCATAGTAATAATAATTTATAATATTTTACCATAGTAGGATTTATAGTAATAATAATTTATAATATTTTACCATAGTAGGATTCATAGTAATAATGATTTATAATATTTTACCATAGTTAGATTCATAGTAATAATAATTTATAGTATTTTACCATAGTAGGATTCATAGTAATAATAATTTATAATATTTTACCATAGTTAGATTCATAGTAATAATAATTTATAGTATTTTACCATAGTAGGATTCATAGTAATAATAATTTATAATATTTTACCCTAGTTAGATTCATAGTAATAATAATTTATAATATTTTACCATAGTAGGATTCATAGTAATAATGATTTATAATATTTTACCATAGTAGGATTCATAGTAATAATAATTTATACTATTTTACCATAGTATGATTCATAGTAATAATAATTTATAATATTTTACCATAGTAGGATTCATAGTAATAATAATTTATGCTATTTTACCATTGTTAGATTCATAGTAATAATAATTTATAATATTTTACCATAGTAGGATTTATAGTAATAATAATTTATAATATTTTACCCTAGTTAGATTCATAGTAATAATAATTTATAATATTTTACCATAGTAGGATTCATAGTAATAATAATTTATAATATTTTACCATAGTAGGATTCATAGTAATAATAATTTATAACATTTTCCTAGAAGATTATTTTTGATAGTTCTAGTAATAATTTACAATGCTTGTATTTTGATTTATAATTTTATACTGTTATTCAATGAAACTATCTATTTCAAGATTAACTTTGTTGCCCAAGGTACTAATAAAGCTGTTTAAGGATCTAGGTTACATGCCAGATATATATTAGACTGGTGCACTATCTGTAGCATTTGGTTTTCTAGCTGGAGTAGAATACATGTCAATTAGAGATTGTTGTCTTAGGGTTTGGGCCATGATTCTGTGGTGTGGGTGTGGAGTTGAGTGGTGTGGAGTTGAGTGGTGTGGGGTTGAGCTGTCTTGGGGGGTCACTGATCTTAAAGAACCATCTCTAAATTTCTCGAGCTCTTTAAGGGACGTGAAACAAACATTTCTGTCATCCTGCAATGTTCTAACATATACTCGGCCATCATACGTCCAACAGTTTTTCACAACACCTTGTTTGAACAGCTCTCGTGAGGCCTTATACAGAAGGGCTCTTGTTTTTGTCAATGCCTCATTAACGTATATTCTTGTATTGTTTTTAGTATTGGTTTCTTTCAAGTTTCTTTTGTTACCATAAACTTTAGCTCTGTCTCTATAGCTAACAAACCTAACTATGATGTCTCTTGTGCCTTCTGGTGTTTTTCTCCCAACCCTGTGTGAGCGACTGATATGATTCAAATTTAGTTTGTTAGTGTCTTTGAGGATTTCATTATTAATAAGTGACAATAGTACCTGATCAGTATCTTCGTTGATAGTTTCCTTTATGCCACTGAACTTTAGACAATTCCGCCTCGAGTATTGTTCCATGTCATCAATTCGTTCTTCTAGAGCACCAATTTTATCATTGAGTGGTTTGATTACTTGAGGCTTGATAAGATTGGTGATATGTTTCATAATGGCATCTCTTTTTAAAAGCTCACTAATAAAAGTTTTAAAGCTGTGATCGTCTTTTAACACAGAGTCCAAAAAGGCACTAGTACTGAGGCTTGATTCTTCAGATAAAGATCCTGTTGCTTTCCTTTTTCTTTGGTCTGTTTCCTCCTCTCCTGTTTTAGATTTCTTTGATCTATTTTTCCCCATTATGTAAAGAGTTTCGGACTAACACAGACTATAAACAAAGATAAAACTTCAGATGAATACTAATCACCAAGTTGTAAATTTCTCTATGTTTTCTGCTTTAACTCGGCTAAATAATCCAAATGTTTCACTAATTTGTTGTTGAAAATGTTCTATGATTCTGTAACTATCTATTGATCAATTTAAATTAATCATAAAGTCAATATAAACATAAGAAAATCACCAAAAAGTCCAGACCAAATTTCTCGTCTTACTCAGTCAGCCATTTTTGTTCTGTTTCTGTTGCGTTAGTGCCTGGAATTCTAATACTATGGATACTACTATTTGCTTTCAATAATAGATTCAAGGGTTCTGAAGAAATTACATATAATACAGCAGAAATTGGACATCCTTGTCTTACAGATCTATGTATTGAAAAAGAGTTTGATACATGTCCATTAACTTTCACAGAACTCTTGATACCATTATAAAGTAATTTAAGACGATTGACAAAGGTCACTCCAAAACCAAAATTTTCCAAAAGAGAAAACATGTAACTATGTGATACTCTGTCAAAAGCCTTCTCGGCGTCCAGTTTAAGAAGATACAAAGGAATATCTTCCATATCAACAAAATCTATGATGTCACGTATACTATGGATATTTGTGGCAATATCTCTACCAGGAATACATGAAGACTGGTCACTAGAAATAATTGAACCCAATGTTGTTTTCAGCCTAAGAGCTAGTGTTCTGGAGTAGATTTTGTAATCTACGTTGAATAAACTAATGGGCCTCCAGTTCTTAAGGGATTCCAGATCACCTCGGTTTTTGTAGAAAAGAGAAATAACTCCCATTTTCATCGACCTAGACATTTCACCGAGTCGCTCAATTTCCCGAATTACTTGCAAAAACAGAGGTCCCAAGACTTCCCAAAATTGTTGGAAAAACTCAACAGTCAACCCATCTCGACCGGGAGATTTGTTTCTCTTCATACCCCCGAGTGATTTAAAGAGATCATTCAAAGTTATCTCAGAGTCACAAAAATCCAGATCCGTTTCATCAATTTGATCATCAATAAGGATAGTGTAACCTGATTGTTGGTATTGACAGGTTCTTCTGCATACAAGTTTGAATAAAACCCCACAGTTTCATCAATAATACTCATTGTGTCAGTAACACACACTCCATCTTGAGTTTTTAAGGACTTAATACAACACGATTCTTGCTTAAACTTTTCTAAATTAATAAAATATTTAGAACATTTAACAGATTCGAAAGCGAAATCCGATTTTGACCTTAAAATTGCTCCATCACATTTTGATTTCTCATGAACCTTAAGCATTTCTTCAAGCTCAAAAATCTTATCAAAATTACTTAATCCAGACTCACTGGCTTTACAGTAGTAAAAATCAAGCTGCCTTTGAATACTCCAAAACTGTTCTTTCTGATGTTTCCTGTATTTTTTTGCAAACAAAATGGAAGATTGCTTTAACCTATGTTTAAGATTATCCCACCATATTAAAGGTTCATTAATCATAAGTGGACTTTCAATTGCTTGACTAATTTCATGCTTAATACGGACATCATAATCAGGATTCTTTAAGTAAGAGTTATTCAAGACCCAGAGTCCTGGTCCCCTATCCTGATTATCAAGATTAAGGATCAAAGTCACAAAACTATGATCTCTTAAACTTGTATGACTAATAAAACAAAAGGTGCATAACAGAAGAATTTGTGAGCTTACAAAAATATAATCTAGGCGAGACTGCTTAAAAACTCCTTTTACATTCTGGTGTCTTGTAAACATCTTTCTGTCCGGGTTTTTCCTTCTCCAAATATCAAAGAGGGTTAAAGATGAAATAAAATCATTGAGAATTTCCGATTTAGCACCATGAGATATCAATGTTTTAGACCGATCCATATATGAATCTAAGCCTGTTCCCCAATCTTTTTCGTATTTATATGAATAAAATATTGTTTAAAAAAAAAAAATATATGAATCTAGTACATCGTTAAAATCACCGCAAAGAATTACATTATTAACATCCTTTATTTTGGCATAAACTAACTCAAAAAAACTTTTTCTATCTTGCACTTCATTTGGAGCATATACACACACAATTCTTGTCTCTCTATCACCAACAGTCAAAACAACTTCTAGGATCCTCCCATCATCGTCAGAATATACCTCTGGCAATTTTCCGAAAACTTTTTATTTACAAAAAGAGCACATCCCTTAAACCCGTTTCGCCCAATGGAGTAAAATATTTTGCCATCCCATAAATGTTCGGCTGACGATATAAAGTCCTTTGTCCAGTGTGTTTCTTGAACATAAATAATGTCAAGATTTTTCATTTTTAGATCCGATACAAACAATTGAAATTTACTAATACTTCTCAGACCATTGATATTAATAGTAGCAATCTTAGCCATTGCTACTTTTTGCTAAATAAATACACAACACAAAAATTATTTAGGCAACTCAGATTCAACAACATTTTTAAAAACGTTCTTACGCTTGGATTCTTTTTTTTTTTCTTTTTAGATAGACCAGTCGCACGATCTCGAACACATTTTAGTACAGTTTCTTTATTAGGAATTGCATCTAATTTATGGCGTCGAAGCACTGTCACTGAGTTGTTACTACTATTAGAAACTTGGGAAACATTAACACACTCCATATCGGAATATTCGTCAGAAGAAACATTTTCATCCGATTTAACATTAGATTTATCATCAAATTCAACATTTAAAGAAACATCATTTGAAACAAAGAAATTTTTATCAAAAGGTAAATTTTCAGCAATGGATCTTTTATCAGCAACCGACCCATTATTGACAACGGACCCATTATTGACAACGGAACCATTTTTCACAACGGACACATTTTTCACAACGCACACATTTTCTACAGCAGGCCCAATTTCAGCATCAGACCACTTCGCAACCACATCTTCAGCAATTGATCTCTTGTCAATTTCGGACCTACTTTCTATAATTGTTCTGTTTTCATCGGTATCAGACCTATTATCACTAACGGGTCTAACAAGCAAATTTTCAGCAACAGATTCATTTTCAACGACGCATTCAAAATCAGACTTCCCAGGCGGTCACCGATCCAAGTACTTACCGAGCCCGACGTTGCTTAACTTCAGTGATCGGACGAGAACTGGTGCTTTCAACGTGGTATGGCAGTAGACATTCTCAAGGAATTTTTCGGACGGGACGTTGCCGATTTACCAAATTCAAACAAAAAAACAAAAGTCGTGTAGAGAGTCGCAAAAAGAGTCTACAGCACGCGGTGTTCCCAGGCGGTCACCCATCCAAGTACTAACCGAGACGGTTTTTTTTTATCTTGATTTGTTCATAAAATCTATAAAATTACAATGCTTAAAACATTAAAAAAGAAACATCACAGTTATTGCTTTAAATATTACTAAAAATTTAATTGACTATTACAATATCATTTTTGATAGATAAATATCTATTAAAACCAAATAATTGTAAAAAAGTATAATGCTTACTATACTTCATTAGGTTATTATATATAACATGAAAATATCAATACCAAAAATAAACTGTCACCACGCTTTTAACCGGGATAACCAAATAGTACCCATTCAGAAAATTCTACTTCTGTAAAGCCCGTGTTCTGGAAAAATAATTCAATCAGATATATAGCTTCGACAATTTTCTGAAGACTGACATGATACGAAAATGTGACTCAAGTCTTCAACAACTTTACAAAACGGACACAAAGGGTCATCAATAATACCCAAACGATAAAGCTTATGATTGGACCAAAAAACATAGTGAACAATTCGGAAATCATTGTCAGTTTGCACTGAGCTTTTGTAACTGTTAAAAACAGACAACCAAACAGTTTTCTGATTTAGATTAAACCCCTGATCACTCCAGAACTTCACACTTGCAGGAGTTTGAAAATACTCATTTCTGAAAACGTTATATATAACCTTGGTTTTAAGGTCACTTAAATTGATTGAAACATCGTTTATAGAGAAGGGCGACTCAATGACATGCTTAACACGTCCACTGTCATTTACAAGAGCACCTATCCAATCTGGTGGCAAAAATTTAAGGATTAACATATACTGTGACTTTACAGTTACAAAATTAGAATTGAGAACAAGGTCATCAACCATTTCAAAAATTGCCCCAGGGAATAAAACGCCTCGATGAAAGGCATAACATATATCAACTAACGTAACTATACCAGCTTCAATATAATTTGGAAAAAATAAAGTTTTACCAGCTGGAGAAACAATAGATGGATTGTCAAAAATAGGCTGATTAAGTATATCACTATAAGTATTCGCTAGAATACTATTTCCGTGACAAAAATTACTCCAAGCACTGAGCATTGAACTATAGAATGAAGGTAAAATATTCAAATGATGTTTTGTGTAAGTAATGTACAATAGTTCGAAGGTCAGTCTCATATTTCTATATTTCCTAAGAAAATGCGACATTAGAAGTTTCCAAACCGAATCATCAGAACACTTAAGATATTTTGAGAGCCAATACAGTTTAAAAGAGTCCGCCTTCAAATTAATATCAACAAGGTTCAGACCACCATCTTCAAAGTTTCCAATTAAGGATGAAAACTTGATTAACGCAGTTTTTCTTTTCCATACAAAGGCTCTGATAATTTGATTCAGCTTAATACAAACCCAAGAAGGCATGGTGACGACTCGAAGTGGGTACCAAAGCATACTCAGACACAAATTGTTGATAACAATCACTTTACCTTTTAAAGAAAGATCCCTTCTAGACCACATATTCAGAATATTACGAATTTTATCTATCTTAGGTACCCATGTAAGTCGATCACACATTACCTTGTCAGGACCAAGATATACCCCTAATATCTTAGTTGCACATTTACAACATTTACAGGTAAATCATTAGTAACTAAATCAGAATTAACAGCAGAACCAACCAATAGAAGCTCAGACTTGCCGATGTTGATCTTTGCACCGGAAGCTGAACAATATGCATCAAGCGTTGCAAAAGACTCTCTTACAGATGACAGATCAGATAATGACAAGGTGGTATCATCCGCATGTTGATAAATGATAGATGGAAAAGATGAATCCGGTATAGACAAGCCTCTGATATGCGAATTGGATTTAATGAGAAGATTGAGTGGTTCTGCTGTTAAAACATACAAAAGTGCCGATATCGGGCAACCTTGCCTAACAGAGCGTTTAATGTGAAAAGGAAGAGAGATGTGACCGTTAATTTTAATAGAACTTCGAATGTTATTGTATAAAATTGAAATGTTGTGACAAAATGTTTCACCAAAACCAAAAACGTTTAATAAATTAAACATGTAGGGGTGCGAAACCCTATCAAAAGCTTTTTCGGCATCAAGTTTTAAAAGATACAGAGGCAGGTCCTCTGAAGAAGCAAAGTCAATAACATCTCTCATATTTAGCACATTATTCGCAATATCGAAACCAGGAATACAACAAGATTGTTCAGGGGATACGATCATAGACATCACATTCTTAAGGCGGAGGGCAAGACTCCTCGAAAATATCTTATAGTCTACATTCAGTAGACTTATAGGACGCCAGTTTTTTAAATCAGTCTTATCACCTCTATTCTTATAAAACAGTGAAATGACACCACGCTGCATAGATCTACTGAGTTTACCCTCGACTTGAACTTCATGTAATATTTTAATGTATATTGGACCCAAAATATCCCAAAAATGGAGAAAAAATTCAACAGTTAGTCCACCCGACCCAGGAGATTTACCTTTCTTCATGCCTTTTAAAGATTTATGGATTTCATTAAGGGTAAAATCAAGATCGCATGCATCAGCATCATGTTGGTCTAATTTATTTTGTACTAAATTAAATAAAATATTTTGATTTTCTACATTAATAGGTTCAGAATTGTATAATTCGGAATAAAAACGAACTGCTTCTTGAATAATATCAGCAGTATCATTAACACAAGGTCCAGCTGCAGTCTTAAGAGACCTAATTACATACTTTCTTGTCTATACTTTTCTATATTTAAAAAATAAGAAGAACATTAATTTTATCAGATTCAATAGCACTGTCTGATTTGAATCTCAAAACTGTACCTGAACACTTGCGTAACTCATATTCTTTCAATTTATTTTCAAAATCTACAATTGGAGAGAAATCATAATTAATATTAGTACTTGCTTTAGTATAATGAAAATTTAATGCAGTCTGTAGTTGCCAAAATTCATCCTTTTTGCGTTGTCGTTTAAGTTTTGCATAGCGAATACTGTGCTGTTTTAATTTGAATTTTAAGTTGTCCCACCATTCCAAAATTTCGGTATGAAACAAAGAACATGAAACCGACTTTGAAATTAAATCTTTGATAATAGTACAAAATTGACCATCACGTAGATATAGGTTATTAAAAACCCAAACTCCTGGACCTCTTTCATGTCTTTGTAAGTCTAGAATACAATAATAACATAGCTATGATCACTTAAGCTTGTATGCGAAATAAAAGAATATTAGACATGAGAAAAAGACATAAAAATATAATCAATCCGTGATTGTTTTAGAGAACCCAGGACTGTTTGCCTTCTGGTAAATTCATTTCTTGTGGGATTTTTTGCCCGCCAAACATCAGCCAAATTGTTTGCTACAGAAAAATCAGAAAGTAGGTTTGAATTTTTACCAAATGATTCCATGTTACGAGAGCGATCGACAAAAGAATTCATGACACCTTTTTAATTGCCACATACAATTAACTGAGAATTTTTATCTAAGCGATTTGACAAAGAATCAAAAAATTGACTGCGTTCCAATGGCGAATTTGGCGCATAAATACACATAAGGTTAAAATCACATTCCTCTAAGACACTACACATTCAATAATCCGACCAAAGTTATCTTTATAACAAAATTTAGTTTTATTCACAAAGCGCTTTGAAACCAGGATAGCACAACCTTTATACCCACACGAACTGTTCGAAAAATATATATCCCCATCCCATAGGTGTCCGTAAGTCTGAACAAACTCGTCAGACCAATGAGTTTCTTGAATACACAAAGAGTCTAAATTTTTCACCTGAAAATTGGCAATAACATTTGTAAATCTTGAAAGAGTTAGTAAACCATTAGCGTTCAATGTAGCAATCTTCACCATAATGGATACTATGAAATGTACGTTTATGACAATCGATAATATAGACATTGTTAAGATTTATTTTTTCGGAAATAGCTATCATTTAACACGGCCTGTTTAATAACACGGGACTTCTTTTTCTTAGCAATTCTTACCTGGGTACATTTCAACACAGCTGTCTCAGCTTAACTAACGTCTTCCTTCTGAAAGGTCTCATTTTAGAGTCATCACGTAAAGGTTTAACTGCAATCGCATCACAATCCATATCACTGCCATTAGAAGCCTCACCATCACATTCAGACACATTTGCACAAGGAAGGTCACTAGTAACCGCAAGATCATCCACAATTGTAACACTATCCTCGCCTTTTGCCACATTTTCAATATCAACAGATTCGGTAATTGTTACATTCAAAATATCAAAATCTTTACTGTTTGAAGCAGCACTCTTTTCAAGCCTTACGAAACTTGAAACACTTTTATCATTAACATTTTCTACAATAGGATCATCCATACCAAATTTCTTCACACTAACAGGTTTATCGCTATAATTTGAAAGATTAATATCAGAGATTGATTTGGTATGTATACAAATATTGATAACACTGCCGGGTTAATGACAGTTCGTAAAGCTTTTAAAGTAGAAACCCAGATCCGAACAGACCCGACGATGCAATTTTACAACTTTTAGAGATTTGTCTCAGTCGCAACGATTTCACATTTAATGGTAAAACGTATCTACAAACTTCAGGAACAGCTATGGGTAAACGATTCGCCCCTTCATACGCAAATCTTTTCATGGCAGAGTGGGAACGTGAGGTGTTACCCCTTTGTCCATTTGATCCACTTTTTTATGGACGATTTTTAGATGACATTTTTATGGTTTGGACTTAATCCATTGAGCAGTTCTGGGAATTCTTTGAAATTCTCAACAACCACCATCCGTCCATCAAACTAACCGCCAACGTCAGTCATAAAAGCATAGATTTTCTCGATACATCTGTTTTCAAAGGAGATTCCATAGCAGAAACCAATGAACTGGACATTAAGGTATATTTCAAAGAAACTGATACTCACCCAAAACAAACCTTTTCCGGTATTATTAAATCACAAGTTTTACGATTTCACCGAATTTGCACAAGATCCTCTGATTTCTGTACGATTGTTTTCTCAAAACTGAAAGAGCGTGGATACTCAAAACGATTTTTACGAAACATAAAAACACTCCGCGCAAATAGCAGCGAAGACTAGAATATATGCCGAAGTTCCTCCAGGTTTAAGGTGTGCCCCATGTTTGTCAAATAGATGCAAAACATGTCCCTTTGTATCTGAAACACATTATTTTTTGAGTAGCTTTACTTATAAAAGGTATCCGATCCAGGAGCATTTATCATGTGATAGCTCAAATGTAATTTATTTAATTTCATGTAAGAAATGCCCCAAACCATATGTAGGAGAAACTAAGAATAATCATAGATCAGATATAAAATTAAAGAAAGACAAGCCCGTTTCTAATCATTTCAACCTCGATGACCATTCAATAAACGATCTCACCCTAACCCCAATTGAACGTATAGAAATTGATTTACCGGAAGATGAAACCACCAAATTCAGACAATCCAGAGAAGCCTACTGGATTGAGACAATGAATACAGCAAGACCTATAGGACTCAATATTCATCATTTTGCAGGCATGGCACCCTTTGTTGTTCCGTTTAATACAACCAGTAATCGAGCAAGCAAGATAGTTTTCATACCCACTACAAGAGTCTTCAGGAGAAATTTCCCCATGTTTGTAAGCAGAAAATGATAGTTGCCTACTCAAAAGATAGCTTGCCAGGCAAGGTAATATACGCCCACTGTCAGCTTTGTTTGAAAAAGAACATTTGGCAGAAAATAGCAACCATCAAATATTAGAACCTGTAGTCATAGGCCTACATTTCATTCAGAACTTAAATTAAGTGTCGTCTAAATATTTTTTTTCTCGATTTCATCAAGGGTTAAGCATTCATTAAGTTTAGTCAAAATCTGTCTCTGTTTATGAGCTAAAAACTAAAACCTATTTTGAACAAGAAGGGCAATAAGTCATATCTAATATCTTTTGATTTTCGATAGGGTTTATCATGTGATAATAAACTATTTCAATAGGTTTCATTAAAATCTAATCGAAAAAGAATTGTGCCTTCTAGAGTATTTACTATTTACAAACTAAAAATCAACGCGTTTTAAAGAACAAGGGCAATAATTTATATTAAATATTTTTCGATTCTTTTGATTTTCAATAGGGTTCATCCTTGGGTGATAATAAGCAATTTCAGTAAGTTTCGTCAAAATCCATAAAGAATTGTGACTTGTAGAGTGTTAACAAGCTAAGAATCGAACGCGTTTTGAAGAACAAGGGCAATAATTCATGTTAAATATTTTTCAATTCTTTTGATTTTCAATAGGGTTCAATCTTGAGTGATAATAAGCAATTTCAGTAAGTTTCATCAAAATCCGTAAAGAATTGTGACTTGTAGAGTGTTAACAAGCTAAAAATCGAACGTGTTTTACAGAACAAGGGCAATAATTCATATTAAATATTTTGCGATTCTTTTGATTTTCAATAGGGTTTATCCTTGGGTGATAATAAACAATTTCAGCAAGTTTCGTAAATACCGTAAAGAATTGTGACCTGAAGAGTGTTAAAGGGCCATTTTGCTTTTTTGAAAAAAGTTTCCATTGTCAAAAAAATCGCAAATACTACCTGAGAGTATTTTCAAAGTATGCTTATTGTATCTCTATACCTTCTTGATCAAACTGAATTTGGTTTTAAAGGGTTAATTACAAACAGGGAGTACTTATTGTTAATTAAGCAATTTGACCTAGTTTTGGTGTTTGCCCTTTAAATGGCTCAATATTTCTAGCTGAAACCTTATGAATACACAAGAGGGACATTTCTCTACAATAAGCCGTTTATTTTACTCAAATCCGTTCAGTAGTTTTCTATCGGCGTCCAAAAAACATAACACACTTAAAAACCTTACGTAAGGTTTTTAAAAATTTTAGCATGTTTTTAGCGTTTAAAAATTAACGGCTGGATTTTTTTAGTTAAAACTTTCAGATACATTTAAGGGCACATAGTTACAGATTTTGGTGTAAAGTTTTCTGAAATTTGAGCAAAAAAAATTTTTGACCTAAAAAAAATTCAGACTGTCCCTTTAACAAGCTCAAAATCGAACGCGTTTTAAAGAACAAGGGCAATAATTCATATTAAATATGTTGCGATTCTTTTGATTTTCAATAGGGTTTATCCTTGGGTGATAATAAACAATTTCAGCACGTTTCGTCAAAATCCATAAAGAATTGTGACCTGTAGAGTGTTAACAAGCTCAAAATAGAACGCGTTTTAAAGAACAAGGGCAAGAATTCATATTAAATATTTTGCGATTCTTTTGATTTTCAATAGGGTTCATCCTTGGGTGATAATAAACAATTTCAGCAAGTTTCGTCAAAATCCGTAAAGCATTGTGACCTGTAGAGTGTTAACAAGCTCAAAATCGAATGCGTTTTAAAGAACAAGGGCAATAATTCATATTAAATATGTTGCGATTCTTTTGTTTTTCAATAGGGTTTATCCTTGGGTGATAATAAACAATTTCAGCAAGTTTCGTCAAAATCCATAAAGAATTGTGACCTGTAGAGTGTTAACAAGCTCAAAATAGAACGCGTTTTAAAGAACAAGGGCAATAATTCATATTAAATATTTTGCGATTCTTTTGATTTTCAATAGGGTTCATCCTTGGGTGATAATAAACAATTTCAGCAAGTTTCGTCAAAATCCGTAAAGAATTGTGACCTGTAGAGTGTTAACAAGCTCAAAATCGAACGCGTTTTAAAGAACAAGGGCAATAATTCATATTAGATATTTTGCGATTCTTTTGATTTTCAATAGGGTTCATCCTTGGGTGATAATAAACAATTTCAACAAGTTTCGTCAAAATCCGTAAAGAATTGTGACCTGTAGAGTGTTAACGAGCAATTGTGGACGGACGGACGGACGGACGGACCGACGGACATGGGTGACGGCAATATACGCTCCACATTTCATGTGGGCGTATAAAAATCAGAACTTTAATGACAATCTGGTTCATAGCAAACTAAAACCAATTATTAATTAGCAGATACTATACTACTCGCCCAACGGGCGAGTTCTTATTTTTTCTACTTTCAGATCACAACAGAAGAAAAGCCTGAATCCAGACCCTTAATCCCATTTTCTTAATAAAGTATTTGTTCCATCCTAGGCCTGTACATTTGGGAGATTCAAACCCTCCCTCCACCGAAACCCAATTGCTCGTATAGAAATTGATTTACCGGAAGATGAAACCACCAAATTCAGACAATCCAGAGAAGCCTACTGGATTGAGACATTGAATACAGCAAGACCTATAGGACTCAATATTCATCATTTTGCAGGCATAGCACCCTTTGTTGTCCCGTTTAATACAACCAGTAATCGAGCAAGCAAGATAGTTCATACCCACTACAAGAGTCTTCAAGAGAAATTTCCCCATGTTTATAAGCAGAAAATGATAGTTGCCTACTCAAAAAATCATAATTTTAATGTCAATCTGGTTCATAGCAAACTAAAACCAATTATTAATTAGCAGATACTATACTACTCACCCAACGGGCGAGTTCTTATTTTTTCTATTTTCAGATCACAACAGAAGAAAAGCCTGAATCCAGACCCTTAATCCCATTTTCTCAATAAAGTATTTGTTCCATCCTAGGCCTGTACATTTGGGAGATTCAAACCCTCCCTCCACCTAATCTGGTTATCTTCGACAGCTTCTTGATAAGAAATTTCAGATTCCGATTGTGCAACAGCATCATTTTCTGAAAAGAAATTTGTTTTAACAGCATTATGATCACATTCCCAGTCATATTTCCTACATTTGTGGCAAAAAAACAGATGTACAGGATTTCTTACCATGACCTTGCTTCAGACACCTAAAACATTTGAAATCTGGACAGTCCGAAAGATTATGATCCGGGCTGAGACATTTAAAGCAGACTTTTTCTTGTTGGTCATGCTTAATGAAATAAGAAGCGCCATTAAAGCTTGTAACATAAGGAAGGCTAGTAACAGTTTTAGAGAACTCCACTTTAACGAACCTAGTTCCATCAAATTTCTTCTTGCCTTTAAAGTCAAAGAAGCGTCTTGAAATTGCAGCCACGGTTTTAACTCCCCAAGATTTAAGCTTTGCATAGATTTCATCATCCGGCAGATAAACTGGCAGATTCATAAATGATACAATTCTAACACACGTATCAACAAAATTACAAACCAAACCCTCTGAACCATGAATAATTCCATCATCTACAAGAGTTTTAGCAATGACATTATCCACCAGTGTAACATCATATGAACCTCTAAACTTTCGGATTATGGACTGTCCTAGAAGGACAGCTGGGGCAAATGCCCCCAAAATACAAAATCACACTCGATCAATACAAAATATACAGATACAAAGTTTCTATAATACCTCAAGTATAATTTGAACGACAGAAATGGCTAAAAAGCCACACCATTAATCAGGATTGTAAACGATTATTATAGCTATCTGAAAAATAGCGATGGCCATCGTAATACGCCCACTTTTTTAATGGCAGCTAATTCGTCTGGGGGGTTGACAAGAGTGATCAGTAAATGAAAGATTCGGAGAATGACATTTTCTCTTTTTACAAGAGTAAAACAATGGGTTCAAGTTTCCTGGAAAAAACAAATATGTCACTGAAATATGCATAAAACAAGGGCAACCAACGTTTAGGTTCCATCCTAAAATGATTAAGAGCAGTCACATAATTATTGATGTTTCTGATTTTCAATAAGGTGTATCCCAAGGTCAATACAAATACTCACACCAAGTTTCATCAAAATCCACTAACAACACAACACATTTACAAAAACAAGGGCAATAACCAATTAAATATATTAAGATTTGTCTGATTTTCAATATGTTTCATCCTCACAAGTTTCATTAAAATCAGTCAAGAAGCCAGCTCTCTATCCTGTCTACAACTTTGAGAGTGTAACAGGCTGAAAATTTAACGTGTTTGAAAGAACAAGGGCAATAACTCATAATTTGTTTTTCGATGTTTCTGATTTTCAATAGGGTTTGTCCTAAGGTCAATACAAACTCATATTTTCATCAAAATCCATCAAGATACCAGCTTTCTATCGTGTCCACAACATTTTCAAAAACAAGGGCAATAACCTATGAAATATTTTTCGATTCGTCTGATTTTAAATAGGGTGATTACAAACACTCACAGCAAGTTTCATAAAAAATCCACCAAGAAACCAGCTCTCTATTGTGTCCACAACTTTGAGAGTGTAACGGCTGAAACATTAACGCGTTTTAAAGAACAAGGGGCAATAACTCATATAATATTTTTTCGATGTTTCTGATATTCAATAGGGTTTATCCCAATGTCAATCCAAACACTCATACCAAGTTTCATCAAAATCCATCAAGAAACCAGCTCTCTATGGTGTCTTCAACATATTTTCAAAAGCAAGGGCAATAACCCATGAAATATTTTTCGATTCGTCTGATTTTCAATAGGGTTCATCCTTGAGTGATAACAAATACTCACAGCACGTTTCATCAAAATCCATCAAGAAACCAGCTCTCTATCGTGTCCACAACAATTGTGGACAGACAGACGGACAGACAGACAGACAGACAGACAGGGGCGACTACAATATACACCCACATTAATGTGTGGGCGTATAAAAATACAACAGCTACCATCTTCGCACAAACCGGAAGTCACTCGGTGTTCCCAGGCGGTCACACATCCAAGTACTAACCTAGCCCGACGTTGCTTAACTTCAGTGATCGGACGAGAACTGGTGCTTTCAACGTGGTATGGCCGTAGACATTCTCAAGGAATTTTTCTGGCGGGTCGTTGCCGATTTACCAAATTCAAACAAAAAAACAAAAGTAGTGTAGAAAGTCGCAAAAAGAGTCTACAGCACTCGGTGTTTCCAGGCGGTCACCCATCCAAGTACTAACCGAGCCCGACGTTGATTTTTGTTTTATCTTGTAAAATGTTTATTAACTGATTTACATAGTTTACAATGTGGGTCCCCAACAATACCAACTTTGCACATTTTCTCATTTGTCCAAATTATGTTATGAACTATACGGAAATCCAAGTCAATACATTCTGCACTCTTAATTGAATGAAACACAGACCGCCAAACAAGATTAAAATGAACATCATAATTTAATGATGACCAATACTTAATTGATGATGGTACCTGAAAATACTTATCTCTTAAAATTGAATAAAATTGTCTGGAATTTAAAACAAGACAAGTCAACTTCAGTATCATCATCAATCAGGTATCTTGGGATTAATTTCATTAAGTAACAAGCCACATTTGGTAACAATCTGACTGTACCAATCCACAGGCAACGCTTGAACAATTGAAGTATGTTGATTCTTAAATTTCTTATTAGTACAGCCACATCACAGTAAGTGGTTACACTAAAAATAAAAACCAATAAGAAAAAACAAAACGAAAGTTTGTTTCACTGTAAAAATGCTTATTTTTATCTCCCAGATCTGATGTAATAATTCAAAAATTGTAATATAAATTACATACTATTACAGTCTAATTTAAATTCTGTTTTTGGTCTAATTTTAATTAGTGCTACATAGTACAGAGATAAAGCATGAAAACCAAATATAATTAGCACTACTACTGATTTTTCTATAACTTGCAATCATTTTTTTTTTATATTTTATTATCTTATCGTATCCATACACTTACATACATACGAGGACTTGTTCTTGGTGGCATTTCCACATCTTTCTTATTCACTGTTGGAAACATATACTCTTTCTGCAAAGCATAAAACCGACTCTCACTAAAGATCTTGATGTTCATTGTCTCACATATCTCAGCTAATGTGGTGTAAGTATTGCCTGTATACAAAACAGACGAGGCAAGGAGTAAATTTCCAACAGCAACCCTTCTCATGACTGGCTGTGATCTCCATGTGAATTCATGGTTGTTTAGGCAAGTCCCTTGTACAATCACCATGCTGCCCCTGTGTGTTTTGGTGAATATCGACTAAGGGCGCTGAACACAATTTGTCACCTTGGCACTTCTGAAATAACTCCTTTAGCGAGTCATTAAATACAAGGTATTTTACATCGTCTACTGGAAACTTCATTTTCACTGTCACTCACGCTGTCTGACTGCAGGTCTTCATTATCATCTTCAACTGCAAATGTTTCATAGGAAGAGTCACTTATTTGATCAATTCCACTTATAAATGAGCAGTCTAATTCAGATTCCTTTGAAAACACATTTTCCTGCTCCTTTTTTTTGGGGGGGGGGGGGGGGTGACACTTTTTGGATTTCTCTGTTACAGCAAGGGGCAGCACACTCAGAGGGGGCTCCATTGCAACATGGGTCAGCACACACGGGCGTGTCATCTGTCTGGACCCTAATCGATACTTGGACTTGCTTGAGGACTGGTTGTGGTAGTTCACATGGTTCTTGGATTGGTGGTTCACAAATTTATGTCACAATATCAGTGCCAAGTTCCAGGCTTCTGTTGCTAAGCTCTAAATCCAATGACATGTGTAACTTGAAAAAATAATAATAATTACTTGTGTGAGAACAATTGCATGTGCACATAATGGATGCACGAAGTAACGTGGGTGGGTGTGTGTGTGGGTGCAGAGTGGAACGGTGGGTGCTGGCTGAGAATATATTAAATCTAATCATATTTCAGAAACATTCTAATTAGGCCTAGTCAGAATACCCAGTATAGCCAGCATGATTATTAGAGACTACATGACATGTACTTGTCTTCAAGCAGGGTAGGCCTATGCTATATATGGTTATAAGTTGGCCTACGTACCTGACTGTACACAGGTCTAGCATACTATATGAATTTTATCTAACAGAAAATACTATGAAGTTGCCTTCACCCCGATTTATTGGTTGTCATACATTTACATTGTGTCTGTGTAGGCCGTGCATGCCTTCACAGTCCCAGGAACTCACCCACAACAGTAAATGTAAACAAATGTCAAAATGGCGATTAAGTCTAACTTCCGGTTTATCATGACTCGTTAATTTTACGACTGTGACCGTCACTGTGAACCGAATTTCGAATTAATATCAAATCCTCAGGTAGATTTCATATCCTTGACTAAACTGATGAATAAATAATTTGGTTTTGGAACTCACCTCCTGCAAAGACTTCCACCGTTCTCGACTGTCTGTACGTGCACGTCGTAGTAAGCTGGCTTTCGTATTCTTGACCAGGCTTCTGTTTCCGGGGCCAACATTCATTGTGGCTCGACCAGCGTTAATGCACCTGCTAAAATCAAACAGCGTTGGTACTGCAGTCTCTTTCAGTAAGTTTTTAGGCTTGGCACCCATGAGCTCTGCTCTAAAATCTCTTTCGTAGCCGTCACTCTCAAAATGATCACTGCAGACTTTCGAAAATCTGTTGACGGGGGGGATGTTTCAGTTTCATGGCGTTAAGCCATTGTCCAAGTCTTTCCTTATTTTTCAGAGGCAGGCTATAATAACTGACATTCTTCTTCTTTTACCCTTCGTTTGTGCAACCCGGGGCCATACAAAATACTCCCATTTTAGCCAAATCTACTGCTAGGCCTGTACGTCGTATCAATATGGCGAATATGGCGGGAAATTTATTCCCCATACGGCTACGTCATACATTTTGTAACCAATCAGAGGTGTTCTTTTTTATTTACTTTTTATCAATTTATTAATTAACAAAAACAAAAATACGAGAAAGGTGAAAAATGAATATTTGTTTTATGTTTTATTAGAAAAAATAAGAATTATAATAAGGAGAGCCCCCCTTTAAACTTACTTAAGAAAGACGATAGCATTATTATTAAAAAAAAAAGTGACAAAGGTTCATGATATGTCATTCTAAATAGGGAAGATTACATTTTAGAAGCAGAGAATCAATTGAATAATCCTAAACATTTTGCCATGCCCAATTTTTAAGGAAACTTCTAATATAATTTACAATATTCTTGGAAATTTAGTCAAAGAAAGTTATCTCAAACAGAAACAATATGACTATTTGTCTGCCAAACCTGATTGTTGTGAGAGACATTTATAAACTTTGCCTAAGATACATAAGAATCCTACAAAGGAGTGATTCATCTCTAATATAATCCCTAAAGGCCGTCCGATCATATCTGACTGGTAGTGAGTCATATGCGGTGTCAGAATACATTGACCATTTCTGACTATCTCTAGCTTGTCAACATAAAGCCTGTCTTAAGGACACAACTGATTTTGTGAATAAATTAAAAAATCTTGAGTTCCTCCGAATGCCATTCTGATTTCTATTGACGTTTCTTCTATGTATACCAATATTGATAACACTGCCGGATTAATGGCAGTTCGTAAAGCTTTTAGTAGAAACCCAGATCCGAACAGACCCAACGATGGAATTTTACAGCTTTTAGAGATTTGTCTCAGTCGCAACGATTTCACATTTAATGGTAAAACGTATCTACAAACTTCAGGAACAGCTATGGGTAAACGATTCGCCCCTTCATACGCAAATCTTTTCATGGCAGAGTGGAACGTGAGGTCTTATCTTTTTGTCCATTTGATCCCCTATTTTACGGACGATTTGTGGATGACATTTTTATGGTTTGGACTTATTTCATTGAGCAGTTCTGGGAATTCTTTGAAATTCTCAACAACCACCATCCGTCCATCGATCTAACCGCCAACGTCAGTCATAAAAGCATAGATTTTCTCGATACCACTGTTTTCAAAGTACATGTAGATTCTATAACAGAAATCAATAAACTGGACATTAAGGTATATTTCAAAGAAACTGATACTCATCAACTTCTGCACAAAAGCTCATTTCACCCAAAACATACCTTTTCCGATATAATTAAATCACAAGTTTTACGATGTCATCGAATTTACACAAGATCCTCTGATTTCAATTAAGCCTGTACGATTGTTTTCTCAAAACTGAAAGAGCGTGGATACGATTTTTACGAAACATAAAAAACTCAATTTTTAGCGCAAACAGCAGCGAAGACTAGACTATATGCCAGGTTTAAAGAGTGCTCAATGATTGTCAAGTAGATGCAAAACATGTCCTTTTGTATCTGAAACACGTTATTTTATGAGTAGCTTTACAAATAAAAGGTATCCGATCCAGGAGCATTTATCACGTGAAAGCTCAAATATAATTTAATTAATTTCATATAAGAAATGCCCCAAACAATATGTAGGAGAAACTAAGAATAATTTACGTACTCGTTTCAATGGATGTGACGTGGATGGTGAGGGCGGATGGATTGGTGGTATTGGGAAAGGGGGGTTGTCTTGAATATGTGATAATTATTATTTCCGTAAATTAAAATGAGAAAAGAGTACAGATCCATTAGTTTTAATTGTCACAACAACAACAACAACAACATTTAATTGGTATATAATATTAAAGGGAGGGTTCGCTTCCATTTGAATATGGGAAAGTAATGATTAGTTTCTGTTTTATTTGGCTTTGTATGGAAACTAATGAAGCAATGCATATGGAGAGCAATATTGAAACACTTGACACATGACTTTTTTTTATGTTTTTCTCACAAACCACACATTTGCGTTGTGAAGGAAAATTACCATGAAGATGTTCATTCGTGCTATAGCGGACCTCTGGTAAAACCTTTCTATCTGTTGATGGGTAACAATCCACTCTGGGTGGGATTTCAAAAGCTGTAGAGTATGCAGCTCTGTTAACACTGACTATATCTATTCTGAATCCTGGCAAATCAAGTGGTTGGTCTATATGAGAGGGGTGTACCTGTAAAGTAACCAATCATTTTGAAGCAGTAGATCCACAATATACTCAAAGAAATGCCACCACCATGTTCAATATCTGATACCAATTATGTATTGTGCAATCTTTTGATCTGCTCGGTACACGCCAACAGTAGTAGAATTGTATTGCTTTATAAGATGCGGTTGATCAATAGAAATAACCCTCTTGATCATCTGTTTACTTTGTTGATCGGGTTTATACCAAATCTGTTTGAGACAACTGATACAACACTGTTATCATGCCATGAGATCAAAATGATTCCACAACTATGATCCATTGGAAAATCATATGATCCCCTCTTCATCTTGACAAGCTGTTTGGAGGAACTCACAGGGCACCTATGAATTCTATTTTGTCAAATAGTGCCAGTTGCACCAGTATTTTTGCTACCTAATTCTTCCAAAATAAGGAGAGATTAGAAGTAATTATCTGTCACTTTAAAAGGAAGATCTAGTAATGGTTCCAATAGTTTTGTCGAGATCCTGGTCGTAACTATCAGCTTTTACTCCACAAGGATTCATCTGAATTGTATAACCAAGGGGCGTAGCTGGTAACCAAACCTTAAATCCTAATCGCCCTGGTGTTCCATTTACGAACTGCTAAGCAGGATGACGACCATAATATTGGATCATTGATTCATCTACACAGAGGAATTCTTCCATAGGGTTATGATTCAAACACCTTGTTCACCAAGTCAAGGATTGGTCGTATTTTGCCTAGACAATCATCTTTTGGAAGTGAAGTATTATAAGCCAAATGAATAAAACGCAGAATATCTTCAACACATTTTAAGGTGCAATAGAAAAACTGATCAAAAAATTTAAGGTGCAATAGTAAAACTGATCAAAAAATTTACAAACTTCCCCCTTAAAAGTGTTCTTAAGATTTTAATCAGTGCAGAAGATACAAGTCTAATGAAATATCAAAATTTATTTCATTGTTATATAACTATTTTAAAATTTTACTGTAACTTTTATTGGACAAATAAGAATTTTCTATTTTTTTGAGGCAACAAACATGGAGGCTCAGCTGCTGCAGTGTAAATGGAAATAACTACCCCAAACTTCATGATACATACTATAGTATTATCCAGACAGTGATGGTAAAATAATTTGTGATGTATATAATTTAAGTCATGTGACAGGGCTATTTTAAGTCAACAATCACAAATTTCAATTGCCTATAATAAAACCGAAAGTATACATCGGACAACAAACATGAATACATCGAAATGCAAGAAAGGCAAAACGGAAAAATCTACTCTCAATGCTTTGATGAGAGTAGATTTTTCCGTTTTGCCTTTCTTGCATTTCCGTTTAAATTTTTTCAGTAATTACCCAAACTTTCAAGGCTCATATCTCGTGACCTTTGGTGACCTTGTGACCTGAACAAAAGATTTTGCCCATGATGAGATCTATCCGACGATGTATATTTTAAAAAAACAAATTTCAAATATCTTCAAAATTCCGGAAGTTGAAATTTCAAATTTACCAGCTAATTTCGTCAAAAACGGAAGTGGTATTAACATTTTGAAAACTGCATTTTGTTTGGATTGAAAATGTCTATCTACCTGCAAATTTGCAGATCGATCGAAATAAAATTGTAGAAGTTGAAAAAAACCCGCAAAAATTCGAATTACGAAAATAGTCAACTAAAGTCAAAATTTGAGCAGTTTAAAACTTGTGTTTAGTAGATTACAGATTAAAACAGTTTGATACAAATCGGATGAAAAATAGATCTGTGAGATTCAAAACGCCAAAATTATGTTTTTTGTTCTACCTCATTTCCGGTTTGTCAAAATGGCACCAATTTATATTTAATAGTTCATGGTCAACAGTTCATCGTTGAATATTGAACAAATCTGTACGTGGCAGGTTGCTTCTTACCAAAATAGCGATTGTAAAATTCGAAAAAAAAATAGCCGTTTGCAAAACAAAGCATTGCGTTCGATGTTAATTCGATATTTTAAACAAAACACATGTTAATATTTATTTTACACTCTTAACTAACAGACTCTCTTTCTGGAGAGTTCTACACTAGGTGTAACAATAGATGATCACTTAGACTGGGGTAAACATATAAATAAAATTTCCTCTATCATATCTTCTAAAATTTACCTTCTCAATAAAATAAAAATTAACCTAGACTTAAATCAACGTATATTATTTTACAATGCATATATTTTATCTAATTTAGATTATTGTAGCATTGTATGGGGTAATGCATTCCAAAATAAACTTGCCCCCCTATATAAACTTCAAAAACGCTCGGCGAGAAGTATCCTTGACGCGAACTTTGATGCAAGAGCGGCAGACTTGTTTTCTCAATTAAATTGGCTTCCTCTCGAACAACGAGTTAAATATAACACTGGGATACTGACATACAAAATTATGAATGGAAAATGTCCTCAATATTTTAAAAATTACCTTTGTTTACAATCTTCAATTTCAACTACAACTCTCTGTCTACGTTCAGAAATCAACAATTCTTTGTACATTCCAAAATGCCGTCTCGAGGCAATGAAAAGAACGTTTAAATATAAGGCAAGTTCACTTTGGAATTCCCTACCCCAATGTCTAAAATTGTCTTCTGAGTTGCATCATTTTAAAGTAGGACTAAAGAAGGAGCTGATACCGATTGAAGACTAAATCTTCATTTTCTATTATTGCAACTATGTTTTATTCATATTATCTACTGATTGTTTCTCCTTGTATTGTTATTTCATATTACTGAAGCATTTTTTATAATATTCTATTATTCTGCCTTACAGTTATAATAATTTGATATACATTTAAACCATGTTACTTTTTCACCTTTTTATGTTAAATGTTGTCAGTAAATAGACCCCCTCTTATATATTATGTATAAGCATTTTTCTACTTATAATTATTTTTGTCTCTCCTGTAAATATGTCAACATTTTTATACCATGACTCTTTGTATATACTGTATGTTATTTGTAGTTAGTAGATTCCAGGGAAGATTACCTCTGGTAACTGGATTTCTAATAAAGATTTTATTATTATTATTATACATCCTGTGTAAACAGAGTGAAAGTAAAGTAAGGTAAACAAATTGAAAGTAGAATAAATTGAAACTAGATATTAACATTGTCTCCTTTTTACTTTTTATGTAGGCTGAAATGAAAATAGTAAGACCTTCAATGGATTAGATTGTCCTCAGGTCTGGGGATTATTCTGCCCCTTACAATGCATGAAAAATGATTTATGAATTTTAAATTTAAACATGATAAAAGATTGTCTTGAAACGATAAACAAATGTCAATTTCTCCAAAACATTTAACAACCATAAACTCCTTTCTTCGTCATGCAGTTTGCTAATTGTTTATTGCCTTCACACCATATGATTTCAACATTATTTTTTTTATGATTTCTTTCATAGCAGCAATGTCAATTCGTAATCTTTTATCTTCACACATTTTTATACGCCCTCATCTCTCTATGAGGACGTATATTGTCGTCACCCCTGTCCGTCCGTCCGTCCGTCGGTCTGTCCGTCCGTCCACATTTGCTCGTAAACGCTCTAAAAACTAGAGTTTTTGACAGAATCAATGAAATTTGATATGTTTATACATATTCATAAAACGAAGATCAAGTTCGAATTTGAGCTATTTTCGATCGTTAGAAGCAGAGTTATTGCCCTTGCCACAAATCTAGAATATGCTATTACTCTCTTAGTTTTCAACCGATTTTGATGAAACGGATGTTATTGGACCTAAATCGAAAGGTTTGAGAAAGTTTAGTTCACTCATGATTAAAGTTAAAGCATTTTCAAGATTTAGGCCTCTTTCATCAGTTTTGAGGAGTTATCGCCCTTTAACCTCTATACAGTAAGTGCTTCTATCAATATCAATTGCTTGTAAACGCTCTAAAAACTAGAATTTTTGATGGAATCAAATGAAATTTATATACATATTCAGAAAACAAAGATCAAGTTTGAATCTGAGCAATTTTCGACCATTAGCAGCAGAGTTATTGCCCTTGCCCCAAAGTCTTGAATATGCTATATTACTATCTTAGTTTTCAACAAATTTTGTTGAAACTTAAAATGGATGTTATTGGACTTAAATCGAAAGGTTTGAGAAAGTTTAGTTTTATCCTGATTAAATTTTTCGTAAGGCGTATATGGCCGTGGTCCACTATCTTTGTACTAAAGAGTAAACCACACTTTTGTTGTCAGTAAATCCGATTATCTTAGTTGTATTTACAGGAATATTCCAACATTTTTCTGTAGTAGAATGCTGTTTCTTGCTTGCTTGAGATTTCATAGCGTGAGGACGTATATCCGAGCTCTGAAGTGTAACCAAGTGTGACGAGTTAAAAGTGTTTATAGTTACTTTGTATCATAATAGTTTGTTTGTAAATAATTAACTTTATAGTGTAAATAACTGTATATAGAACTCTTTAGGGGCCTTTTGGCCCCTTCTACTGTGATATTTTATTATCCTGTGATATTAAGACTGTGATATTTTTTGCTCTGTGATATTTTACGTGAATTTCTTCGCCACACATTGGATTAGTGTTGGCTTGATAATAAGGAAAGGATGGCGTCCATTACCAGACGCTACTCCAGGGAACATTCCGTAAAGGTAAAGAATATTGATTTTAAAAAGATAAAATTAGAAGATGTAATTGATGCAGTTGAAAAAATTACAGGTATTGGATCATCTTATGCGTGTGTACCACGCCTTGAAAATATTATTGAGATTACCGTTGATTCGGTCGAGAATGCAACCCTCCTGTGTGATGGTATCAATGTGTGCGGTTCAAACTTTGCCGTAGAACTAAGTTTCTCCCAATTCACGGTAGTATCTGTTTTTGATCTCCCTTCGCATTTTGACGACGATGTTATTGTTAAAAAATTGGCACAATATAAGATTGAAACTGTAGACAATGTTGTAAGACACTATTATAAGACACGCCCAAATGTAGCAGACGGAACCAGACATGTAAAATGCAAATTTCCTCCTAACTTCCTTTCGCTTCCCTGGGCAATGATTTTTGATACACCCGAGGGCCCACAATCGTTTAAAGTGGCCCATAACAATCAGAAAAAAGTGTGTTTTAAATGTCTGTCTCCCGATCATGAGAAAAAAGAGTGTCCGATGATACAATGTAGGAAATGCAGGGAGTTTGGACATATGGCTTTTAAATGTAAGGAGAATAAGTGTGACAATTGTTTGAAATATAAGTGCGAATGTGAGGACAATTTTTATGATACGAATGAAGGTGAGATAAGTGAAATAAGAAATGTTAACAGTGATAAGAAACGTGAGTTAAGTTTATCCCCCGATGAAACACAACAAGAGAAAAAACATAGAAAACAATTAACAAATGAACAGAACTCATCAGGACCTAACGACGCTACATTCTCGAAAGAAAATTTCCCCCCCTTACCCCTATACCGAACGATAACAACTACCGAAAACCCCGAAAGTGACATAAGTGAACAATCTATCGAGAAGGACGAGTCCGACGAAGACAGCGAACCCCAATCCAGTGACAATGAACCCCTTGAAAAACTTAAAATGACTTTAGACAATAAAGGCAAAACGAGACGGACCCAACCCCTTAAATCGTCTCCAAGCAAGCTTAAGAATGTAAAAACGAGGAAAGACTATCCAACGAGTTCAACACCCATGCCTAAGATAAAACCCCCGCAGAAATGAAAATGTTTGTGTCAAATCAAAATATAATTATTATACCAAGTGTTATTTTAACTTTATATATTTCATTACATATTTTAACAATGCCGAAAATAATTACTTTTAATACTAACGGACTCCGTGATTTTAAAAAGATGGAAACCGTCTTTGCAAGTCTTAAAGATACTAAATGTGATATTGTAGCTTTACAAGAAACTTTCTGGGATGAGGATTGTGCGGAAAGAGCCAGAGCGCTATGGGACGGACCTATTTATGTGAGTAACAGTGACAATAACAGACGGGGTGTGGCTATTTTATGTTCAAATAATTTTAAAAACTTCATTGTTAATGATTTTAAAGACACAAATGGACGAATTGTGCGTGTTGATTTTATTATTGATGACTTTAATTTTAATATTCTTAATGTATACGCTCCTAACAAGGAAATAGAAAGGATGGATTTCTATAGCTCTATTTTAAAGTTTTTAAGCCCTGGATCGATTTTATGTGGTGACTTTAATGACGTTTTAGATCCTTTCATGGATCGGGCCAAGGGCATGTCCTCAAGTAAACGAAGTGTCTCCGCTTTTAATGATTTTATATTGTGCAATAATTTATGTGACATTTTTAGACATAGAAACCCAGATAAAGTTCAGTACACCCGGACTAATTTTTTAAATAACATTTTAAAGGCAAGTCGATTAGACTATATTTTTATACCTCGCAATTTTATTCATCATGTTTTTAATGTTTTTATCACGCATACAACTTTATCCGATCATAATACAGTTTCTATTTTAATTGATTTTAATGAATGTGAAAGAGGTCCGGGTGTATATATTTTTAATAATTTATTACTTAAAGATAGTTACTATGTGCAATATATTAAGGATTTAATTAACAAAGAAAAGGAAAGTCCCTTGTATTCCACTGAGCTCCTGGTTTGGTGGGACAATTTAAAATACAAAATAAAAAGTTTTTCCCAAAAATACTCAAAGAAAAAGAAAAAGAAAGAGAAAGAGGAGTTCTGGTCCCTCCAAAACAGGATCTCAAGAGAATACAAGAGACTTTCCAAACAAATGGACCCTGACTTGACACTGATAAAAGAACTTGAGATAAAATTACAAGAGATAGAAAATGTTACGTGTCAAGGGGCCATCTTAAGGAGTAAATTTAAATATTCCACAGAGGGTGACAGATGTACTTCCTATTTTTTAAGCCTAGAGAAACAGAGACAAAATAGCAATTTGATCAAAGAACTAGAAGACAGTGAAGGCAATATTTTAAACAATACACAGGATATTTTATATGAATGTTCAAATTTCTATTCCCAACTATATACTAAAGAAAAAGATGATGATTTTAACTATATAAATGAAGTGTGCAATCATGTAAATACGTCCTTATCTAATATAGATCAAGAATTTTTAGAATCCCCTATTTTAATGGAAGAAATTTTAAAAGCTTTAAACTCAATGTCAAGGGGTAAAAGCCCAGGGCTTGACGGTTTGACAGCCGAGTTTTTTATGTGTTTTAATGATGTTTTAATTCCTATATATTATAATGTTTTAAATACTATTTTTAATAATGAACTTTTATCAAGATCAATGAGAAGAGGTGTTATTGTACTAGTTTTTAAGGATAAAGGGGATAAAAAACTTTTAAAGAACTTCAGGCCAATCTCACTTCTAAATGCAGATGTGAAACTTCTATCCAAAATATTAGCTAATAGATTAAAGACGGTATTACAACAGATCATTTCACCCGAACAGTCTTGTTCTGTACCAGGGCGGAGCATTTTAGAAAATGTTGCAAGTATTCGTGACGTCATCGATTATGTGGAAACGGAACAAGAGGATATGTGGCTATGCCAAATCGATGCCGAAAAAGCTTTCGACAGAACCTCGTTTGAATACTTGCAGCATGTTCTAAAATGCTTCGGATTTGGCCCAAACTTTAGGAAATGGATAAAGATTCTATATAAAGATATAATGAGTACAGTTAAGGTAAATGGGCATCTGTCACCCTACTTTCCTATCCTAAGGTCAGTGCGCCAGGGGTGTCCATTGTCTGCATTGCTGTATGTATTATGTGCTGAGCCTCTGAATCAAATTATAAAACAATCACCTGCGAGAGGAATAAGAATAAAAGACAGTGAGGCTCAGTCATTGATATATCAGCATGCAGACGATACAACCCTGACGCTTGCTGACCTTAGATCTGTTAATATTGTTTTTGATTGTATGGACATATACTGTAAGGCTTCAGGTGCCAAAATAAACATCCAGAAATCAACAATTATGCCATTTGGCTCTGCCGTTAATAAAACAATAAACATAGATTTACCACTTAAAATTGCATTTGACATAATTTTGATTCTGGGTGTTTATTTTGGCAACAATATAAAGGAATGTATTAAGAATAATTGGGAAATAAAGTTAACCAAAGTGCAAACTATACTTAATTTATGGCATAAGAGAAACTTAACTTTATTAGGTAAGGTAACTGTTATTAACACTTTAATTATGTCTAAATTTTTCTATACAATGTCTATTATCCCCATGCCTGACCATATCCAAAAGCATTTGAAAACAATTATTCTAAAATTTTTATGGAGCGGTAAACCTCCTTTAATTAAATATGATGTCATGACCTTACATAAATCCTGCGGAGGCATGGGGCTAGTTGATATTAAATTAAAAGGACAATCACTGCTTTTAAAATGGCTAAAGCCATATTTTAACCCTGAAAATTTTAATATATGGAAGTATACAATGTCTTATTTTTTAAATTTATATGGCTCTTTTGGCCTTGATAAAGATATTTTTAAAATACATTTTAATTTCAAACTGTTACATGTTTTACCACCTTTTTATCATGATCTCCTTTTAGCATGGGACAACTTGAACAAAGGTTCAAGACCTGAGCCCACTATTTTAAATGACATTGCTGTGCAACCTATTTTTAACAATATTTTACTGAATTTTAATAACAGAGTTATAGCTTTTAATTATTTTATAAAATGTGAGATTTTAACCTTTTATGACTTATTATATTATGTCATTCCAGGATTTTTATCAGATCACTCTATTGTGGCTATTTTAAAAGAAAAGTTTCCATATATCAATAAAAATAGGGTGATAGAGACTTATAAACATATAAAACGGTCAGTACCCCAAAAATGGCTAGATATTATCAACTCTAGCTCATTTGAAGTCCATACTGGTGAAAATGTATTCAATATCGATGGCAATACTGTTTCATATGACCAATTAACTTCCAAATTCTGCTATAAAGCACTAATTAATCTTAAAGATGTAATCCCGACAGGAGTCAAACACTGGGAAAAGCAGAATTTGGAAGTTAATTGGCCAGTTACATGGAATAATGTTTTTAAGAATTATAAGACACCTAAGATGATAAATCTTGATTTTAAAATTGCCCATAATGTTTTATGGAATATGGTCAAACTTCATAGAATAGGGAAAGTTGACGGAGAGATGTGCCCAGTGTGTAATGACGAGCCAGAATCCACAGAGCATCTCTTCGTCGACTGTTTAGACCTCAGCCTTTTTATGTATTTACTTCAACAGATGTTGCAAGATATTTTACCTTTTAATTTTAATAACCATGATTTTAAATGTTTTATTTTATTTGGTTTACAATCAAATAAATCCTTCCCTAATGAGCTTTTAAACATAATTCTATCTTGTGCAAGACAAACTATATATATAAGAAGGAACCTGCACATAGATAATCCCCGATGTCAAATAGATATTATAATTTTATATAAAAATATTTTAGCAAATGCATTAATATATCTTAAACAGTTCTACCCCAAGCATAGTTTCATTCAAAAATTTATTTTACCCTCTTGTTTCATTAATATTACTCTTAACAACTCAATTGATATTGAATTTTCATAGAATTTTAATATTACTGTATGTATATAATATACCTTATAATTTTTAACATTTATTTTATCATTCTTTTATGATTTATACTTACCATAATTCATCAGTATGGACTAGTCTCTATTGCCCTATAGCTTAAAACAATACGTTTATACATTCCTTTATATGTTGTGTTAACACTAGCAGACGACGACGTTGACCTAGTTTTTACTAGGTCAGTCTTTTAACCTGATTTTTCATTAATTTTTTTAAGAAACATCCCTATGGATCTTTACTCCTTTCGATTTTACTTGTAAAGTTCCATTTTTAGGGATATTTCTACCTATCAGAATAAATTTTAAGTCATAAAATAATATAGGATTAGTTTAATTTTCAAACAAATTTTAATATTTTATAAAACTTTAATTTTCATTTTGATTTTAAAAATATCGTTTACTCTGATAGGAACTAATCTTCGCTAGTGTTCACCATCTGATGCCTTACATTATTATTTAATTATTATATATTTCGTATTGTTATTTTTAACTTTTATATAGAGACATATTTCTTGATACATTATGATACATTGTTGATCTCATTCATACATAATATACATATTTTAACTTTTTAACTTTATCATAAAGACTAAATCTGTGATATTTATAAATTATATTTTGATGTTTATTAGTTTAATTAATAATATTGTATTGTGATTGTATTATATGATTTATGCTGAATAAATTTTTACAAGATAAAAAAAAAAAAGAATGCTGTTTCTAATCCCTCTTCAAGGCTCAAGGCTTCAGCCGCTATAGTTGATCTCACTATTCGCTTAATTTTTTTGGACTGCCATAAAACAGAATTGTAAATATTGTAAAGTAAAGTATCATAAAGTAGCACAATATGTGAACCCACACTGCTAGTGCCATTGCTGATATTATTTAATGAGGCATCACTATACACGTGTATTTCCCACAGTTTTGGATCGCTGGAGAATGATCTGAATGATATTTGAGTTTTAACGTCTTTCAGTCTATTTATAGTTTTATTAGCACGATTGAAATCTTGAACAGATGCCTGTTGTAGCTTAGTACTTAGATCCATTTGTTCAAAAGTCATATCAGGTCTTGAAACTTGAACGACCCAGTTTAATTGTCCTACAATGCAACTGTATTCGGTTTGTTCTTCATCTGTTAAAAGGTCATCTTTACTTGATACTTTCTGTGTATGAAGAGGTGAACATTCCATCTTCTCAATAAATTCTGAATGATCTAATATTATTCCTGATTCATCTTGACTGACTTTAAATCCGATATAATTGAAATTGGAAAATTCTATTTTCCCTGCTCTAAAACTTTGAGTTAATTTTTCCATGAGTATGTCGAATTCTTCCACCATGCAAAAAATCGTCTACATGGCAACATACTATACCATCAGTTTGACCATTAGGGCAGTGATAAAATAGTGCTGGATCTGAATCTGATTGATTACACCCAAGATTGATGAGTTCATCCTTAACGCTTAAGTAAAATTGCCGTGCTCCATCTTTCAAACCATATACTAGTAAGCAATAATTCAGTTTCCAAATTCGTCCTATTTGATTTCGATGGAGGGAGGGTTTGAATCTCCCAAATGTACAGGGCCTAGGATGGAACAAATACTTTATTGAAATGGGATTAAGGGTCTGGATTCAGGCTTTTCTTCTGTTGTGATCTGAAAGTAGAACAAATAAGAACTCGTCCATTGGGCGAGTAGTATAGTTTCTGCTAATTAATAATTGGTTTTAGTTTGCTATGAACCAGGGTGAGATTGTTTATTGAATGGTCATCGAGGTTGAAATGATTAGAAACGGGCTTGTCTTTCTTTAATTTTATATCTGATCTATGGGCATTGAATCTCGAGTGCGTAAATTATTCTTAGTTTCTCCTACATATTTTTGGGGGCATTTCTTACATGAAATTAAATAAATTACATTTGAGCTATCACATGATAAATGCTCCTGGATCGGATACCTTTTATTAGTAAAGCTACTCACAAAATAATGTGTTTCAGATACAAAGGGACATGTTTTGCATCTATTTGACAAACATGGGGCACACCTTAAACCTGGAGGAACTTCGGCATATAGTCTAGTCTTCGCTGCTATTTGCGCTAAAGTGGAGTTTTTTTTATGTTTCGTAAAAATCGTTTTGAGTATCCACGCTCTTTCAGTTTTGAGAAAATAATCGTACAGGCTTGGTTGAAATCAGAGGATCTTGTGCAAATTCGATGATATCGTAAAACTTGTGATTTAATAATACCGGAAAAGGTATGTTTTTGGGTGAAATGAGCTTTTGTGCAGGAGTTGATGAGTATCAGTTTCTTTGAAATATACCTTAATGTCCAGTTTATTGGTTTCTGCTATGGAATCTCCTTTGAAAACAGTGGTATCGAGAAAATCTATGCTTTTGTGACTGACGTTGGCGGTTAGTTTGATGGACAGATGGTGGTTGTTGAGAATTTCAAAGAATTCCCAGAACTGCTCAATGGAATAAGTCCAAACCATAAAAATGTCATCTAAAAATCGTCCATAAAAAAGTGGATCAAAGAGACAAAGGGGTAATACCTCACGTTCCCACTCTGCCATGAAAAGATTTGCGTATGAAGGGGCGAATCGTTTACCCATAGCTGTTCCTGAAGTTTGTAGATACGTTTTACCATTAAATGTGAAATCGTTGCGTAGAGACAAATCTCTAAAAGCTGTAAAATTGCATCGTCGGGTCTGTTCGGATCTGGGTTTCTACTAAAAGCTTTACGAACTGCCATTAACCCGGCAGTGTTATCAATATTGGTATACATAGAAGACACGTCAATAGAAATCAGAATGGCATTCGGAGGAACTCGAAGATTTTTAATTTTATTTACAAAATCAGTTGTGTCCTTAAGATAGGCTTTATGTTGACAAGCTAGAGGTAGTAAGAAATGGTCAATGTATTCTGACACCGCACATGACTCACTACCACAGTCAGATATGATCGGACGGCCTTTAGGTATTTTATTAGGGATGAACCACTCCTTTGTAGGATTCTTATGGATCTTAGGCAAAGTATATAAATGCCTCTCACGACAATCGGGTTTGGCAGATAGATAGTCATATTGTTTCTGTTTGAGATAACTTTCTTTGACTAAATTTCCAAGAATATTGTTAATCATTTTAGAAGTTTCCTTAAAAATTGGGTCTGGCAAAATGGCATAATGTTTAGGATTATTCAATTGATTCTCTGCTTCTAAAACATAATCTTCCCTATTTAGAATGACACAGCATGAACCTTTGTCACTTTTTTTTAATAATAATGCTATCGTCTTTCTTAAGTAAGTTTAAAGCTTCACGTTCTACCCGTGTGAGATTAGGTTTTTCATTTGTAATAGAAAGATTTGTTGTTTGGCTATTCATACTATTAAATACTTCTAAAATTTCAAGAAGGAAGGCGGCCTTGGGCGGTTTCCACGTGGATTTAGGAATAAACATTGTTCTAGCACCACGTGGGGGGTGGTTTCGAAAAAATAAGTACAGCTGAGATTGCGTTGAAATCGTTCAATTGATCGAAGATAGTCAATTTTGCGACAAGGCGTGCTTTAACGTTCACAGCTTTATCTGTAATCACCCATCTTGTAGATATTACCATTTGACCATTCCCATCAACTTCTTCATAATGTATTGAATTACTTTAGTAACTCAGTAATTGTAGCTTTTTCAATTTCAACACTGTTCACTTCTTGATTCTCTTCTTTATCACGTTGCCAATCAATACTCTTAACATCACCGTCTCCACGTCTTTCTTGATCTTTAACATTGTACCATATTTATGACTTACATTAGCTTTTCCTGTTCTTCCTAATACTTCAGCATCTGTCCATGTGTCACTTTCTCCTATTCTGTATATAATTTTGTTGCCCCAGAACCTGTTGGTCCGTCCGTCAACATTTGCTAGTAAACGCTCTAAAAACTAGAGTTTTTGACGGAATCAATTGAAATTTGATATGTGTATACATATTTATAAAACGAAGATCAAGTTCGAATTTGACCTATTTTCGATTGTTAGAAGAAGAGTTATTGCCCTTGCCCCAAATCTTGAATATGCTATTACTCTCTTAGTTTTTAACCGATTTTGATGAAACTTAAAATGGATGTTATTGGACCTAAATTGAAAGGTTTGAGAAAGTTTAATTTTATCCCGATTAAATTTTTCGTGAGGCGTATATGACCGTGGTCCACTATCTTTCTGATGTTGAACTGCATTGACCTTTGACATGTTTTCATAACTATCTGGACAATATGCCATCAAATGTCTATATGAACCACAGGATCGACATCTAAGTGGATTACCATCAGGTCCTGGATCGTTAATCTTCTTCGTAACTTTTTGAATACTTGTACCACTAAATCTACCTTGTGCCCCTCTCTGAACATTTCCTCTATTATATACACCTCTGTAACCTCTAAAATTATTTCCTCTGTAAGCACCTCTATTATAACTACTATCTCTTCTAACATAGCCAGATATATATAAAGCCCCCTCGTGATCAGCAAGAAATGCAGGTTCAAGCTTACTAGCAGCATTACTCATTTCCCCACCTTTGAATTTTTTGAGAGAAGTTTTAGCCTCTTCATAAAGTGTCTCTCTGCTGGAATAGTTCATACTGGTCAATACCAACAACTTTTCATCTTCGCTTAATTTTGCTCGTTTTAGAAGTTGGAAAGCAAGTATTTCTGGGGGTAGGTTTATCTTTTTCTTCTCCATTCGTCTGTAACGTATGTTGAACTCTGCTATATATTCACCTATTATTGTACTGTTATCTTTTCTTGTATATGAGTCAAACTCTTCATATTTTTCTAAGCAGTCCACTAAATCATTTTCTTGTTTTAAGGATTCCAGGGGAATTTGATCAAACACTTGACCTCTAATCTTAAATATTTCTGGCCGGTCCTCTTCAGCTCCATGCTGTCCTTCTCTGGGTTCTGGAAGTGAAAGTGCCACTGCTGTCCCCTTCTTAGCAGCACTTAGATTGGTAACTTCTGCCCAGGCTAGCAATTCTTGTTTATAGCATTCATAATAATATGTTCATTTATGAAATCTTCATTTTATCGCCACTGTGTCTATTGCTTTCAAACGCCTCTGAGTTCTTGGAATTATACGTCATTTCATCTTGGAATTATACTTCATTTCATCAGGCGTTCTCGTGTTCATCCCAAAGTTTATTTGTCAAATGTTGACGAATAATGGCTGCATTTCTTGAGGAATCCCGGACAGGTGGGCCATGTATCAGGTCGAGGATTTCCTCTATTTCTTGTCTTGGGCGTCGCTCGTTGGTATTACCATCAAACGTTAAGTCAAGCTTCTTGGAAATAGTATCTCAACGATCCATACAAATATTGTGTAAGATTATACAAGCAAGGGTTGTCATTTTGACTTTACGGGGTTCACATTCAGATTTTCTCATTAAAACTCTCCATCGCCCTTTAAGCTGACCATAGGCCCCTTCGATCACCATCCTACTACGACGAAAGTTAAAGTTTCTTTGTTCACGAGATAAAACCGCATTAGTAAAGGGTTTCATCAACCATGTTTTAATCGAGAAAGCAGAGTCACCGACAATGAGAGGAGGTATTCGTGCCCCGTTCACATCAAAGTGGATATCATATCTGGTAAAATATCTCCGTTGATAACATCATGCCAGAATTGTGTTGACTGAAATATTATCCCGTCGTGAGAGTTTCCGGGAAAACCACATGAGCCCCATACAAAACGGTACCTTGCATCAACAAGTGCCATCAGTACCACAGAATAAATTTTTTGAACTTATGGTAGTCTTTCCTTGCTATATCACCACCGCGGGGACACCTGATCGGAATGTGACAACCATCGACGGCTGCCCACGTATAAGGAAACTGCCATAGCTCCTCCATCTCGATATTTTTTTCTCGAAATTCTTCAAAATGACAACCTATACACTTTTGCCACATTGTTTCAACCAATGACTCGGTGATCTCTCTTGTGATGTTACGAACTGTTGTTACACCAAATCCAGTCATTCCGATATTGTGTAGAAATAATCCCCGCGTGACAGCCAGTACAGAGCGATGGCTAATCTTTCTTAAAGGATTATCGGAACTTTTTTTTTTAAGACGGTTGACGGTTTAAGAAGTTGTTTTGTGTCGCTCTCGACTTGGTCATACTCACCTTACACAGCCGTGCATGACCTCTTAGCATGCCCCTGTTCTTTACATCGGAAACATTTGAAACTGGGCACTGTGATAAGAAACATACCTCTTCTTGCTCATTGTGTCTGATATTATATGAATTATAAAATTTGTAACATATGACAAACTAGGAACATTTGGGGGAAATTCAACTTTTATAAATCTTGTGCCGTCATATTTCTTCTCTCTTTGAGGACGTATATTGTTAGCACTCTCGCACGTCAACATTTGCTTGTAAACGCTCTAAAAACTAGAGTTTTTGATATGTGTATACATATTTTTAAAACGAAGATCAAGTTCGAATTTGAGATATTTACGATCATTACAAGCAGAGTTATTGCCCTTGCCCTAAAATCTTGAATATGCTATTACTCTCTTAGTCTTCAACCGATTTTGATGAAACTTAAAATGGATGTTATTGGACCTAAATCGAAAGGTTTGAGAAAGTTTAGTTTACTCCTGATTAAAATTAAGGCTTTTTCAAGATTTAGGCCTCTTTCATCAGTTTTGAGGAGTTATCATTCTTTAACTCAAGTGCTTCTATCAACATCAATAACTTGTAAACGCTCTAAAAACTGATGCGGTATGCTTATACATATTCAGAAAATGAAGATCGAATTTGAGCCATTTTCGACTGTTAGAAGCAGAGTTATTGCCCTTGACACACAGTCTTGAATATGCTATTACTATCTTAGTTTTTAACCAATTTTGATGAAACTTAAAAAGGATGTTATTGAACCAAAATCGAAAGGTTTGAGAAAGTTTCGTTTACTCCTGGGTCCTTATTCTCATAAACTAAACTTTAAGAAATTCAGCTATCTGATTGGATATTAATACTTAATTTTAAATCGATTTTAGTAACTGTCCAATCAGATTACTGGAACACTAAAATCATCTTAAAGGGGCACAGGCTTCATTTTCGCGGGTCGATTTGGATAAGTCTCAGAAACGGGGATTTTTTAGCTCAGCAATTTAGTACTGGTTATCACAACTCACCATTGAAATTTGAGTCTTCAAATCCATGGGCATCCATTATTATTAGCATTTGAAAGTTATAATGCCCTACTACACATTAGCAATACTATGCAATATATAGAAAAGTCATCTATAGAAATAGAAGGCGAAATGTCTTATTTAAGGTATATTTGAAGAAAATACGCAATTTTCGTGCATTTCTAGTGCTTCTGAAGGATACTTAAATATATTCAAGACCCAAATCAACCAATAAAAATGAAGACTGGTCCCCTTTAAGTTAAGTTTTCGAGAAAAAGGCCCCTGATTAAATTTATGGCTTTTTCGTTAGGCGTATATGGCTGTGGTCCACTATCTTTCCCTTTGAATTCGACAGTTTTCCGAACAAGAGGGCCCATAGATTTAACACCTCATAATTTCAATTTATTATGAATATCTTCGTCCTTAATATACACGGGTATGTGCATAAAGGACACAACTTTTATTCTGGAATCCACAAATTTACAATGTAAACCCTCATTATTTTCATATAATCCATCTTCTGCTAGTTTGCGAGCAATATCTCGATTAACTAAAGTTACATCATATGAACCAGTGCAAGGCACACAAGCAAGAACAGCGTCTTCACCAAGTTTGTTTTCAACTTCAATGATATCACGCGCACGGTATTTGTGAATGTCTTGTACCGACACCTTAATCGTATTAGTTTTCACCAACATGTCAATGTCAGCCATCTTGAAATTTTATTCTTTATGATAATAGCCGGGTCAAAGGCGTAATTATATAAAATCAGTCCACTATAAATAAGTAAAATGTTAAATATTTGTCGGTTGATGGAGTTTGATATTTACTCCATTTCATGCTTTTTCAAATTGTCTGAAAGGCATACAAATCTTGCGTAACATTTCATTAAATACATTTCTTGATTATAAAAAAGCGCCACCTGTCTTCATAATTGTGTACATTGAAATTATGACGACAAGCGGCGCTAATGGTTGTCAAGCTAGCAGAAATTTCCACAAAAGGAAAGATTACTTAGCGGATATTAGAAAAGCTGACGAAATTGTTCAGCAATTAGGCATTTTTAGATTAAACTATTTGATACACTCATAGGAAATTTACAGGGATTTTCTTTTGGGAAATAATTCATGTTGTTACAACACATAGTGACTCCCTGATACGCGATGTTTAACAATTTAGATTTAAAACATGTTTCTAACATTACACATATTTTTTTTCATTCAAAGAGTTTGCATTCCTGTAATAGTCAGGATTATGTACCTTAAAACAAAGACTGCCTTTAACTCATTTAAATATAGGTTGTAATTAGGGAGACCAAGGCAACCGCCCTCCCCTTTTTATACGCCCACATTGAAATGTGGTCATATATTGCCGTCGCCCCCTTCCGTCTGTCCGTCTGTCCACAATTGGCTTGTGAACGCAATAGAGACCACAGTTTTGCTTGAATTTGAATACAATTTTATGTGTAGGATTATATTCAAAAGATCTCGGACAAGTTCGAATTTGGGTTTGATTCGACTAAACTTCAAGGAGATTTACACCCAAAATATGTTAAAAATGGCTTGTGAACACGATAGAAACCACAGTTTTGGTTGGATTTGAATAAAATTTTGTATGTAGGATTATATTCATAAAATCTCCGACAAGTTCGAATTTGGGTTCGATTCGACAAAAATTCACGGAGTTTTACACCCAAAATGTGTTAAAAATGGCTTAAAAATGGCTTGTGTATGCGATAGAGACTACAATTTTGGTTTGATCTGTATTAAATTTTGTGTGTAGGATTATATTCATAAAATCTCCGACAAGTTCGAATTTGGGTTTGATTCGACAAAAATTCACTGAGTTTTACACCCAAAATACGTTAAAAATGGCTTGTGAACGCGATAGAGACTACAGTTTTCACCTGATTTGAATTAAATTTGATGTGAACATTTGTATTCATGAGATCTCGGATAAGTTCGAATTTGACGACTTTTCGATGAATAGTTTTTCAGTTATTGCCCTTGACTTAGTCAAATCGCATCGAAATTTACTTGTGAACGCGATAGAGACTGCACTTTTCATCTGATTGGAATGAAATTTGGTGTGAACATTTGTATTCATAAGATATCGGACAAGTTCGAATTTGATGATTTTTCATTGAACGGATTTTGAGTTATTGCCCTTGACTTAGTCAAAACACGTCGATATTAACTTGTGAACGCGATAGAGATTGAGTTATTGCCCTTGGCTTGTGAGACAAATGAGTTGGTTTGCTGGAAATGTCCAAGCGGGGTAAGCAAAAAAGGAAAAATGAAAAATTTAAATTCAATTCCATCGAGGCGATTTTTATATTATTTTTTTTAGAGATTACATGAATCTTGTCATTTGTTCCTCAAGCTGCTGGGATTTAACTTCAAAACTCTCCATGCACTGTGCGATTTGCGCCCCTATAAAACTAGCTTGTACCCCCACTTTATTTCTGATTAATTTTAAAATATGATATTTTTATATTTTTGTCACAAAATACGTGTCATAATGTACCAAATCAATCATATTAAAATTTGTCAATTATTTTCTGGGGGGGGGGGGGCCTCAGACCCACCCACTTGCGCCTTTGACTCTTCAATATTTGGAATTTCAAGCAAGACAGTTGTCCCCCCATTCATCAGTCTGCCCCCTATTTGCAACCCAAGTTCCAAGAGGCTGGCGCCGCCACTCCCACTGTGCAAACCAATACTCACTGACTTAACACATCATCAAACATCGACGAAATTCAGCCTAGGAAATTCCCAGGAGGTTCCCAACAGCGTGAAGCTCCTACACTCATACATTCTACATTAATCTTACCCATTATCAGATTCTACTTCTAGTATGTTAAAATAGGACGACATTTTATTATAGGCCTCATTCTCTCTATCATTTGAGTCAGTATCGATTCACGTATCGCGGGATTAAAAAAAAGAAATATTTTTCAAAAGTTCATAACATTCAAATGATCATAGTAAATAGTTCCTAAAAAAAATCCCCGCTGTTTTTTAATTGTCGATTCCTATTCATTGCACTCGTTTTCACCTCGAAGGCTCACAAATATAACAGCGTAATTCGGTTTTTGCGTAGGGATATTGTCACATGTGTCGGTTCGACCAATCAACGTGCTGTAAACCAATGACGTCTATGTTATTTATAGTCTTATTGTGGGATTGCATGTTTTCACGGGATGTGATTCGACTTCCGCATTTTATGGGAAGGCAAGAAAAAAGCTTTTGAACTTACTCTTAAGAACCCCAAATATGTTGAATTGTTTTCTAAGATTGGTGAAACTTTTCTTCATGACAGTACATTAGTACCATTGTTAGAAAACTTTGTTTCAAATTTGTACGGTGTAGATAATGATAATTTTAACAATACCCGTTATAAACTTTTCTGTTCCTCGACAGCATCTGAACAGGCTCTGCCTCCAACACTTGATGCCCTCACACAGCATTTGATGAGAGCGAATTATCAAGCTGGTATTTATAGGCATTGCTTAGACCAATTTATTTCATAACCATCCCCAGATGGCCATGGATGGGAAATAAAAGATAATGAATTATGCATAGTATGGATGACAAAAAAACCAGCCCCTGAGTCAATTTTGGAATGTTTGCAGTGTGCATGTAAGACAGGTTGCAAATCTGGAAGGTGTTCATGTTTGAAGGCAAAATTAAAGTGTACTGATTTGTGTCATTGTTCAAATTGTGAGAATGTTGAGGCAGCAGAAATCAGTAGCAATGACATAGCTTCTGATGATAGTGACAGTGATGACCCTGATATTTAATATGTTTATAATGTATATGTATGCCACTTGTTATATTGTTTTTTCTTTGAAAAAAATCTGCGATTAACAATGTTGTTCTTTTTTCAACCAGAATATGATCTAGACTATCATAAAACATACCATAATGGTTTAGCAGTGTGAACTCTCTGAAAGAGATGAGAAACTATGTCAGAATGGAATCAGATGCTAAATATTTGGGTTGACCTACATTATAAACAAGCAGTCTAACATTTTTGTAACCCCGGGCATCTCTGCAAAGCCGCTAAGGATATCTAGCCTGTTCATGTTGATGGAGGGGAATGCTGTTGCCTAAAACTGTGTACGACGGATACCGCACTGCCTTCCAATCCACAACATGAATAGCTTTCTTATTCTTGACCGGGATACACGCTATTTACAGAACCCCTATTGCCAATAATGAAAGTAGTAGTAACCGACAAAGAAAGTCACGGCAATCTACTATTTCCTCAATCACAGACTGTTTCAAAGACTGGAATGAGTAGTTCGAATGATCTAATGAAATATTAGCAGTTGATACTAACACAGGAGAGACACAAACTGTTTCAAAACGGCATAAACAAAAAACACGTATCATAACAATAAACACGCCTCCACGTGTTACTTTGTTTCTATTGGCCAATCCAGGCAACGTGATCACTACCAACTTCCAAATTTGGGTGTTTATGTATTTCTTTCGCGTGTGATGTAGTCAAAATATGGACATGAAGTGAACGTCCGCTGCTGAGCGAGTCCGTATGTATTAGAAGGTTGTAGAAGAAAACTGCGGGGTTACAGTTTAGGAACTTTATGACCTTGACATTCTTATATACCATTTTACGAGTTCAAATCAATATTTTTTAATCCCGCGATACGTGAATCAATAATCACGTTAAAATAACCAAAATGATAGAGAGAATGAGGCCTATTATTTTGATTTGCCATAAGACTTTGACCTTAAAAATAGCTAACTACGCATGCGCTGCATAAATTTCGAACGGGCTTCGTGACTTCAGTTCGTCCTAAGTGCATCGTATAACTTGACGTCGCGCTATAGACGGGTGGACCGTCTACATCAGACGGGTAACGCGTCTGAGACGGTCTGAAATAACAATAGACAAACTTCACTGTTCGGAGTTGGACGTCGCTCTGAAGACGAGCTGAGAGGGACTTTGGTGTTTTTTCACAAAAATTATTATTTCGTCCCGTCTTTAGCGCGATGTATAAACTGGGCCTCAAGCATTCGATGTTCCCAGGCGGTCACCCATCCAAGTACTAACCGATCCCGATGTTGCTTAACTTTAGTGATCGGACGAGAACTGGTGTTTTCAACATGGTATGGCTGTAGGCATTCTCAATGAATTTCATGGCGGGTCGTTGCCGATTTATCAAATTCAAACAAAAGTCGTGTAGAGAGTCGCAAAAAGAGTCACTCATTCTGTTTCCTTTTACTTCTATTATCTGTTGTGTCAACAAGTGCAAGGCAGTCAATCGCCCAAAATTGTAGTAAGGCCATATTCACTAAGGGTTACAACTTTTTCATCAATCTGAAAAAAATAAATAGCTAAATATGTTGCTAATTTGGTTATATCAATTAGTTCTCAATGCAGGTCAACTAAACTGAACTACAATCATGCCGATTTTCCGCACCTTCGCGGGTGCAGTGTTTTTAGATTTTTATCAAATCCACCAACCCTCGAAATATTTCAAAAGATGTTTGATTTGTAGTTCATTCATACCATACCACCATTAAGCCCATACACCTTTCATATCATATCTGTTGATACATGAACGTTTTTATAACGAAACTGATCTTTTGTCTGCCATAAAAATTACGTGCGCAGCCATATGGAAGACCAATGTAATATATTTAATCTCATGTAAGAAATGCCCCAAACAATATTTATAGGAGAAACTAAGAATAATTTACGCACACATTTCAATGCTCATAGATCAGATAAAAAATTAAAGAAAGACAAGCCCGTTTCTAATCTTTTCAACCTCGATGACCATTCAATAAACGACCTCACCCTTATCCCAATTGAACGCATAGAAATTGATATACCGGAAGATGAGACCACCAAATTCCGACAATCTAGAGAAGCCTTCTGGGGCCGTTCCGAGCAGCATTTACGTTATCTTACAGACGATTAAAAAATTAGGTCGTGTTTATTTACTTCATGGCAAGAATCTGGGAGGGGGGGGGGGGTCCTTCAGTTAAAAAACTTTCAAAAAAAAAGTTCCAAAGGCCAGTGTCAAAAGAAAGATTTCGCAAGTTATCAAGTGGTAATCGTGTAGAAATGCGATAACTGAAATGGACATAAAAAGGTCCATACGTAATCGGTAATTGAAGAACGCACTGCAAAAGAAAAAAAGATAATCATAATGAAAACACAGCGTGACAAAATGCTATTTGCCAAGCAAATATCGACTTTTATAAGTTTACGTTAACCTTTCGAGCTGTTTGGTGAATTAACCGGATATTGAGTAATACATTACAACGAATGAGAAAAAAAATTGAAATGCATCAACATGAGCGAGTCAATCAAAGGGAAGGAAATATGATAGCTTGCCAGACAAGGTATATACGCACACTGGATACTTTGATATTAAACAGATCTATTTCACGGTTACAAAAAAAATTTTCAACCTTAAGACATACATCTCTTTTAATCTTTTTTGAATAAAACTGAACAATATTAAACGTTTTGTGGAAATCAATCAAGAATCATGCCTTCTAGAGTGTTTACGAACCAAAAATTGAATGCGCTTTCAAGAACAAGGGTATTAACCCATATTGAACATTTTTTTCATTTCGATACATTCTGAAGTGATTATGAACACCCACACTAAGTTTCCTGAAAACCCAATTGTGCCTATTGAAGTGTTTTCACAAACAAGGGTAATAATTCATATTAAATATTTTCTAATTTTGCTGATTTTAGAAAGGGTTCATCCTTGGGTGATTACGAACACTCACAGCAAGTTTTATCAAGAATTGTGACCCGTAGAGTGTTTACAAGCAATTGTGGACGGACGGACAAACCGACGGACTGACGTCCTGGGGTGACACCAATATACGCTCCTCATTCCCTGTGGGCGTATGCAAATTTTTAACCCGTGAACCTGATATTGAAATACATATTAAATACATCCTTCTTAAATATTGTGGAGAACATGAAGTATATCTTTGTATAAGAATACGATAAGAGCTGTAGGAGTTGTTATTCTAATTTGAAAGCGTATAGATTATTAATCGACGGATATCAACTGTATAAATTAATATAAAGATTGTAGACATAATTCTGCAAAAGCTTCAATATTGTGTAATATTTCTGTTAAAGCTTAAATATAATGGACAACAGGTATCTTCCCGTAAAAGACTTAAACACTGAAGACAACGGGTATCCTACTGTATAAATATTGTGGATAACAAGAACTTTACAGGTATATATATACAGGAATAATTGAAGGGATTGTGTGATTTTTGGGGCAGTTCCAGTAAAGCTGAAGGCTATTTAAATCTATACTTGAAAATGCTGAACATTCCCCTTTAAATATTGTGGATAACAAATACTTTGCCGTTAGTTCTTAAAGATTGTGGATAACAAGAACTTTGCAGTTATGTCTTAAAGATTGTGGATAACAAGAATTTTGCAGTTGTATCTTACAGATTGTGGTTAACAAGAACTTTGCAGTTAGGTCTTACAGATTGTGGATAACAAATCCTTTGCAGTTGTATCTTAAAGATTGTGGATAACAATAACTTTGCAGTTATATCCTAAAAATTGTAGATAACAAGAACTTTGCAGTTATATCCTAAAAATTGTAGATAACAAGAACTTTGCAATTAAATCTTAAAGATAGTGGATAACAAGAACTTAGTAGATCTTAAAGATTGTTGATAACAAATACCTTGTACTTAGATCTGAAAGATTGTGGATGACCATACAGTTATTTCATAACAAAAATTGTAGTTGGATCTTAAAGATTGCCGCTAATCTAGAAGTCAGATGTTAAAGACTGTGGGAAATATGTAAGCTATTGTGTAAGCTTACTAAATAACATTCATTGTAAAATCTAGTAAATAGTAGACCACAGGTGAAAAGTATCAAAAATTGTAAATTTGGGATGGCAAATAACTTACTATAAAATTATAAAATGTGGACAACATAATGTTGAATTATATTGTCTGTGGACGACATTCAGCATAGATTAGATATAAAGTGCCACTGTGATTTTGCTTAGGACCGATAAACTTAATTTAGTCTGACGTTTAACACGTTATTTTTTGCTATTGTTAGCTATTATATTCGTCGGTGATAGTATGCAGCTTTGCAAGAATATAGTGTTAAGTGTTTAAGGAGACAAACTTCAAGGGATATGTTTTCAATACGTAACTGAGGTAACTCACATATAATGAATAGAGTAGGGCTTTCAGTTCTCGTTCTATTTCTTGTGTTTTACTCTATGTGTCATTGTGAGAAGGATGCATGTAGTTTAAAATTATGTAAATGTTATCTTCAAAAAGTAACATGTGATGATAAGAATTTAACATATATTCCAGTACTTCCCCGTCAAACCTCCTGGTTATTTTTTTATAATAATTATCTTCCTTCGATCAATGAACATACCTTTTCCAATATATCACACCTGAGTTTGACGAAATTAAGATTTAAAAATTGTCATATTACAAATATTACTACTAATACCTTCAAATTTTTCAAATATCTAAAAGTAATAGAGGTCTCATTTAGTTTATTAACGCCGGATTCTTTGTTAAATTTATTTTCTGATTTGAAAAATAGTTTCTATTATTCATTAACCTTTCAACATATACGTTTAAAATTTATACCAGAGGGATTATATAAAAATAATTTTACTCTATATCATCTTGACATTTCTAATAATTCCCTTACAACACTTAATTTCACAGAATTAAAGTCCGTGAGTCCAACAGTTTTGAATGTCCAAAATAATTTGATCGAGACAATTGTAATGGATAAAATGGAAAATTTACAAAAGTTATACTTAGTATCAAATAATATGAAACAACTTTCGGATTTTTGTCACAAGAAAACTTATTTCCCCTCTTTGACCTATTTAAATATACAGAATAACAATATTTGTAAGTATATCCCTAAAAATATGAACTGTTTAAGAAAACTTTCCAAATTTCTGATCGATCGCAACTGCATATCATCGATCAAATCCGGATCTTTCCAAGATTTATCTTCCCTTACTAACCTCGGTCTTTCACACCTGCAAAATTCTAAAAGTTTGGACAAATATTCATTTAATAATTCAAATATTGCAAAAATAACATTAGCTAATAACTTCATGGAAATACAAAATATTGACCCCTCGGTGTTTAGTGGTTGTCTAGGAATCAAATATTTAAAATTGTCTGGTAATTATTTGCGTGATTACAATGGTCATACTTCTACAGAATTAGATCACATTTTATCACATCTTAACTCCTTGCAACATTTGGATCTTTCACAAAGCAAGTTAAGACAAGTTCCAAATTCCATTCAAAACCTCAGCAAACTTACTTTCCTTGATCTATATAATAATGAGATAACAAGTTTGAAAAGGAGTTTTTGGAATGGAAACAGACACTTAACTACTTTAAATCTTGGTAGGAATTTAATAAGAAAAGTATCAAAGGAAATGTTTCCTATGGAATTTAGGTCACAACTAATATCACTGTCACTTCAATATAATCCGATAGAATGTATTTGTGACAATGTTTGGTTGATTGAGTGGATGAATCGAGAACATGAAAAATTTAGTAATTTTCCACGTGGATATAAATGTGTAAATATGACAGATCGAATTTGTATAAAACACAGTCCTGTTTTTCCGTCAATAACTGGTGTTTGTTGTCTTCTACTTATTTTATCTATCCTAGTATCTATTGTTTATAAAAAAAGATGGTTTATCAAATATCAAATTTATATCTGGCGACATCAACCGAAACTCTTTAACACTATGGCGGAACGACAGTATCTATATGACGTGTTTGTTTCCTACTCTGCTGAGGATCATTGGATCTTAGGGGACCTGGTACCACAATTAGAAGGAAATGAGGGTTTGAAACTATGTATACATGAAAGAGATTTCCAGGGTGGTAGAATGATTATAGATAATATTGTAGAATCGATTGAAAATAGTCGTCGTGTTTTAATCATATTAAGTAATAATTTTGCTAGGAGTGAATGGTGTCAATTTGAACTGAATTTAGCTCAGAAACGCGTTTTAAATCGAGCTATAGAACCTTTAAGTGTAGTTTTATTAGAAGATATAGACAGTGAAAATATGAGCAATTCACTTCATGCTTTATTAAAGACAACTACTTATATAACTTGGTATGATGATGCCGAATATATTCACTTGTTTTGGGATCGACTGAAGAATTCTCTCAACTGATGGGCTTTTTTCTAATGTTAAACATTGAAACGATTTAAGCAAATTAATGCATTGTACATAATGGACTAATTGATACTTTATATTGCTTAATGTTTATGAACAATTCGGAATTGAATTGATTGTTGTTAGTTGTATTCGTTATGGTTAAGGCATTGTAAATAGAAGACAAAATATTGTATTTAAGTTTTTAATCGTTTTATTTGATATTTTATATTGCTTAATATAAATGAAAAAAATTGCAATTCTTGTAAAGCAATCCTATGGTTATATTAAATCCTTAATGCAAATACAAAAATTGACTAAAGGGTTATTTTCGATAGTGATGCCTTAATTGAGTCATGTTGCCGCATTTTTTATTGAAATCAGTTATATATACTTGGTTAGTTATATAGTGTTTTCTTGATATTTTTTTTATTTTTTTATTTGTAAATATTAAATCTTAACCTGATATTTTCTGTTATTAGTTTAACTTACTGAGCATTTATAAATCTTGTGTATTTCAGTATCTAGTGTTTTTTAACAGCGAATTAAAATCATATTTTATACTCAATCTATGTTTTTCCTAGTCTAAATTCAATAATTTTTTTGTAGTTGTGTATGCTGTAGAGCGGATTTATATCAAACAATGTCTCAATCTTGAAATATACGCAGAAGGAAACTTTGTACTTTCTAGTACAAATAATTATTTGAATATGTGGACCAGTGTTTCTCAACAGGGGAAGAATTCTTCAAATAATGGAAAATCATTGAGATGAATTTTTGCCTAATGGGGCTGAATTATTGTCCAATGAGGAGGAATCGACATACCGGGAAGGGATCGGATCGTGAGCCAATCATAATTACCTACTGACAACTGACATAAACACTTCATCGGTAGACTAATTTATTCTCAATAAGATGTGAACTGGTACTTTTACTTTCATAAAATTAATACAACTTGTTAATGGTGATTATAAAAGACAAGTTGAGTTAACATCAGGACGAAAATGGAAGTAAATGTATCGAAACTAAAATTTTCCATCTTGTTTGTGACACATAAAAAGGAAATTATTTATTTGGAAGGTTTTTTATCAGAAATATTTCCTGAGAAAATGACTTCTAAGTAACAAATATTGACCTTTGAAGCGGTGTCATTTGAACGCTATATCTGTCGAGGTATATAAGGCGTGCACAGCCTGTAGAACACTGGGCATTAGACCTTTAGGATAGGGAACAAGTGTCTAACTAACACTGATCTACCATAACTCTCTTACTATGCTGGGGCTGAACACTAGACCTTCAGGTTAGTGAACAAACGTCTTACGCATTGAGCCACCGTAACCCCTCAGCTTCTGGTCACATAGAATTTTGAAATATTAACCCCAAAATATGTCTGAGAGTCTTGGGTTATCTTTAGTTTGGCAAAAATGTATAAGATATTTCTAGTCAAGAATATGGACCAAAATGCACAACTCATTAACTATGATGGGGTTGAATCCTGGATCTATAAGTAAGCTAGCAAGCGTTTAACTCACTGAATCCTCAGGTACATAGGGACAGGATAGTCTTTTGGTGCCTAATGAGTCTAAGTACTTTGTTTTATTGTACAGATTTACTGAAAAATTGCATTTGAAATTGTTGCCGGTCTACTGATATTTTGAATCTTACTTTGGGGACTACACAAATGTTTACATTTGTTCATTTTGGCCTTTTTTAGTATAATTTAATTCTACTATTCTACCCCAAAGTAGTAGTTGTTTCTAATTTTAGTTTATTTATGGATGTTCTTTTCTTCATAGATCACCCGCTTTACAACTAAAAGGGTTCGCTATTCCTTCTTTATTCAATTATGTAATAATTCATATTCATTGTGTAGTCCCCTAGTGCCAAATAAAGTTTTTATATTTGGTGTTTGTTATGAATTGAATCTTAGGTATATAATAGTGGTTTATAACATTATACACGGTAATATCTCTATCGTCTGCTAAGCGCACCCTTTTGATCACGTGGTCAGTCTTGTCTTCTGCCATACTGACTACAGGCTGCTATTTTGATTAACCCCCTCCTCCCCACCTCACACCTTTGCATTGTTAATATTTTGTTATGATATTTTGTTATGATTATTCTACTATTCTACCCCAAAGTTGTAGGGGTTTCTAATTTTAGTTTATTTATGGATGTTCTTTTCTTCATAGATCACCCGCTTTACAATTAGAAGGGTTCGCTATTCCTTCTTTATTCAATTATGTAATAATTCATATTCATTGTGTAGTCCCCTAGTGCCAAATAAAGTTTTTATATTTAGTGTTTGTTACAAAATTATTTATATATACAAGTGAAGGTTGGAAACTCTTGTCTCGTTGACATGAGATACCACTTGCCTATCATCTTGAAATATTTTTAATAAACGATCCTGCCTTTTATGTCAATGACTTATTTCAATTCCATAATAATTTTTCTCTATCTCCATATGAAGTTTTATTAAATCTAGGCATGGGTCGAGATGATACCTTTGGAAAATCAACTCGATTCCCCCCTGGCAGTGTTGCAGGTCAGAGGGCTGATATGGCAAAAGCGTCTAATCGTCCGGATGGGACAATAAACCGAGGCCCCTTTACTATTCGCTGTGCACGTAAAAGATCCCTCAAGGGTTCGTATCGAAAATAACACTGTCCTGGCAAGGTTGTTGGTTATGTTCGTTTCATGTTTTAGTAAGTACGCAAGTCGTAATTTAATAGTCATGACTTTAAAATAATACATTTGTCAGTCATGATGGCCAAAGCGAGAAATTCATGTTTGGACAACGTTGTTTTATAAACTTCAACAAATTGCAAGGTTGACAAGATACTAATTTAAAATACGCTATGCTTACTTTGGCATTTATTCACAAATATGTTACGTTTCTATCCAAATTCTTGCAAAAATATAGCTTGCCAGGCAAGGTAACATACGCCCACTGATAGCTGCTGCTTTGATTGTAAGTGCGAGTGTTTGTTTATTGCCCATTCACATTTGGTTCCTGTAAGGAATAAGGAAGTGAACTTGTATTGCATCGTATCTTGTTTTTATCACAATCAAGGCCTGATTATTAATGCATGTTCCAATTTCAAAAGATATAATTTACAGTGTATATGTCGGATTCATGTAAATTCAGTAAAAATTAATAAATGTTATATTGTACTTTTAAATTGTCTTATACCACCTGTATTTGTTGTTGATGCAGCAGAAGATAATCCATATTTACATCACAAGCTAGGTTAGCAGTACTCTGAATCTGCTATATCTGCTTCTGTTCTTCCATTTAAGATATAAGGGCGTAACATTGAAAATAAATCAACAGTACCATGTTCAAAGATATTGGTAACAATATTTCAAAACTTCTCACTTCTATAATCAAAATACACTTAACCAAATTTTACATCACAATCTAGATTAGCAGACTCCCTACTCCCCTACATATGCTCCCATTTTGATCAGTAGATCTTCTAAAAATCGAAATTTATAATGGATACCATCTTTAGCAAGGTAGTCCTTATATGACTTCTTCTTCTCCATTAATTTGGCAGGATTAACATTATGTAATGTTGAGATCTTCTAATCTATCTTCCAACAAACGGTTAACCTTTCTTACCAGATCTTCGGGAATATCAGATCGATAACCCAAAAGGAAAACCCCAAATTTTCTTCCTTTACAGGAATAATTTTCTGCAATTCTTACAATGTTGACAACAACCTTGCAACAAAGCACTTCCTTCATTTCTTCATCTGCTTTGATCAACCACCTTCTCAAGTTGGAAATGTCATTGCCTCCAAAATGTAGAAGAATTGTTTCTACATCATTGTTGGGGAAGACTTTCTTACCCTGCTTCAGAAATTCATAGGCAGTAGCACCTCTATAACATCTAAAAAAAACGTGCCGTCTTCTCTACTCCATTCCAAAAGATTATTTTCAAAAATCAATCCTTTAATATTACTATCTCCCAAAATCTTCGCATCTTTTTCAATCAAACCTCCCTTTTTTAAAGATCTTTTCTCATGAGCTATAATGCTGTCCATGATAGATCTTTTCACTCCCTTCTTTCTAGCTGAACAGCACAAGTCTATCAGGTCTTGTGCTATTGGACCCTGTGGAGTTTTCAACCATAGTAACGGTCCTTGGCTTATCCATCTGTTTTCTCACAACTTCTGTAAACAGCTCACTGGAAGTTGCAGCATTTCCAGTTTTCTCAGTTATATCTTCACTTAAGAAAGAAACTTTTCTTGCATTTAAATTTTCTAATTTTAGCAATAACTGCTCATTCTCCTTCTTTAAATACTTCTGTTCTGTATCAAATTGTAATTATTTCCAACAACAACGGTCAGCTTGGCATACATTACATCTTGAATTTTTGGTTCAACATTTTTTTCTAATTCCATATCTTCTGGAGTTTCAGCTAACAATTTCTCTTCTTCACTCCATTCAACTGAAAAAGTTAAGTTGAAATTAGCATCAAAGATCTTTTCTTGCATATTTTGCAAGGGGGCATTCATCTTGTGAAGAATGTTGAGCTTCATTTGTTTCATAAAGCAGCATTTACAGGGGTTGATGTAAGTGGATTAACACTTCCTGAAACATAATAATAATAATAATCTCTTTATTTTACATGGGTCAGAATTAGGCCACGAGTGATACGGTCCTGTCTCACACTCAGTCCATGGGGACAAACATACATATAATATACAACATATAGACAAAAAAAAAACAAAAAAAAAAACATAATGGACATGGACATAATATGATTTAGTGATCAAGTACATGACCACAAGATGATGTACAGTCAACTGGTTAATTAAAAGATATTTTTTAAGATATACAATATAGTAATATACACAAGTACATGTATGTGTATTAAATGGACATATTATCTTCAAGTGATTAATTTGCGACAAATTGTAAAAAAAAAAAAAAAAAAAAATTCACTATTTTTGAAGCCAAAGGTCAGTGCAAGTGCTGCGAGCGGGCTACCCAACCCCACTCCATTTATGTTCTTAATCTAAATTGAATTTGAGGGGAGGTAGGATTTATTTAATTATGGTTAATGTAGATTGTCATTTAAATTATGCGGTTTTAGATTGAAACTTTAATTTCTAGCTCATTTTAACACAAATGTTTCTCGCTTGGCAAGATATCTATCTACATTGCACCCACTATTTCAATATTTTAACCTCAAAAACTTTTTCGACTCGCTCCGATCGGCGAAATTTTATTCTGCGCCCCCATAACGTCAAATCCTGTATCCGCCCCTGATAAAATATATACAATCGAACGGTCACCTGTATTCAGCACCGCCCTTTAATGAAAGCCCACTCAAATGATTCGCTAATAGTCAATGAATAGTTTTTGTTGTTGTTTGTTTGTTGGGTGGGTCTTTCAATAAATACAAAACAACTCAGTCCAAAACACACTCGATCACTTAACAAACTCGGACCAAGTTGTAACTTAAAATTTTTTTAATTTGACCTCTTTTTAGAGACTCGGCACAAGTTTAAACTATTTATATTTTTATCCTAAACTCAGACCACTTTTCTTCACTTACCCTTTTATTTCCTTGTTTATACCAATCTATTATCAGTATTGAGTTGTCTTCAAAATGTGTCAATTCGTATCAAGAGTTAAAATTGCGCAATCATTTGTTAAATCATTCCCAAATTCATCTTTTATAAAAATCCGACAAAAACAACGAATATGGCATTCACAGGCCAAATCTGTGATCCTTTGTCGAACCTTTTTAAAATCTTATGGATATAAACCTTCACATAGAATTTAATTAAAATCGGATATGAAATTTGGCCTCTATTGTTCTCAAGCTCATTGTGGGCGGACGGGCAATAATATTCCACATTATAATGTGGACGTATAAAGCTTTGTCCGAGTTAGTCATGAAAAGTGGTTGGGGTGTGTTATAGCGGCGCGAGTCTGTTTTGGTCCGAGTTGTATTGACACATTCGGTTCCTGACAGTATTGTATATTAAAAATAAAATCATAATCAATAGACATTAATATTATGAATTAGCTCACAAAATTGAAGTTTGACCAAAGAAATACTCTTAAAAAATATTCGTTTTTTGGTGTAAAATGTTTTAATCTTAATTAATTTGTGCACGACCTTTGGCGCAAACTTAGTTTCGTTTTTTTAGTCTTTTTAGTTCGGGAATTCGGAATTTTACACCCATCGAGTTTGTTGGATAAAACATTAGTGTAGGAGTTCCACAAGGACATTGAGTGTAAGAACAAAGCAAGTTTACTCAGTGAATAGCAGGTGAAGTGTTCACTCATTAAAATTCATCTTTCATTTTATATTGAAATTAATCAATTTATTGTCCCCTCCAATTTAAAGCGAATATTTCATATCTCTGTAACTCGACTCGAATAAAAGAAATATATTTATGTTTTGTTTTTGTTTCACAATTATATTCAAGATATTTTTCTTTACAGAAGAACTGCTTCTTGGAAGTGGGGTCAAACTTCCAAAATTAAACAACCAGAATATGCTACAGATTGAAAACCCCTCGATTCATATTAATGTATTGGAGCTCAACTGATCAGGACAAATTTGGTCAACTTTCCATACTTCAAACTATTAAATTATCACAAAGATAGCTTCAGGATTAAATTATAAACTTCTTGGTTGAAGGAAATATTTACATATACAGCATTTCGATGTTGCCACCTGATACTTTCTTGAACTTTTAACTTTCTATGCACAAAATTAGCGGGGATACATTCACAATTCGTTCAACCATTCATATATTTTTAAGCTTTCAAATCCATGCACGTGCATCCATAATAATCAGCGTTTTAAAGTCAAAAATACGACTTGAAGGCTATTTGAATATAAACTGACAGGCAAAAGAAACTATTACTTATCACTTTAAAAATCGTTGTATCAAAGACAAAAAAGCTGGTACAGGCTTGAACCCCAGCAGCAAATATTTGCCTAAATGCAACGTAATTATAACCACAACGCAAATTATCAAACGTAGCTTTCCAAAAAGTGCATGCATAAAAATGTGCAAAATGCGTTTTTGCGACATTAATTAAAATGCACATGCACGATTTCTGCGATCGGTATGGCCAATATGGGGGCTTCTCAATGACAGATAGTCAGAACCTTCAACTGCTCCCAGATCACCATCAGCAATTTGATAATCCGGTTTCAACAGACCCAAGACCAAAATTGGGAAAACGGAGGATGACAACTCCTACCGACGACCGCTACATCCGGCGGATTCATCTTCGAAATAGATGAGTGACAGCGGCGTCAACGACAGCAACACACTCTCGGTCATGTCAACAGACGAACAGTCCTTCGAAAGACTTTGATCAGTTAATATACCGAGCATACCGACCCTCCTTTGGAATGACGCTGACCCGTCCACATCGTCAACGTAGACTGCAATGGTCACTAACTGTACGTCGGTTGCAGCGACGTGACAGGGCCAGAGTGTTCTTAACAGATTAAAGTCGGTTCCCTATGTTCAGGATCATCTCAATCGTCAGTTGTCAGATAAAACCTGCAATTGTGTGGTCAACGTCAGACTGCCATGCTGTATCATTGCATTGTGGAAATTCAATTCCTTTAATAATTCGGCACATCTCGATTTATTTTCATAAAATATTAAATAAAAATGATATCCTAGCGAAATTTTATCAGTGATGGCTGCCATTTTAATTGACTTCCGTCGTCTGTGACTGCTTCAAATTTTGTTTCAGTGTAAGACGGTACTTTTGGGAGTTTTTTGTTAAGTTTTTACATTCCATCGATGAGAAAATTCTGCGAAATTTCCGAAAAAACGTAAATTTATAAAGGTGGGCCATTCGTTAAGACCTGAGAGGCGTTCACCTCCAATGAACCGACAGACTTTGAACATATTTTATAGAACTTATGGAACAGGATTCCTGTTGACTTTATCTGCCGTCTAACGACGTTAATGAGGAGGTGTGTCTGCGTGCATGTTTGCTCAGGGTGGCCACACTCATTATTGATGACGTTTTGCCTGACTACTGTGTCTTGGAATAAACTCTTTATGCACTTATGCAAAGAACTCTGGTTTGTGTAATCTTTAATTTTCACCCCTTGACCCTTCCTTTGTGTATTGTGGAGAATTAAATATCGGCATTACAATGCATTTTCATTTTAATTCTTCGAAATTGATTTCTGTTTATAAATCAGTCATCATTATATCTCACATATGCCTTTGTCTTTGTGTGGTCAAATTAAGTCGGTGATAAGTTTATTTTGCCTGTCAGTTTATTTGAGACCCAAATCGAATGCCGAATGTTTTCCTTTTAGTCTGTACGTGGTAAAAGCTCTATAATCTGTCTTGCGCTTCCAGTAATGAATACCAGAATGATGATGAGATATTTGACAAATTGGCTTTTATGTTGGCTAGAAATTGTGTGTTAAAAGGACGACAAAACATACTGTAATGTGAAACGAGATATGATGACACAATCACCTACTGTCCAATCTGGCGAATGAAGGGTGGCAAGGAATGTCAATAACGATGTAATTTCATTAGAAATGAGCTGTATTGGATGTCCTGTTCAAAAGCAAGAGCAATGAAAGCAAAACAAGGCAAATAACTTAAGTTTCGGAAATAAATCTAAGTGAATTTTTCACCATTTTTAACGTTAGAAAAGAGTCCAGTTTTGCTTGTTTCCGCTCTTTAGGCCTATTCTTTTTTGTAAATCGGTGAAGTTACAACTGATGTGTGCCGAAATTCATTTTTAAACGCGATGGACACTGATTGAGTAAACATTTGCTTAAACAGCTAATCAATATTTTATAAAGTGTACTTTCGCTTCTAGATAAAATGTATTTCTCTAAAAGAAATGGAATTGCAGCCATCGGTATAGTGAAAGGTATATGACCACAGAGCACTGTTAAGTTTGTTTGTGGCCTTAGCAAAACTTCCTTTTTATAAAACCAGCTCTTTATCCAATCGTAAATACAGCGGCCATTGTCTAACAATAACCTCGTTTATAGAAGAAAACCTTCCAAGATTATTTGGCCGCCGTAGAATACGCGATAAAAAACAGTTCCTCAGCTCATGCTAGTTACCTCCCTTGTACATTATCTTTCGTAGACAGAAGATTTCTGGTTGTCAGAGACTAGTCAAAAGTAAACTTAAAAGTGATACGCTTTATCCGCCAGCTGCATACGAGGTTATTGTCAGGTGTAGCGAAAATGGCCGACATCGATTTGTCTGATTTTCAATAGGGTGTTACAAACACTCACACTATTTTTGTCCAAATCCATCAGTGATCTGCATAGATATCAATAGTAGCTTCCGGTAGATCACTGGTAGTGACGTCATAAAACGCGTTAGTTTTAGTGGAATTACAAGAATCACAGACGTCGGAACGGAAATTGGAATGGCGGAAATTGATGCTATCAGTGTCCCCGATACACAATCAAAGTTTAGAAAATCACTTTACAATCTCTTTTAAGCTCAGTGAAATAAATCATACGATCGTATTACAATCTGAAAACATTCACTAGTGCAGAATATAATGGTCATGGTCAGGTCAACTAAACCATCCACCGTGTTGAATTTTTTCCCTCGTGAAATGACTGGGGAAGTTTCTTAAATCATTTTATAAAGCTGTGTACTATGCTCAACTGTTGTATTTCTCTATCGATGCGTATGACATTCCAGGCCACCCTTTCATTATCAAATATTTTCCGTTGGCTATTGTGCAATGTGGATTTTCCATTTATACCAGACTTTAAAATATAGTTCAAAATATAGTTCAATATAATTCATATATACACTTGACAATTAAAGGGATTTGTTCACTAACATTTCGACCAATCAAACATTAGTCTCAGAACCTAGAATATATTCAGCTAGGCTAATCAGTAATAGTGTTCATAACTCTCCCTCAACATTTCAGCCTTCAAATCCCTGTGTAGTTTTAATTATAAGCGCTTGAACGTCACAGAACGACTCCAAATTTAGTTAACACATGTAGCCTATATTTAAAAACATTTATCTTCCAATCAATTCTACACGTCAAAAATTCGAAAATTGCGAAAATGCGGGAAAAGATATTCTTTTTTTACTGGGATGGGCTAGTGTGACGAAATAAGCACTTACGGAATTTAAACACGACGTTACAATTAAACTTTATTTTAAAAAAGGCATGCAAGAAAAACGTTAATCAAATAAGTCTAAAATTATGGAAATATTCTTATATTTCAAATAATTGGGTTAATACAGTATCAATGCCACATTAACTGCTATGTATATATAAAGCATAAAGATTAATATTATATGGCATTCAATTCATGCGATTCGTTTTAAACATGCAAGTTAAAAACCAATAATGCTTGTAGCTAAAAGAAAACAAAGTACCAGTTGAACAAGGATATGGCGTATGCTGAAGATCGCCTCTTTCGAATTTAGAGGAGGAGCAATATAATGGGCCGTTACTCTTTTACAATTGACATCTGAGCATGATGATAGTGACAAGGCATGGAACCTCAAACCAGATTGAGATGAGCTAATCTTTCCCTTTACTAGTTCATCCTGTAAATTATCCACCACCTCATTTAAATCAGGACTTTTATAATCATCAACGTCCAAATCATACCGGGAACGGTTGGCTAACAACATGTTAAATTCTAATTCTGAATTCGAACTATTCGCATCAAACGTAAACCAAGTAATTCCTTGTTGATCCCAACCAAGTTGGTTAGCGATGCGGTCGCCGATATCACTTGCTCTTTTCAAATCACGTACATCATCAGTTGAACGCCGTTTTCTTGACGGGTTGCCAGCATAATATGCGACTTTCAATTTCACATTCCACAAGTTGGCATTATTGCTGAACAAATCCAGGACGTCGAACCTAACACATTTCTTCATCGTAGCGAAAATACCTGCCAAAGACTCTATGCTAGAATCAACAGACATTATCAAGCTCGACTTTATGGTAAGAAAAACTTTCCAGAAATCATCAAGATCAAGGTTGCAAATGGAAATAGTTTCGTCTTGGTCATCCGGTTTTACATAACAAGGAACATGCGATTCTAAGGCCACTTTCTTCACTTCAGCACATGACAATTGAGAATAGGGGCGAATATATGGCACCAGTGACACTTGTAAACATTTTCTTACACTATCCACCCATTTTTGTCCGTCCTGGGAAAATGCAGAATACCGTCTTTCATATAGTTTACAGAATTTGGTCGCATAGGTCAAAGCGTAATCATCACCAGTTTCAGAACATGGATATTTCTTGTGTAGACATTCTAGATACCAATTACAACTTCTACCCGATGGACTGTAACATTCAGATGGTAATGTAAGATTTTTTTCTGTATAAGAATCTCCTGGTTTACAAGAACATTGACTGTTAACAGGTCCACTGTTCTTTCCAAAAGATTCTATCATACATTGGTAGTAGCAATAGGTTGTAGTGGGATCTTCACATTCGTGCCTCGTATTTGATTTAGCACGTATATATGTGTTAGTAAGGCAAGTAGCCCACTGATATTGGTTGTAGTACCTTGAAATCTGTATACATTCAGTTACTCCGCTAGGTCCACTATTCCTGTCACACTGTGACAGAACACCGGATAAACCGACCACTACAAGAAACAGTAGCAACACTCCTTCCATATCAAGTTGTTTATCATTCAATAAAGACTAATGATTTAAATCAGTGATAATATTTAAGCAGTGCAGATAAAACTGTCTACCTTAGGTGTCTCTACCCCAAATATGATCACCCAAGTGCCTTTATACTCAAATGCTCTATACAAATATATATATATATATATATGGGACGATTATAGTAACATAATATTTTCCCCAAAATTCCCCATTTGGAAAACACATTGCTAAAGGCCGATGCACATTGGACGATTTTTTGACACCGACTATAACGGCGTCAAAAAATCGTTCAATGTGCGTTGTCCTACGACAAAACCGAGAGTGATAGGGAGATATTTAAAGATGGGTTTTCTCATTGTTTATAAGGGTAAAATCAAGATTAATCGGTGTTTCTAATGAATAATCCATGTATTCATAAGTTAATAAACCGTATATGGACATAGAGAGGCTTGAAAATCCATTTGACTCAACTCGCTTTGAAACGCTAAATTTAGACTCTATGTTTGATCACGTGACTACGCGCGTTCGTTATGTCTCTTTAACTCGCCCAAATCAACAAATCAAAAGAGACTTAACGACCGATAATTATTAGGAGGGTAGGGAGATTTTTTTTTAGGGTACTAACAATGAAATCTGCGTCACAATTAGCCTAATTACGAGTTAATTGTGAGGCAAACTGGTATTTTTCCCAGTCATTAGAACATCTCTACTTTCTATTTATATAAGTATTAGCGGTCCAATTATGATACATGTATATGGATAAATGAAAATAAGGGAATATATCTTGAACATGTCGAAAAAAGTCTTGACGTGGTATGTCGGCAAGTGTGCGGGTCACCCCGATAATTTGTCAACCAATTGAATTTCAGGTTTATATTGGGCACCATATTGTTTACAACCTCTAGAAATGCCCCAGTCGCTATAAGAAGTCGGTAAGTCTGCTTTGAATACACACTACAATAATTTGACGCCATCAAAAAATCGTAGGGCGTTCCGTCAAAAAATCGTTCAATGTGCGCCAGCTTTAAGAATATCTCTTTATGGGTTGTATGCATGCTATGACATGATTATGATTTCACGAGTAAAATGTCCATGTAGGTAAATAAGTTCGTTGTCAAGATTTGAGAGTGTACAGTGAAAAAAAATCATAAGTCATAAAAATGTGTTTTGCAACACTGTTTTTATACGCCCACACATAAATGTGGGCGTATATTGTAGTCGCCCCTGTCTGTCTGCCCTATTGAAAATCAGACAAATCGAAAAATATTTGATGGGTTATTGCCCTTGTTTTTGAAAATACTTTGTGAACACGATAGAGAGCTGGTTTCTTGGTGGATTGTGATGAAACTTGGTGTGAGTGATCTACATGACCTTGGGAGGAACCCTATTCGTAACCGCGGGTCGACGTCATCGGTCACGTGATCATCAGCGCGCGAAAACGTCCGCAGTGAAAACAAACCGAAAGTAGCGCAGTTAAGATGGCTTATGACTATGCTAATTGTTTAGATGGTGCTGCTAAAACACGTTACAGCATCAAATTAACTGCCTCGGGTTACTTTGTATTACGATATCCATATTAGAAATGTTGTATGTGACTGTCTATGTGACATTTGCATAGATAGATTGCTCTGTAAAATCATGGTGATAAACAATAGTCCTAAACCTACTAGGGCCTATACATGTGTAGAGAGTAGGCCCTAAATACAGATTTTTAATTGATGATGTTGCTTGTTTTACTTTTGTTTACATTATTATTAGATGATTAAATTTTCAGATCCATTTAAATAATAACAGAAACCGATTCCGCTATAAAGCTGACTCATAAATAAAATAGATAGGCCTACGTGATTAAAACACTTATCTAATCCCTTGATCTGTCCGCAATGAATGGAAGTGTCCAAGTGTTTCTGTAGTTATATTATGACCATTTTCTGAATTATCCCGAATATCACTTTCTTTCATTTTTGTTTTAAAATAAATCTATCGTCCATAATGTGAGGGTGTCTAGTCAAGTCGTCGACACGCAAACTCGTCGGCAAACTTGACCAAGTCGTCGACAGCCTCGACCAACTCGTCGACAAATCCTAAGACGACACATTTTACTCAAATAATATCTTAGATAGTTTTTAGGTTTATGAAAGTACCAACCGTTAAATTAATTATTTGAAAATACGATTTTACGCACGGGAATTTTCCGAAAAGTGTATCATTTTCACGGGTAATTTCTTGGAGGGAAGCATCTTTATTTCGGTTGTATATTTCCAAACTTATATTTCGGTGGACCTAAAGAAATTGCAGACAAATGAAATGAAATTGATAATACAATTTTGAATATTTGTGATAGGCCCCTAGTAGATCAGGGAATAAATTTCAGAAGATAGGCTAGAGGTCAAGTAGTGTCTTCTGCTTACAAGGTAGAAAAAATGTAGAAACACTCAGACTGGGCGTGACGGAATGGCGCCACCTGACAGTCACCTGACCTCGAAAAGATCAAAGGATTTTTGTCACGTAATAAATTTATTGATGGATATTATTGTTTCAAGGTATCCTCATCTCATGAATATTAATAAATCGGAAACTGATTGACAGGCAAAAAAAAAATTCAGAAGAGAGTATTATTCTAAAAATTCCTTGTAAAAAATAAATCCGATAATAATCTCAATTATTCAATCAATTTACGGATTAACTGAACTTGCGGACTAAACATGGTTTAGTAATTATGATCCCGCTGTTGGTAATTGCATATATAGGTTAGATACTAGCCTTGTCAGTCTACACAAGTAATTGTTTGATCTGGCCACAGGTGCATTTAATGAAGGCATTATTGCACTAAAACAAATTTTAACAGCTATCTTGAAAACACTTTCGCATGAAATACATATCTCGTAAAGGTTTGTTTTCACTGCGGCTATTTATAGAAATCACGTGACGTCGTAGTTACCCGGATGCGCCGCGGTTATGAATTGAAAATCGGAAACATCGATAAATATTTTATGAGTAATTGCCCTTGTTCTTTAAAATGTGTTAATTTTACAGCCCGTGACACTCTCTAAGTTGTGAACACGATATAGAGCTGGTTTCTTTATGGATTTGAGTGTAAGTTCCTGGCTTTTACTTACCATATTTCAACATTCTTGGCATAAATGCGCAGTCACTCTAGTGTTTCTTGTTGCTTTACCAGACCTGAATGTTCTGAACTGTCGGATATCCCCCCACCCCAAACTATTTTGAAAGCAGACCCTCAGAAAGGTGTTGTGTATAAAGTCAACTGTAACTGTGACGAATTTTACATAGGAGAGGCCTCTCGACCCATCTCTTTGAGAATCAAAGAACATAAAACAGCAGCCAAGAAAGAAGATCCTAACAAATCAGCTATACACGTATCCACAATTAGATACAGAGTTACTTCCCTTTGAAAGCTGCGCACGCAGATCGGAGTAAAGACACTTCCGGTTTACATAGCGTCATTAGGAACGAAGATCGGCCGCTGTCACTTTTCTACTTCCTATACATTTTTTATTCCTTTTACACCCTTTTGAATACATTTACACACAATTACATCATCTTCGGGTAAAAATAATGGATATAGACGACCCTCACGATGCGACGCTTGATTTTTTTTTAACTTGGAAAGTGGAAGCAATGAAGACTTTTTTTTTTAGAGAAACGAGGATTGAGTAAAGATGGAACCAAACATGAACTCGCAGCACTTTGCTTTTCTGCGAACAGAATGAATATTCCCGTTAAACCAACCAGTGAAGAGATATTAAGAATTAAAGGGGCACAGGCTTCATTTTCGTGGGTCGATTTTTCCAAGTCTCAGAAACGGGACTTTTTTAGGTCAGCAATTTAGTACTGGTTATCACAACTCACCATTGAAATTTGAGTCTTCAAATCCATGTGCATCCATAATTATTAGCATTTGAAAGTTATAATGCCCTACTACACATTAGCGATACTATGCAATATATAGGAAAGTCATCTATAGAAATAGAAGGAGAAATGTCTAATTTAAGATATATTTGAAGGAAATATGCAATTTTCGTACATTTCTAGTGCTTCTGAAGGATACTTAAGTATATTCAAGACCCAAATCAACCAATAAAAATGAAGACTGGTCCCCTTTAATGAAGATTCCTACAAAAAATTACTGAAGATTGATGATAAAGTTACTATTCCTGATCCCTTTAGACTTGGTGATGGCTGGTCATCCGAAAAAGATGCTATTTCTTCATGGCCCCAGTTTATTTATCAGATATAACTACATTTTTTATGAAAAACTGCCCAGATGTTAAAACTAAAGACTTTTTAAATGATTATAAAGTTGGAAAGGCATATGAATATTTTTCCTGTCATTGGTTGAAAGAAGTTTTTTACCATCCATTAGGAAGTGATGCTTAGGGGAGACTGGGGCACAGTGGATCACAAAAGTTGTTATTCAATACAATATAAGTCTTGAGGGAAATATCGCAACATAAAGGATCTGTGTGCTAAAAACAATGTTGACCACTAAGCTCATTTAGAGTAATTCATTTGGTTATCAAATAAGAATATTTTTTTCTCTCCTGTTCATTTAAAGTGAAGTGGCTAGCTGATTCACTGTGCCCCAGTACCGGGGCAGAGTGAATCTCCCCATGGGGCACACTGAATCAGCACAGATCTAGAATAAAATAAGAACTGAGTTAACCATAAACTGTATTGTAATCAAAAATAAACAAAACAAAAATACAATGAGCACAATGTTTGTAAAAATAAATGTTGACTGAAATAAAAATTAGAAAAAATTAACGTAAAATATCCGAGTAACGTATGAGAACCAGTCTTCCCCCGCCATACTATTTTCTCTCCAGGAATCAGGAAATTTTTTATTATTTTTTTGTGCAAATTCATAAGCCAAAATTCGTACTTGTGTCCTTGTGAGGCCAAAATTAATTTTAGCGCATTTTATCAAATATTCTTCTAACATTTTCTCTTCTGTTTCAGTAAACACTTGGCGGCATTTATAATTAGGAGCATAAACCATTCTTTCTCTATCCTCTACAGTTTTTGATTTGTTTACATATCGCCGTAGAGTTGAAAATTTTATGTCATAAACCTTAGAAACATATCTCATACTCTGTAACTTTTTGAACACATTCTTTCATCTTTTCTCCATCAGTATCCCCGATTTTTCTTTTTCTTGCTTTCTATTTCGTACCATGTTAAATTTATTCTGTATAATAGAAAGAAAAAAAAAATTGTGATAGCACGGGGAAAAATATTAGGTGATATGTTAGGCCGGGGCACAGTGAATCAGTGCTCACAGTGAACCACTGTACCCTGATTCACTGTGCCCCAGATGTACCTCAAAACAGTTTTAAGTAAATGCAAGTCATGTGACCACTACCACTGGATATATTTGTGATATGAGTGGAAAAATTCAATTCATTACTCAGAACTCAATGTGGCCAGGGAGTGTACGTTGTGCTTGTACCTACTCTGGCCACTTTTCTCTCATGTTACAAATATTAAAAATAAAATGTTCAATTGTATGCCATTTGTCTTAGAATATTTGAGTCCATAGAAATATAAGGTTTGGTGCTTTTACATTAGAGATTTCCCTCAAGGAATTTTGCATGAAAATTACCCACTTTTTGGACTGAAAATTCCCCCTCTGGACCTGGGCTCTCAGTAAAATCATATTTTTCCAAATAATTTTCTTTTTAACCGACATTCTAAGATACTCAGAACTGTTTGGAGGTCAATATTTCAATTCATACAAAAATAATCGGCAAAATGCGATTTAGAAAATATTGTGCCTACAATATTTTCTAACTCGAATTTTGCTGATTTTTTTTGTATGAATTGAAATATTAACCTCAAAATATTTCTGAGTATCTTAGATTGTCTTTGGGTTGATGAAAATACCAATCATGAAAAAAATAATTATTTGGAAATATGATTTTACAGAAGGGGATTTTCAGTCCAAAAAGTGGTTCATTTTCATGCAAAATTCCTTGGAGTAGTTGGAGTGAAATGTGTTAATTTCAAATGTAAAACCATCAAACCTTATATTTCTATGGACCCAAAGACATTCTTAGACAAATGGCATACAATTGAAAATTTTATTTTGAATATTTTTGACATGAGAGAAAAAATTCAAGTTACAAATCAATGTGGTCAGAGACTAGAGAGTAGGGCCTACGTAGTAGTTATTTACATTAACATTTATACCTCATTTCACCCACCTTCTTCAATGAAAAATAACCATACGACTTTCTCAATGATACCAAAATGACCACTGAAGTTTTTTTTATAGCTGTATATTAACTGTTCATTTCAAATTTCATCTCTAATAGTGTCAGGAGGAATGAGAACAAAAATAATTCGCTCGTTTAAGTCGTTTGACAGCGTAAACCGGAAGTATGATTACTCCGATCAAGAACCGTAACTCTTGATCGATTAATGGCGGCCGGCATTTGTGGATAGGCGTATTGCAGAACATGTTGTTATTGTTATACCCGTTATGGTTTCACTCTATTACTTATATATCCTGTGTTGTAGTTGGTTTATCATTTTTATACGCCCACATGAATATGTGGTCGTATATTGTCGTCGCCACTGTCCGTCGGTCCGTCCGTCCGTCCGTCAACATTTCTTGTGAGCACAATAGACACTACAGTTTTCATCTGATTTTGATGAAACTTGCTATGATCCTTTGGATGGATAAGATCTCGGTCAAGTTCGAATTTGACGTATTTTCGATGAACGGTTTTTGAGTTATTGCCCTTGACTTTGCAAAAATGCGTCAAATTTTGTTTGTGAGCACTCTAGAGACTACAGTTTTCATCTGATTTTGATGAAACTTGCTATAATCCTTTGGATTGGTAAGATCTCGGTCAAGTTCGAATTTGACGTATTTCCGATGAATGGTTTTTGAGTTATTGCCCTTGACTTTGCAAAAATGCGTCAAATTTTGTTTGTGAGCACTCTAGAGACTACAGTTTTCATCTGATTTTGATGAAACTTGCTATGATCCTTTGGATTGATATGATCTCAGACAAGTTCGAATTTGACGTATTTCCAATGAACGGTTTTAGAGTTATTGCCCTTGACTTTGAAAAAATGCGTCAAATTTTGTTTGTGAGCACTCTAAAGACAACAGTTTTCATCTGATATTGAGGAAACTTGCTATGATCCTTTAGATTGATAAGATCTTGGTCAAGTTCGAATTTCACGCATTTTCAATGAACGGTTTTTAAGTTATTGCTCTTGACTTTGAAAAAATGCGTCAAATTTGGTTTGTGAGCACTCAAGAGACTACAGTTTTCATCTGATTTTGATAAAACTTGCTTTGATCCTTTGGATTGATAAGATCTGGGTTAAGTTTGAATTTGACGAATTTTAAATGAACAGGTTTTGAGTTATTGCCCTTGACTTTGTAATAACGCGTCAAATTTGATTCGTGAGCACTCTAGAGACTACAGTTTTCATCTAATTTTGATGAAACTTGGTATGCTCCTTGAGATTAATAAGATCTCGGTCAAGTTCGAATTTGACGTAGTTTTGATGAACAGATTTTGAGTTATTGCCCTTGAATTTCATAAAACACGTAAAATTGTTCGTTAACACGATAGAAGCTTCAGTTTTCATCCGATTTTATTAAAAATTGTTGTGATCATTGGAATTGAGAAGATCTCAGACAAGTTCTAACTTGACACAATTTTAATGAATGGATTTTGAGGTATTGCCCTTGACTTTGTCAAAAATGCGTCAAAAATAGTTTGTGAGCAGGATTGAAACTACAATTTTGAACTGATTCTGATGAAACTTGTTGTGATCATTGCAATTGATAAGATACTGAAGAAGTTCTAACTTGATGCATTTTCGATAAACAGTTTTTATACGCCCACATGAATATGTGGTCGTATATTGTCGTCGCCCCTGTCCGTCGGTCCGTCCGTCCGTCAACATTTCTTGTGAGCACTATAGAGACTACAGTTCTCATCTGATTTTAATGAAACTTGCTATGCTCCTTCAGATTGATAAGATCTCGGCCAAGTTCGAATTTGACGTATTTTCGATGAACGGTTTTTGAGTTATTGCCCTTGACTTTGTAAAAACGCGTCAAATTTAGTTCGTGAGCACTCTAGAGACTACAGTTTTCATCTGATTTTAATGAAACTTGGTATGCTGCTTCAGATTGATAAGTTCTCGGTCAAGTTCGAATTTGACGTAGTTTCAATGAACGTTGTTTGAGTTATTGCCCTTGACTTTGGAAAAATGCGTCAAATTTAGTTGGTGAGCACTCTAGAGACTACAGTTTTCATGTGATTTTAATGAAACTTGGTATGCTCCTTCAGATTGATAAGATCTCGATCAAGTTCGAATTTGACGTATTTTGGATGAACGGTTTTTGAGTTATTGCCCTTGACTTTGTAAAAACGCGTCAAATTTAGTTTGTGAGCACTCTAGAGACTACAGTTTTGATCTGATTTTAATGAAACTTGGTATGCTGCTTCAGATTGATAAAATCTCAGTCAAGTTCGAATTTGACGTATTTTCGATGAATGTTGTTTGAGTTATTGCCCTTGACTTTGGAAAAATGCGTCAAATTTAGTTCAATAGCACTCTATAGACTACAGTTTTCATCTGATTTTAATGAAACTTGGTATGCTCCTTCAGATTGATAAGATCTCGTTCAAGTTCGAATTTGACGTATTTTGGATGAACGGTTTTTGAGTTATTGCCCTTGACTTTGATAAAATGCGTCAAATTTTAGTTTGTGAGCACTCTAGAGACAACCGTTTTCATCTGATTTTGATGAATTTTGGTATGGTCCTTGAGATTGATAAGATCTCGGTCAAGTTCAAATTTGACGTATTTTCTATGAACGGTTTTTTAATTATTGCCCTTGACTTTGTAAAAACGCGTCAAATTTAATTTGTGAGCACTCTAGAGACTACAGTTTTTATCTGATTTTGATGAATTTTTGTATGCTCCTTTAGATTTATAAGATCTTGATCAAGTTCAAATTTGACGTATTTTTGATGAACAGTTTTTGATTTATTGCCCTTGACTTTGTAAAAACGCGTCAAATTTAGTTTGTGAATAGTCTGGAGACTACAGTTTTCATCTGATTTTAATGAAACTTGGTATGATCCTTGAGATGGATAAGATCTCGGTTAAGTTCAAATTTGGCATGAATTTTATGTGAACAATTTTTGATTTATTGTCCTTTACTTTGCAAAAACGCATCAAAAATAGTTTTGTGAGCACCATAGAAGTTAAACTGATTCTGATGAAACTTGGTGTGATCACTGGAATTGATAAGATCTCGGTCAAGTTCTAACATGAGGCATTTTCGATGAACAGTTTTTGAGTTATTGCTCTTGACTTTTTATTCTTTAGATATAAAGAAATTTGTATTATCGTTAATTAAAATATGATCATTTCTGACATCTGCCAGTGGGCGTATGTTACCTTGCCTGGCAAGCCCTGGTTGAGTTTTGTCCTTGACTTTTATAATAAAATTTGTATTATCGTTAATTAAAATATGATCATTTCCGACAGCTGCCAGTGGGCGTATGTTACCTTGCCTCGCAAGCCCTGGTTACCTGCTAACGTTACCTGTATGTGTTTCGAAACGTAGTATGTAATAAATTCAGAAGTAGTATATCCATATGGTTTATTCCCACGAAGTCACCACGAAATGAAAAACGGTGACGTCCCGGGAATTTTTCAAAAATTGGGATTTTGGAAACAATAAGATTATTTTTTGTTATTTTAGCAGACTTAAGCCTACTTAATCGGGTTATAGCCAATTAAACAAAAATTTCTTCAAATTATTTATTTAACATTTTAACAGAACTACTTTAATTTTAACAAATGAGAAACTCATCTGGGATTTCAAGTTCACTTCTACTGGCTTGAAGCTTTGGAAGCACTTCATGCATGGACCGACAAAGGGTGTTCTTCCTAGAACAGAATGTAGACATCGATGATATTATTATATTATAATATATATCTTGTGTTATTTAAGCTCTGATAACATTGAAACCATAAAAACGGACATATCAATTGTAAGCTGAAATTAACCAAAGATTAGGCCTGTGGGTGTGTATTTTTGCTTGTACTGTGTAAACATTTCCTGAGATTTCTTTATCAGAACTTGAACTCAGTCAAATAGGATATGTGATAACGACTTTTAAGATAATACGATAAAACAATTTTCTTTCTTTTAAATCGCCTTAAAGCGATACCACCTTTTAAAATTAATAATAAAGTTCTCATATTCATCAACGGTTGCAAATAATAATATATCTGACGTAATTTTCTGGATTTATCAGATTGTACAGGTAATCTGTTGTATGTTTATGACACCAGATAAGTTGCCTAATGAATACATATTCTTATTTACCAAGTTTGAGAATGAAGATTATGTGTTATACACTGTTTTGCCAGACCCAATTTTTACGGAAACTTCTAATATGATTAACAATATTCTTGGAAATTTAGTCAAAGAAAGTTATCTCAAACAGAAACAATATGACTATCTGTCTGCCAAACCCGATTGTCGTGAGAGACATTTATACACTTTGCCTAAGATCCATAAGAATCCTACAAAGGAGTGGTTCATCCCTAATAAAATCCTTAAAGGCCGTCCGATCATATCTGACTGTGGTAGTGAGTCATATGCGGTGTCAGAATACATTGACCATTTCTTACTACCTCTAGCTTGTCAACATAAAGCCTACCTTAAGGACACAAATGATTTTATGAATAAAATAAAAAATCTTCGAGTCCCTCAGCATGCCATTCTGATTTCTATTGGCGTCTCTTCTATGTATACCAATATTGATAACACTGCCGGGTTAATGGCAATTCGTAAAGCTTTTAGTAGAAACCCAGATCCAAACAGACCCGATGATGCAATTTTACAGCTTTTAGAGATTTGTCTCAGTCGCAACGATTTCACATTTAATGGTAAAACGTATCTTCAAACTTCAGGAACAGCTATGGGTAAACGATTCGCCCCTTCATACGCAAATCTTTTCATGGCAGAGTGGGAACGTGAGGTATTACCCCTTTGTCCCTTTGATCCACTTTTTTACGGACGATTTTTAGATGACATTTTTATGGTTTGGACTTATTCCATTGAGCAGTTCTGGGAATTCTTTGAAATTCTCAACAACCACCATCCGTCCATCAAACTCACCGCCAACGTCAGTCACAAAAGCATAGATTTTCTAGATACCACTGTTTTCAAAGGAGATTCCATAGCAGAAACCAATAAACTAGACATTAAGGTATATTTCAAAGAAACTGATACTCATCAACTCCTGCACAAAAGCTCATTTCACCTAAAACATACCTTTTCCGGTATAATTAAATCACAAGTTTTACGATTTTATCGAATTTGCACAAGATCCTCTGATTTCAACCAAGCCTGTACAATTGTTTTCTCAAAACTGAAAGAGCGTGGATACTCCAAACGATTTTTACGTAACATAAAAAACTCTACTTTAGCGCAAATAGCAGCGAAAACTAGACTCTATGCCGAAGTTCCTCCAGGTTTAAGAAGTGTTCCATGTTTGTCAAGTAGATGCAAAACATGTCCCTTTGTATCTGAAACTCATTATTTTACGAGTAGCTTTTCTAATAAAAGGTATCCGATCCAGGAGTATTTATTATGTGATACTAGCTCAAATGTAATTTATTTAATTTCTTGTAAGAAATGCCCAAAACAATATGTAGGAGAAACTAAGAATAATTTACGCACTCGTTTCAATGCTCATAGATCAGATATAAAATTAAAGAAAGACAACCCGTTTCTAATCATTTCAACCTCGATGACCATTCAATAAACGATCTCACCCTAACCCCAATTAAACGTATAGAAATTGATTTACCGGAAGATGAAACCACCAAATACCGACAATCTAGAGAAGCCTACTGGATTGAGACATTGAATACAGCAAGACCTATAGGACTCAATATTCATCATTATGCAGGCATAAATCATTTAAATCATTGAAGGGACAAAAATGAAAAATTATTACTATATTAGTTATTGGTTACTTGATGTACATATATTGTAAAACTTTGCCACTTGTAATTCTAGGAAACGCAAATTAGGTTAGGAATTTGTAAGTTGTATATTAATATGCAAATTGCTAAACATGTAATTTTGTTTAAGTTAAACATATTAAGATCTGGCCTTGGTACTGTTAATCTTCTGGTAATCACAGATTGGGTAAGACATTTCCTATAGGAGCGACGGGCTTGGAACGAATGGTGGTTAACTTCTCTTCAAGGGTGGAATTGTAATGGTCGATCAGGGCCTGCGTCACCTTCGAGAGCCATGTCCGATTGAGGGATCTAATTATTCGCGTCAACAACGGGTGATTTCATTGCTGGACGAATGAAACTATCCAACTCATGGACATTGCGCTTGAAAGTAAACGCAGGTTGACCTTGCTGCTGAAGTGTAAGGGTTGATAAGTAGTGAATACACTGCAAAACTTGGAAGAACACCTTAACAAAGGGTTATTCCGCCTTAAGCGGGGCTCTGAACATGCTTCAAATTCAACGGCAAATTTTTAGAGGTTTCCGACATCAGTCAGCTAAAAATAGTGGGGCCCCCCTTGGATCCGCCCTTGTTCTTTATGTATTAATATACTTCCTCGTAGATAAATTCATAAAAAATAATATAAAATAATAAATTGTAATATAGGAAAAAATAAATAAACGAAATCGTGCAAACAGTAGGTAAAAAGTCGATATAATGACTAATCACTTTATCAAGCAAAAAAAAATAATATATATATATGTAAAGTGAAGGCGAGAAAGGTCCTTTCCCTAAGAGAAACAACACTAATCTGACAAAAATAGGAAACTTAGCTGAGTTAGGAACAAACAGTTCTCCTATTTAAATTAATCTACCCTTGACATTAATTTCGCATTTCCTTGACCTATATTTTTTCTTCCTTTTTTATACCGTACCGATTTATCTCCCTTAAAATAATTTTTTTATTACCTAACGCAGCTAAGTTTCCTATTTTTGTCAGATTAGTGTTGTTTCTCTTAGGGAAAGGACCTTTCTCGCCTTTAAATATATTTTTTATTTATTTATTTATTTTTTTGCTTGATAAAGGGATTAGTTCCGAAACGTAGCTACATTTACTCTCATTATATCGACTTTTTACCTACTGTTTGCCAGGGGCGCAGATCCATTGATAAAGTTGGTGGGGACCATCTGTTTATAGATGTAATAGCACATGAAGCCACGGACGCCAAAGCCCAGGTACATTCCAAAGATTATCTTTCTGGTCTCTGGATTACGTTCAATAAATTGTAAAGCTATAATGAGTGGTTCAATTTGCTTCACTGTGAACGTGTCCTAGACCTAAGCTTGGAATAATTAACTAATAGTTAATTATTCCAAGACCTAAGAGAAGGTGAGTTAGTCTAGACTGTTTCATTGTACTGCGTAGCCAAGTCTTAAGACGCCGGAGTGCACTAAAAGATCTTTCCGCAGAACATGAGCTAGTGGGATTGACAAGAATGAGCCGTAACAGTTTTTATACGCCCACACATTAATGTGGGCGTATATTGTAGTCGCCCCTGTCTGTCTGTCCGTCTGTCGGTCCGTCTGTCTGTCTGTCTGTCCACAATTGTTGTGGACACGATAGAGAGCTGGTTTCTTGATGGATTTTGATGAAACTTGCTGTAAGTGTTAGTTATCACCCAAGGATGAACCCTATTGAAAATCAGACGAATCGAAAAATATTTCATGGGTTATTGCCCTTGCTTTTGAAAATATGTTGTGGACACCATAGAGAGCTGGTTTCTTGATGGATTTTGATGAAACTTGGTATGAGTGTTTGTATTGACATTGGGATAAACCCTATTGAATATCAGAAACATCGAAAAAATATTTTATGAGTTATTGCCCTTGTTCTTTAAAATGCGTTAATTTTTCAGCCGTTACAGTCTCAAAGTTGTGGACACGATATAGAGCTGGTTTCTTGGTGGATTTTTATGAAACTTGCTGTGAGTGTTTGTAATCACCCAAGGATGAACCCTATTGAAAATCAGACGAATCGAAAAATATTTCCTGGGTTATTGCCCTTGCTTTTGAAAATATGTTGTGGACACCATAGAGAGCTGGTTTCTTGATGGATTTTGATGAAACTTGGTATGAGAGTTTGTACTGACCATGGGATAAACCCTATTGAAAATCAGAAACATCGAAAAATATGTGATGAGTTATTGCCATTGTTCTTTAAAATGCGTTAATTTGTCAGCCTTTGACAAAGTTGTGGACACGATAGAGAGCTGGTTTCTTGATGGATTTTGATGAAACTTGCTGTGAGTGTTTGTTATCACCCAAGGATGAACCCTATTGGAAATCAGACGAATCGAAAAATATTTCATGGGTTATTGCCCTTGCTTTTGAAAATATGTTGTGGACACCATAGAGAGCTGGTTTCTTGATGGATTTTGATGAAACTTGGTATGATAGTTTGTACTGACATTAGTATAAACCCTATTGAATATCAGAAACATCGAAAAAATATTTTATGAGTTATTGCCCTTGTTCTGTAAAACACGTTAATTTTTCAGCCGTTACACTCTCAAAGTTGTGGACATGATAGAGAGCTGGTTTCTTGGTGGATTTGTATGAAACTTGCTGTGAGTGTTTGTAATCACCCAAGGATGAACCCTATTGAAAATCAGACAAATCGCAAAATATTTCCTGGGTCATTGCCCTTGCTTTTGATATGTTGTGGACACCATAGAGAGTTGGTTTCTTGATGGATTTTGATGAAACTTGGTATGAGAGTTTGTTCTGACATTAGGATAAACCCTATTGAATATCAGAAACATCGAAAAAATATTTTATGAGTTATTGCCCTTGTTCTTTAAAACACGTTAATTTTTCAGCCGTTACACTCTCAAAGTTGTGGACACGATAGAGAGCTGGTTTCTTGTTGGAATTTTATGAAACTTGCTGTGAGTGTTTGTAATCACCCAAGGATGAACCCTATAGAAAATCAGACGAATCAAAAAATATTTCCTGGGTTATTGCCCTTGCTTTTGAAAATATGTTGTGGACACCATAGAGAGCTGGTTTCTTGATGGATTTTGATGAAACTTTGTATGAGTGTTTGTATTGACATTAGGATAAACCCTATTGAATATCAGAAACATCGAAAAAATATTTTATGAGTTATTGCCCCTTGTTCTTTAAAACACGTTAATTTTTCAGCCGATACACTCTCAAAGTTGTGGACACGATAGAGAGATGGAACCTAAACGTTGGTTGCCCTTGTTTTATGTATATTTCAGTGACATATTTGTTTTTTCCAGGAAACTTGAACCCATGGTTTTACTTTTGTAAAAAGAGAAAATGTCATTCTCAGAATCTTTCATTTACTGATCACTCTTGTCAACCCCCCGGACGAATTGGCTGCCATTATAAAAGTGGGCGTATAGCGATGGCCATCGCTATTTTTCAACTTGTGGAAACATTTTCCTAACTTCAGGACTCATTTTTATACGCCCACATGAAATGTGGAGCGTATATTGCCGTCACCCATGTCCGTCGGTCCGTCGGTCCGTCCGTCGGTCCGTCCACAATTGCTTGTTAACACTCTACAAGTCACAATTCTTTACGGATTTTGATGAAACTTGCTAAAATTGTTTATTATCATCCAAGGATGAACCCTATTGAAAATCAAAAGAATCGGAAAATATTTGATATGAATTATTGCCCTTGTTCTTTAAAACGCGTTTGATTTTTAGCTTGTTAACACTCTACAAGTTACAATTCTTTACGGATTTTGATGAAACTTACTGAAATTAATGTGGGCGTATATTGTAGTCGCCCCTGTCCGTCTGTCTGTCTGTCTGTCCGTCTGTCTGTCCACAATTGTTGTGGACACGATAGAGAGCTGGTTTCTTGATGGATTTTGATGAAACTTGCTGAAAGTGTTTGCTATCACCCAAGGATGAACCCTATTGAAAATCAGACGAATGGAAAAATATTTCATGGGTTATTGCCCTTTCTTTTGAAAATATGTTGTGGACACCATAGAGAGCTGGTTTCTTGATGGATTTTGATGAAACTTGGTATGAGTGTTTGTATTGACATTGGGATAAACCCTATTGAATATCAGAAACATCGAACAAATATTTTATGAGTTATTGCCCTTGTTCTTTAAAACACGTTAGTTATTCAGTCGTTACACTCTCAAAGTTGTGAACACGATAGAAAGCTGGTTTCTTAGTGGATTTTTATGAAACTTGCTGTGAGTGTTTGTAATGACCCAAGGATGAACCCTATTGAAAATCAGACGAATCGAAAAATATTTCATGGGTTATTGCCCTTGATTTTGAAAATATGTTGTGGACACCATAGAGAGATGCAACTTGGTATGACTGTTTGTATTGACATTAGGATAAACCCTATTGAATATCAGAAACATTGAAAAAATATTTGATGAGTTATTGCCCTTGTTCTTTAAAACACGTTAATTTTTCAGCCGTTACACTCTCAGAGTTGTAGACACGATAGAGAGCTGGTTTCTTGATGGATTTTTATAAAACTTGCTGTGAGTGTTTGAAATCACTCAAGGATGAACCCTATTGAAAATCAGACGAATCGAAAAATATTTCATGGGTTATTGCCCTTGCTTTTGAAAATATGTTGTGGACACCATAGAGAGCTGATTTCTTGATGAATTTTGATGAAACTTGGTATGAGAGTTTGTACTGACCTTGGGATAAACCCTATTGAAAATCAGAAACATCGAAAAATATGTGATGAGTTATTGCCATTGTTCTTTAAAATGCGTTAATTTGTCAGCCTTTGACAAAGTTGTGGACACGATAGAGAGCTGGTTTCTTGATGGATTTTGATGAAACTTGCTGTGAGTGTTTGTTATCACCCAAGGATGAACCCTATTGGAAATCAGACGAATCGAAAAATATTTCATGGGTTATTGCCCTTGCTTTTGAAAATATGTTGTGGACACCATAGAGAGCTGGTTTCTTGATGGATTTTGATGAAACTTGGTATGATAGTTTGTACTGACATTAGTATAAACCCTATTGAATATCAGAAACATCGAAAAAATATTTTATGAGTTATTGCCCTTGTTCTGTAAAACACGTTAATTTTTCAGCCGTTACACTCTCAAAGTTGTGGACATGATAGAGAGCTGGTTTCTTGGTGGATTTGTATGAAACTTGCTGTGAGTGTTTGTAATCACCCAAGGATGAACCCTATTGAAAATCAGACAAATCGCAAAATATTTCCTGGGTCATTGCCCTTGCTTTTGATATGTTGTGGACACCATAGAGAGTTGGTTTCTTGATGGATTTTGATGAAACTTGGTATGAGAGTTTGTTCTGACATTAGGATAAACCCTATTGAATATCAGAAACATCGAAAAAATATTTTATGAGTTATTGCCCTTGTTCTTTAAAACACGTTAATTTTTCAGCCGTTACACTCTCAAAGTTGTGGACACGATAGAGAGCTGGTTTCTTGTTGGAATTTTATGAAACTTGCTGTGAGTGTTTGTAATCACCCAAGGATGAACCCTATAGAAAATCAGACGAATCAAAAAATATTTCCTGGGTTATTGCCCTTTCTTTTGAAAATATGTTGTGGACACCATAGAGAGCTGGTTTCTTGATGGATTTTGATGAAACTTGGTATGAGTGTTTGTATTGACATTGGGATAAACCCTATTGAATATCAGAAACATCGAACAAATATTTTATGAGTTATTGCCCTTGTTCTTTAAAACACGTTAGTTATTCAGTCGTTACACTCTCAAAGTTGTGGACACGATAGAAAGCTGGTTTCTTAGTGGATTTTTATGAAACTTGCTGTGAGTGTTTGTAATGACCCAAGGATGAACCCTATTGAAAATCAGACGAATCGAAAAATATTTCATGGGTTATTGCCCTTGATTTTGAAAATATGTTGTGGACACCATAGAGAGATGCAACTTGGTATGACTGTTTGTATTGACATTAGGATAAACCCTATTGAATATCAGAAACATTGAAAAAATATTTGATTAGTTATTGCCCTTGTTCTTTAAAACACGTTAATTTTTCAGCCGTTACACTCTCAGAGTTGTAGACACGATAGAGAGCTGGTTTCTTGATGGATTTTTATAAAACTTGCTGTGAGTGTTTGAAATCACTCAAGGATGAACCCTATTGAAAATCAGACGAATCGAAAAATATTTCATGGGTTATTGCCCTTGCTTTTGAAAATATGTTGTGGACACCATAGAGAGCTGATTTCTTGATGGATTTTGATAAAACTTGGTATGAGTGTTTGTATTGACATTAGGATAATCCCCATTGAATGTCAGAAATATCAAAAAAATATTTGATGAGTTATTGCCCTTGTTCTTTAAAACACGTTAATTTTTCAGCCTGTTACACTCCCAAAGTTGTGGATACGATTGCTGTGAGTGTTTGTAATGACCCAAGGATGAACCATATTGAAAATCAGACAAATCGAAAACTATTTCATGGGTTATTGCTCCTGCTTTTGAAAATATGTTGTGGACACAATAGAGAGCTTGTTTCTTGATGGATTTTTTTGAAACTTGGTATGAGTGTTTGCATTGACATTGGGATAAACCCTATTGAATATCAGAAACATCGAAAAAATATTTTATGAGTTATCGCTCCTTGTTCTTTAAGACATGTTTATTTTTCAGCCCGTTACACTCTCACAGGATAGAGAGCTGGCTTCTTGATTGATTTAAAGAAACTTGTTGTTAGGATGAAACATATTGAAAATCAGACAAATCTTAATATATTTAATTGGTTATTGCCCTTGTTTTTGTAAATGTGTTGTGGAAACAATAGAGGACTTGTTTCTTGGTGGATTTTGATGAAACTTGGTGTTAGTGTTTGTATTGACCTTGGGATACACCTTATTGAAAATCAGAAACATCAACATGTGAATGCTCTTAATATTTTAGGATGGAACCTAAACGTTGGTTGCCCTTGTTTTATGCATATTTCAGTGACATATTTGTTTTTTTTTCGGGAAACTTTTACCCATGGTTTAATCTTGTAAAAAGAGAAAATGTCATTCTCAGAATCTTTCATTTACTGACCACTCTTGTCAACCCCCCAGACGAATTGGCTGCCATTATAAAAGTGGGCGTATTACGATGGCCATCGCTATTTTCGTTAAATTCATTAATGTTGGATCCTGTATAATTGCGCTGGAAAAATCCAAGTTCGTATTGCAATTTGGATGAGAGTTCAGGGTAACAGCCGACAACGTCTGAATCGTACTTTCCCGAAAACAGCATATCAGATTGCTTTCCATATATAGTGTTGGATTGGTGGATGCGAAGTATGTATCCAAATTAGATATTGCGCAGTCTATCACTTTGTAGAACTGTGGTCGGTACACCTCTTCCACACTTTTGTAATTGTGCGTTCTACTTCCACCGTCATATCTGTCTGAGATTTTACATTTACGTGGCACCGGAAACGGTTCCAAGTCTAGTTTGCATGCAAATTCTTCGGCATCCGATGTTTGAGAACGGATTTATGCATTTTGGTAATTATAATAGTCACAGAAAGTGGTGGGAACCAACCATATTGTGTCCCCACCACTTTTTTTCAGCGGTGGGGACCGGTCCTCATCGTAATCTACGCCCATACCCACGCCCATGCATAACTGTAATTTTGGATTTTGAATTTTAGATTTCGTTGATTTTGATTGTTGTTATTAAATCGTTTATGGGTTGTTTTAAGTCAATTTCAATCATTGTGTTAAGTACTATTTTTCTGATCTGAAAAGGATATATACCAAAGCTTTAGCTGTCGTGGCTAGAATGGAATCCTGACGAATCCTGAGTATAGTTCTCTATGGCTTTAAGATAGTTTTATAGTTTGAAGTATTCCTGAAATAAACCAAAACGTTTTATCAGTGAAAATCCAAGATAACGCAAACTAAGTACATTTTGTATTGTATTAATGTTGAAATTTCAAGCCAAAAAGTCCGTTTATTTCTAATTCACATTTAGATTGCCTTCTCAAACCAGTAGCATAACACGGCTCTCGATGAACATTCAATAGATGTTGTAAACCAAAGCACCCCAGTAATGAAAATCATTCCAATGACCTTAATTCATTGAGGGCTAATGTGTGGAAACCCAGTGTAATTCAAAAAAGACCAATAATTTCGGTTCGTTATGCTTTTTAAATCTTGTTTTTTTAGCCACTAACAAAACGGAATTCAAAAAGCCTAACGAAACGAAATTTAGGTTTAATTTTAATTAAACTGCCGGAAAACCCGGTCAGAATACCCGTTAATGTTAAATTGGTTGCTCATGTCACTTTGGTGTAATGGGTCTAGTTCTGACCTATGTGAATGCAGAGTCTACATTATTTCCTTGGCCAAATGTGAGATTGGACCATGTCACTTTGGTACATTGAACCTAATTCTGACCCATGTAAAGTAACGAGTTTATTATGATTAGTTTATAAGTTCACCTCTCCTCTGGAAGTACACATCGGTGTTATTTGGTGCAATAGCTAAAGCTCGATCAAAATAGTTTTCTGCTTGTTCAGGTTGCTGCATCCAATGAAATAGACTGGCTGTCTGTATCAGCACTGTTGCAGATAACTACAACACAAAAACAAATATCTAAATCTAGTCCAGCAAAGCACATCCAGGTATAATCAGATTTAATATGAATCAGTATTGTGGCGGATAACTACAACGCAATAACAAATATTTAAATCTAGTCCAGCAAAGCACATTCAGGTCTAATCAGATTTAATATGAATCAGTATTGTGGCGGATAACTACAACGCAATAACAAATATTTAAATCTAGTCCAGCAAAGCACATCAAAGTTTTGTCGGATTTAGACTGAATTAGTATGGAGGCGGACAGCTACAACACAATAACAAATATTTACATCTAGTCCAGCAAAGCACATCCAGATCTAATCAGATTCAGTTTGAATCAGTCCGGTGGCGGAAAGCTAAAACACAATAACAATATTTAAAAATAGTTCAACACTTAGATCTAGTCGGATTTAAGACATAAGCACAAACTTTATTTTTAGGTATAATAAATATTACTTGAGACAGTTAGAAATTCCCTTTGACTAATTGGCCCAATGTCTATATGCATTAGAATTCCCAATGCGGTATCTGAGGCACCGTTGAGGAACTTCGCCGTAGCTAATAATAGCATGTACAGTACATGTACTTGTATGGGTTGGTGGAGGAAACAATTTGACTTGGGTCAAGGTCTAGGACAACAAGAATGTTCCCGGCCAGGAACTCTTTGTGAGCGTGGACAAGGGCTCTGTATATACAACAAGTGTTTGCCTAGCAAGATACGCCCACTTCCCTGATAAATTTTGAGTATATCAAGGGCACTTGATAATATGTGTTAAATCATATTAAATAACAAAATATAAATCGGACTTGAACTGTCGAATTCAAAGCGTTTTGACTAAGTCAAGGGCAATAACTAAAAAACCGTTCATCGGAAAATCGTCAAACCTACCTAAATTTATTCAGCTGTTTTCTCCCGAGCCAACAGTTTGCTTATTCGATGCATTTTTACTTGAAGTTGAATATCTGGAACCTTTACTAAATGGGCAATGGCGGCATAGTCTAAAATTAGAACAGATTGAGTCAGTCATTCAGTTCTGTATCAAGTTAATAGTTACATTCAGTCCATGGCATAGATATATCCGCTTGTCAGTTAGCTAGAATCGGACGTCATCTTGAGCTCATAGTCTACTAACAAATTAACCCAACAGCATTAGCACTAGTACGCGATATCAGTTAGCTGGAAGTGGACATTTACTTGACACCCAAATTTGCATCTTACAACCATCAAACTAGACCATGAACACTGGTATGCGATATCAGTTAGGTGGAATCGTACGTTAACTTGAGTTCGTAATCTACCAACAAACCAACCAACCATTCGCAGCACCATTTTGTGATATCATTTGGCTGAAAGGGGACATTAACTTGGCATCTAACAACCAGCCAATCGCAGCACCATTTTGCGATATCATTTGACTGAAAGGGGACATTATCTAACAAGAGCTTTAAGCTGCGATATCAGCTGGTGGACCTTAACTTAAGCTCATAATCTAGGCAACCATCCAGAGCACTAAATTCATTATCACAATATTAGACCTCTCTGAAATGAAAGTAAGAAGACAGTGAAACCAAACAACACTTACCACCAAGAGCTTCTTGAAGTTTACCAAAATACAGATAGGCTATATGGCTCTCCGAAGGTAAACATCCTGGTCTCCATTATACTGTTCGAGGGACATCGTACAATCTTTTAAAACATTTTCTTTATCATTCTGTAAAAATAGAAATATTTAAATCATTGTCACACATATCAGAGTCACCAGCCCAGAACCAATGCTCGGTTTAAGACCCCCACCCCCTTCTCATATTTCTGCGGCCAGTAATTCCCCCTTTCTCCTTTTCAATCAATGATCTACTGAACATTTCTTAGACCTGGATTCATGTGAATCTTATTATTTTGATTAATGGTTAGGAATTAAATATTGGTCTAAAGGGATATGTTCACTAACTGTTCGACCAAAAAACTTTTAGTCTCAAAACCTGGAAATTTTTATTTAGCTTATCTAATCCTTAATATTGTACATAACTGTCCTACGGAATTTAAGCCTTCAAATCCCCGTGCATCCATAATTATAAGCGTTTGAAAATAAAAAATACGACTCGTTGGAAAGATAACTGTAAGGTACAGGTGTAATTGAAGATATTGTGCGATTTTTGGGCAGTTACTGTAAATCAGAAGGCTATTTACATAAATTCAAAGCCCTAATCGATCCTCGAAAATGCTAAATATTCCCCTTTAATCACACAGTGAGAGAAAGTTAAGATGTTATTTAAATTCATTTGATTTCCATAAAAAGTCTAGGAATCCGATTGAAGAGTATAATTAATACTTACCAGTTATTGATAGGCGAACGATCGGCAGCTGTAAATTCTTGCCTTTAAGGATCTCTCTCTTCCTCTGGGCAGCTACCAGCACCGTCTGTGTAGCACGCAATGGCTTTCAGGTACTCTTTGCGTCTAAGAAGCTTGTCGCCTGCTTTCTTAAAACATTGAGCAAAGATTTTATATGGCGGAGGTCGAGAGTTTCCAAATTTTATTGGAGGCAACTCCATTATCAAATCTTCCGGTCTCTGCTCCGTGATACACGTCAATCTGCTTCCACATCTCCGACGTAGGTTGTATATCATTGACTGACTTTTTATCGGAAAATTGGGAAATATTGATATAGGCCTATCATCTCGCTTTGTTATTAGATGAACGGGAGCCGCGGTGGCTCAGTGAGTTAGACGCTTGCTCGCTAACCTGAAGGTCCAGGGTTCAATCCCGGCATGGGTCGAGATGATACCTTCGGATCTTACAACCCGGTTTCCCCCTGTCAGTGATGCAGGTCGGTGGGGCTGACATGGAAAAAGCGTCTAGTCGTTCGGATGGGACAATAAACCGAGGTCCCGTGTGCTATTGGCTGTGCACGTTAAAGATCCCTCGACAGTTGGAAATAAAAAATAAGAGCAGGCTAATGCCGCTGTCCTGGCAAATTTCCCTCATTGCACACTGCATGGCGTTTGTCTGTCCTCAATTAGCCCATATAGGTGCAGAAAAGTAGGACGTAAAACTCCATTCATTTCATTTCATTTTAACTAAGTCAAACTTTTTATCATTGACTTTTCCCGATTGTCCGTGCCTAGAACGTTGGGAGTAAAGGTTGTAACTTTGTACTAATGACAAAGTTACGAAAGCACAGGCAGTATAAGTTTAATGTTCTTTTTAAAGGGGACCAGTCCTCATTTTTATTGGTTGATTTGGGTCTTGAATATATTTAAGTATCCTTCAGAAGCACTAGAAATGCATGAAAATTGCGTATTTCCTTCAAATATACCTTAAATTAGACATTTCTCCTTCTATTTCTATAGATGACTTTTCTATATATTGCATAGTATCGCTAATGTGTAGTAGGGCATTATAACTTTCAAATGCTAATAATTATGGATGCAATGATGAGTTGTGATAACCAGTACTAAATTGCTGAACTAAAAAATCCCCGTTTCTGAGACTTATCCAAATCGACCCGCGAAAATGAAGCCTGTGCCTCTTTAACAAATAGTGTTAGCAATATATTAAGTGATTTGGTTGATTGAAAAGAAGCAAGTTAGTATTAAATGGAAGGTACAGGGTTAAAGTTTGATAAAGGTTAATAATTGTGATGCTAATATGCATTGAACTGAAAATCTTTAAAACAAACTTGGACCTAAAAGAGATTCACATAATCTATATTTACGGAAATAACTAAATCATTACTGAAAATACAACAGCTTCAAATTTTCTAAAATAAAGAGATACAATTAATTGCTACAGGTAAAGAAAACAATTGTTTCATACTATCATATATAATACGGTTAATAAAAATGAGAAAATAAAATTAAAATTTCACTCTATGTCATCGGTGTTGAGAGAAAACTCCTTGTTTAGAATTGTTTTGTTCAGAAGTAAAACTATGGATTTTTTTACAAAATATAAAGTAAATGGATATATAGTGGGAATTCTATCACAATATATGACTATGAATATGAAATGTTGTTATGAGAGATTAAGTCAAAGTCAATTTCGGCAATCTACCGTGCACAAGGATGTCATTTAAATTATTATTTCTTTTGTGGGCAATGACCAAATCATTATTGAAGACAGAAGGAAATTTTTCTTGTAAATCGTTGTAGAAATTTTTGATCAATCGAGGAGCTTGTGAGGTTGTACTATTGAACAGAACAACAAAGGGTATAATTTGAAAATCGAATTGAATGTTAATTCCGGAAGGGTGCATTGTTTGTAATTTATTGATCCAGAAGTTTTCTCTAATAAGACGAACCTTTTTTGGTTGAATATTTGGTTGATAAAAACATTGTTCAATTGGTGTGATTTTGAGATGGGTTATATCATGATCTGGTTGGTTGAAATGTCGTGCTATTATTTTATCTCGTTTATTTAGATTAATATTAGATTTATGTTGAGAAAAACGTTTTCTAAGGCTGTTTTTAGTCTCACCAACATACTGTTCGTTACATTTTAAACATGAAATAAGATAAATGATGTTTTCACTCGTACAGGTTAATTTTTCGTTTATGAAGAAAGTAAGATTGTTTGTTTTATTTGAAAATCTGTCACAAGGAAGAAAATAAGGATAAGTACCACAGCGAGAACTATGACATGGGGTAGAGACATTGTTAGGGTTGTGGAAAGTTAATATGTTTTCTTTTGCTCGTATTTCGGCCACAGTAGAGCTCTTAATACCTCTAAGATATCGCCTAGAATATCCTCTTTCGCGCAACTTTTTGAAAACTAAAGAGCACGCCTCCTCGAAGTCCGTGTAACGCGTGCAAATTCGGTAAAAGCGTAAAATTTGAGATTTTATTATGCCAGAAAAAGTATGTTTTGGATGAAAAGAAGATTTGAACAAAAGTTGGTGGGTGTCGGTTTCTTTAAAAAATACTTTAATATCTAATTTGTTGGTTTCGGGAAAATTGGTATCTTTAAAAACGGTTGTATCTAAGAAGTCAATGCTATTTTCGCTAATGTTCGCAGTTAATTTTACAGAAGGATGGTAGGAGTTAAAGGGCCATTCTGCTTTTTTGAAAAAAGTTTCAAATATAAAAAAAATCGCAAATGCTACCTAAGAGTATTTTTAAAGCATGCTTATTGTATCTTCTTGATCAAACTGAATTTGGTTTTAAAGGGTTAATTACAAACAGGGAGTACTTATTGTTAATTAAGCAATTTGACTTAGTTTTGGTGTTTGCCCTTTAAATGGCTCAATATTTCTGGCTGAATTCTTTTAAATACATATGAGGGACATTTCTCTACATTAGGCGTTTATTTTACTCAAATCCGTTCAGTAGTTTCCTATCAGCGTCCAGAAAACATAACACACTTAAAAACCTTACGTAAGGTTTTTAAAAAATTTAGCATGTTTTTAGCATTTAAAAATTAACGGCTGGATTTTTTCAATTCGAGTGTACATACTTTGAACGTCTAACGAAACCAAAAGTGCATTTGTAGGAACATTAAGTTGTTTTATTTTTTGTACGAAGTCATTTGTATCTTTTAAATAGGCAGGATGTTTAGAAGCAAGAGGCAAAAGGAAATGATCAATATACTCGGATACTCTGTAGGACTCACTTGCAGTCCGAGATAATTGGACGACTCTTGGGAATTTTAAGCGGCTCAAACCATTCTGTTTCCGGATTCTTATGTATTTTTGGTAGTGTGCACATATGGCGTTGTCTGGGGGCTGCGTCAGGTTTCAGATACTTAAATTGTTTTTGGTTTAAAAAGTCTTTGTTCATTAGATTTTTGAGAATTCCTGTGATCATGGTAGCAGTTTCGTGGTAAATTGAATTTGGAAGAATAGAGTAATGGGCAGTATTGCCTAATTGCGCTTCTGCTTCTTTGATATAATCCTGCCTATCTAAAATGACACAACAACTACCCTAGTCACTTTTCTTAATAACAACTGATTTATCATTCCTTAGAACGTTCAAAGCAGTACGCTCCGCGTGCGACAAATTATTTTTTTCATTTACTAGTGGTAAATTGGAAACTTTGTCATTCATTTCTTTAAATATGTCTAAAATTGCTGGATCAATGGTTTTATCTGCAGGAGTAAATTTTGCTTTTTCAATAAACTTGGTAATAGGACCACGAGAAGGCGTATTTCTATAGAAGTAATTAAGTTTCAAGTTCCGTTGAAACCGTCCAGTAGCTTCAAGTAAGGGAGTGTGTGACGTCATTTTTCGGGATGGTACGAACTTGAGTCATATATTCAGTAAGCTACGTTGTGCATCGTTGAGGTTCTTGGAGCTTAAGTTGACTATAGTTTGTCCCAACTGTGACATTAGAGGACCCCCCGCTATTAGTTTAAAGGCGTAGATGATACATGGTTGATTCAGTGTTGTAAAATGCCATCGGTTGTCTTTGGTTCCCAATGTATGTGGTCATTCTTTGTCTTGATGTTGAAGGCTGCTGGTGGAATAATGGTGACGTTAGGTGGAGACTGCTTAGAATTTAGTTCATTTAAGGCTTGAATATTTTTGTTGTCTTCTTTAAATTTCTGTTGGAATGCGAAGCTGGTCGGAATATGGGTCAAGTAAAGTTTGGAATCGGGAAAGGTGGTTGAGGCTGAAGATAACAGGTCCATCATCTGTTTGTGCGAGGAAGCAGCAGGTTCACTACGGTTGTTTAATCCAATATGGAAGATGATATGTTCTGGGCTGCCAGAGGTAGATTGGTAATCAGACATAATGGTTTTCAAATGGCTAATTTTTCCACCAGGATATGACTCTATTTGAGTATTTGGTCTGCCTCTGGTAATCCTATTCAAATTGGACGAACCGATGATCAAAACTGGTTTAATTACAGGTGGCAGGATCCATTGAGCTTTGTTACGGTTATCGTGACGACGTGGTGATAATGGAGCTTCCAGGTTGAGGTCTAAGCGACGACATGAGGATTTTAGTGGTGCTGCTGGTTGTGATGATTGAAGAGTTGATGATTGATGAGGAGGAGATGACGGAGGTGATGGTAATGGCTGAGAGGAAGATAATCTTGGTGATGATCGGATTGGGGATTGTGGTGGTTTTAAACTTTTACCGACAGAAGATGGTAAGGGTTTAGATGTTGAAGAAGGTGGGGATGGTGCACTGGTTGTCTGTGGAGAAGAGTTACTAGCTTCAGGTGTCCTTGGTTTCATGGTTCTTATAGACACCAGAGGTTGAGGGGGTGACTTGGAATTTGGTTTTGAATTGGAAGATGAAGAGGCAGAAGATTGTTGGGTTAGGATTGCTTTCCGTCCTAAACAGAAACGCCTGATTCAGCTCGGCTACTAAATTTGCATATTAAGCATCCCCTTTGGCTTATGGGCTAATGTCATGCAGCAATAACCCTCAAGGCCTTAAAAATGTCAAGCAACGAAACATTTCCACCAATTGTGCCGGTCCATCCATTGATAGACTACACGTTTTATTATCAAAGTTAGGCTTACTCACCCTTTTGGTAGTCATTTGAACTTCCGTACAAGCTTTTGGACAAGGTACACCCCCGCTATTCCTACCCCTATTCCAGCAGCTACGGTTCCTATGTTATAACCGCCTATATTCCACAAAGGCATTGTATAATATGTATAAAAACCCCAAAATATCCTGATTCTAAAAGAACTTCTTTACTTTGAAAGTTTTGCGCTTAGGGTGAGGATCTACTAGAGTTGTCTGGCAACATGACGTCACTACGCTTTTTAAAAATGCCCTTTAATGTTCTAAAATTCAAATTTCCCGCCATTGAGGTTCAGTTACAGGAATTTGTCAGCTGTGACCGAAAAAAAAATCAGAAAAAATTCTTTAATTTATTCAGAGAATAAATGATAAAGCGCTTCAAAACGTAGTGTCAACTGATCGCAGGGCTGCCTGTAGCGAGAAGAGAAAAGACGAGGTACAAGGTACGGTGTGGGATAATCGATGCAAAAAAAAAATAGAGGAATACCCGAGGTTCAGGTCTGGATTTGGTGTGGACACACTTGGGTTGATCTTTTATCTTAACGTATCGATAAACCCACACCATAGTCATACACCATAACTCGTCTCATCAGCTATATACATCATTTTCAGAAAGCATATTTAAGTTGGTAATCTTTTGACATCATTGACATCGAGAGAAGAAGAGAGGCCCAGGCTGACATTGACACGGCTCTTGGTATTAAAATACATTGCGTACATATTGAAATATGTATCGCTATTCATAACGTATGGCAAGCCTTTCTCAAACATCTTTGGCAGGAAGATTTCTGAAATATAAATAAAAACATCTGTAAAACAGAAATCAAGATATCGATCAAAGATTCAAACATTTGTCAAATATGTTTAAAAAATCAATAATCTAAGAGAATAAATCAAAACTGTCAAGACATGTCAATCAAAAACGTTAAAGGAAACTAATTCAGAAACTAACCAGGTCTTGTCGGATTTAGCTTGATTCAGTATTGTGGCGGATAGCTACAACACAATAACAAATATTTTTAAATACAGTCCAACACTTAGATCTACTCGGATTTAAGACATAAACACAAACTTTATTTTTAGGTAGAATAAATATTACTTAAGACAGTTAGAAATAGAAGGCTTATGCATCAGTCCTGGCAAAATTTTGCTCATTGCACTTTCATAGAATTCTTACCAGCGATCCACTTTCACTAATTGGCCCAATGTCTATATGCATTAGAATTCCCAAGGCGGTATCTGAGGAACTTGGCCGTAGCTAATAATAGCATATACAGTACATGTACTTGTATGGGTTGGTGGAAGAAACAATTTGACCTGGATCTAGGTTCAGGACAACTAGAATGTTTCTGGCCAGAAACTCTTTGTGAGCGTGAAAAAGGGCTCTGTAAATACAAAAAATAAAATAGATATGTAGTAAATATCACAATTTCTTCTGTAAGCTCTTTACTCAAAATTTTGAAATTCCAAATACAATGTATTAAAAAGAGAGTGTTCTATAAGCGAAAACATTTTCCCAAGTGTAAATAAACATAGCTCATTAAAAATTGATTTTTTATTTTCCTGATGATGGATTTATTTCCAAAACGTTTGCTTTTTTTACAATTTTAAATCAAAAGTTCCCGTAAGTTACTGAAGCCCACCTGAGGATTGACTGGAAAAGACTTGAAATATCAGGAGAGTTTTACCTGTCCCGATCCCTCACTGCACTGGATGATCCATCATCAACTATCTTTAGAGGGTGGTTAAAAACTCTTTCTTTCACCACATATTTGGCATGAGATAGATGAGAGTGGTACTGTCACGAAAGGTAATTTTCAAAACTTGGAATATTTCTGTGACGAAATGAGGAGATGTCGGTTTACAGAGGACTAATAGAGGGGAATGACAGTTTAAGGGGGAGTTGTTTACAGGTAGTCCTTAGTTCCAAAAAAAGCTTACCTGAAATGATTCAGCAGATTTCTCCCGAGCCAATAGTTTGCTCATGTCCTGAATTTTGCCTTGCAGTAGAACATCTGGAACCTTCACTAAATAGGCAATGGCGGCATAGTCTGAAAATAGAACAGATTGCGTCAGTCATTCAGTTCATTATCTTTAAGGGCCATTCTGCTTTTTATACACCCACATGAAAATGTGGACGTATATTGCCGTCACCCCTGTCTGTCTGTCCGTCCGTCAACAATTTTTTGTGTACGCGATAGAAACCAGAGTTTTTATCCGATTCGAATGAAACTTGGTATATGTATTCATCTTGATAATATCTCGAATGAGTTCGAAAATGGCGCAATTCCAGTCGTCGGTTTATGACTTATTGCCCTTGACTTAGTGAAAAAACGTTAAAATTAACTTATGGACGCGATAGAGGCTAGATTTCGGTGGAGGGAGGGTTTGAATCTCCCAAATGTACAGGCCTAGGATGGAACAAATACTTTATTGAGAAAATGGGATTAAGGGTCTGGATTCAAGCTTTTCTTCTGTTGTGATCTGAAAGTAGAAAAAATAAGAACTCGCCCGTTGGGCGAGTGGTATAGTATCTGCTAACTAATGAGTGGTTTTAGTTTGCTATCAGTCTAATTAAAATCAGACCCTAATTTCGTTCGTTCGTTTTTTTTTAAATCCGTTTTTTTAACCACTACATTTGGGTCTGAGAACGTCGCGCTTTGCCAGCCGTTCAGGTTAACTTTGACCTTACCTTGATAAACATGACCTGATAAACTAGTCTACAGCACTTAGGAATCCTAGAATGCACCTATTGTTCGCGAACAAAATCCCAGCGCGGGAGAGGGCAAAGATCTGATTGGTTAAAACAAAGGTCATTAAGGTTAGGTCAAAGTTAACCTGAACGGCTGGCAAAGCGCGACGTTCTCAGACCCAAATGTAGTGGTTAAAAAACCGGATTTAAAAAAAAAACGAACGAACGAAATTAGGGTCTGATTTTAATTAGACTGGTTTGCTATGAACCAGATTGTCATTAAAGTTCTGATTTTTTATGTAGGTAACTATCATTTTCTGCTTATAAACATGGGGAAATTTTTCTTGAAGACTCTTGTAGTGGGTATGAACTATCTTGCTTGCTCGATTACTGGTTGTATTAAACGGGACAACAAAGGGTGCTATGCCTGCATAATGATGAATATTGAGTCCTATAGGTCTTGCTGTATTCAATGTCTCAATCCAGTAGGCTTCTCTAGATTGTCGGTATTTGGTGGTTTCATCTTCCGGTAAATCAATTTCTATACGTTCAATTGGGGTTAGGGTGAGATCGTTTATTGAATGGTCATCGAGGTTGAAATGATTAGAAACGGGCTTGTCTTTCTTTAATTTTATATCTGATCTATGAGCATTGAAACGAGTGCGTAAATTATTCTTAGTTTCTCCTACATATTGTTTGGGGCATTTCTTACATGAAATTAAATAAATTACATTTGAGCTATCACATGATAAATGCTCCTGGATCGGATACCTTTTATTAGAAAAGCTACTCGTAAAATAATGAGTTTCAGATACAAAGGGACACGTTTTGCATCTACTTGACAGACATGGAACACTTCTTAAACCTGGAGGAACTTCGGCATAGAGTCTAGTTTTCGCTGCTATTTGCGCTAAAGTAGAGTTTTTTTATGTTTCGTAAAAATCGTTTTGAGTATCCACGCTCTTTCAGTTTTGAGAAAACAATTGTACAGGCTTGGTTGAAATCAGAGGATCTTGTGCAAATTCGATGAAATCGTAAAACTTGTGATTTAATTATACCGGAAAAGGTATGTTTTGGGTGAAATGAGCTTTTGTGCAGGATTTGATGAGTATCAGTTTCTTTGAAATATACCTTAATGTCTAGTTTATTGGTTTCTGCTATGGAATCTCCTTTGAAAACAGTGGTATCGAGAAAATCTATGCTTTTATGGATGGTGGTTGTTGAGAATTTCAAAGAATTCCCAGAACTGCTCAATGGAATAAGTCCAAACCATAAAAATGTCATCTAAAAATCGTCCGTAAAAAAGTGGATCAAAGGGACAAAGGGGTAACACCTCACATTCCCACTCTGCCATGAAAAGATTTGCGTATGAAGGGGCGAATCGTTTACCCATAGCTGTTCCTGAAGTTTGAAGATACGTTTTACCATTAAATGTGAAATCGTTGCGACTGAGACAAATCTCTAAAAGCTGTAAAATTGCATCATCGGGTCTGTTCGGATCTGGGTTTCTACTAAAAGCTTTACGAACTGCCATTAATCCGGCAGTGTTATCAATATTGGTATACATAGAAGAAACGTCAATAGAATGGCATTCGGAGGAACTCAAGATTTTTTATTTTATTCACAAAATCAGTTGTGTCCTTAAGATAGGCTTTATGTTGACAAGCTAGAGGTAGTAAGAAATGGTCAATGTATTCTGACACCGCATAGGACTCACTACCACAGTCAGATATGATCGGACGGCCTTTAGGGATTTTATTAGGGATGAACCACTGCTTTGTAGGATTCTTATGGATCTTAGGCAAAGTGTATAAATGTCTCTCACGACAATCGGGTTTGGCAGACAGATAGTCATATTGTTTCTGTTTGAGATAACTTTGTTTGACTAAATTTCAAAGAATATTGTTAATCATATCAGAAGTTTCCTTAAAAATTGGATCTGGTAAAATGGCATAATGTTTAGGATTATTCAATTGATTCTCTGCTTCTAAATTATAATCTTCCCTAAATAGAATGACACAACATGAACCTTTGTCACTTTTTTAATAATAATGCTATCGTCTTTCTTAAGTAAGTTTAAAGCTTCACGTTCTACCCGTGTGAGATTATGTTTTTCATTTGTAATAGAAAGATTTGTTGTTTGGCTATTCATACTATCAAATACTTCTAAAATTTCAGGATGGATGGCGGCTTTGGGCGGTTTCGAAAAAAATAAGTACAACTGAGATTGCGTTGAAATCGTTCAATAGATGGTCGAAGATACGAATGAAAGATGGATTGGATGTGATGGATCTGGGCACCAGGGTACGAATGTATCTCGGTGTCTGAAGCAGTTTTGGTGATTCTGTTCAGGTTAGAAGATCCAATAATTAAGGTTGATTTCTGTAGAGCAGGTAGAATCCATGATGATTTGTCATCGGTTTTATGGTAGAAAGGTTTGGTAGCGGATATAATGGTTGTCGACGGGGTGATTGGAACTGGTACACAAGTGGAAGATGTAAATATAGCATTAGATAGTGACCGGGACCTGGTTCGAGGAGGGGATGGTTTTGATGTACGGCTTGACTTAGTTGGAGAATTCGGGGTTTCTTACTGGTCCAAATATTTACAAAAGGCAGAAAGATTTACGGAACCTGAGTCCCGTGGTGAAGATTCAGATGGAGTGGTAGAAGAGGAATCTGAAAGAGAAAAGAGATGCCCTCTCTACGCGAGCGTTTATCAACGTCTGCTGGACTGGGTGTAGGTGAACTTCGAGCACGTTTAGGGGTTTGGTTCACTACAGTGGCGACTCTAGTAGGTGCGGGTGTATTCAGGTCAACATATATTGCAGTTGGTATAGATATGGTGACTCTGGCCTTGGTACTGTTAATCTTATGGTAAAATTGGGTAATCACAGATTGGGTAAGACGTTTCCCATAGGAGCGACGGGCCCAGGATAGGGCATGGGATATAATGCGGACGACGGCAGGTGGTGCTAATGACTTGGAACGGATGGTGGTTAACTTCTCTTCAAGGGTGGAATTGTAATGGTCGATCAGGGCCTGCGTTACCTTCGAGAGCCATGTCCGATTGAGGGATCTAATATTCGCATCTACAGCCGCTGATTTCATTGCTGGACGAATAAAACTATCCAACTCATGGACCTTGCACTTGAAAGTAAACGCCGGTTGACCTTGCTGCTGAAGTGTAAGGGTAGATAAGTGGTGAATACACTGCAAAACGTGGATGATACCTTAACAAAGGGTTCTTCCGCCTTAAGCGTGGGTACTGGTTGGCGTGGATGGGCTGGTGGTAGTTTCTGTTCTTGGTTAGGTCGGTGGTAATTTCTGGGTGGGTAAGCCGAGTTATAGGTTGGTCGGCGATGGGGTGGAATATAACTGGTTGGGTTGGTAGGTGGTCGACGATTGGTAGGTGGCAGTGGTCGGTGAAATACAGGGCCATTATAGGGTACTTGGTGTTGGTTTGGTTGACGATTAGTATTACGGTGTCTGGCTTCTAACTGGGCGTGAAAAATGATGAAGAATAAAAGCTAGGTAATAATGCAAAAATATATATATTTGATATAAATAACGCTAACAATAATGTAAAAAATAGCGATGCCCCATCGTAATACGCCCACTTTTGTAATGGCAGCCAAGTCGTCCGGGAGGTCGACAAGAACTATCAGTAAATGAAACATCTGTCGAAAACCGTGTCATCAAGAATGTTTACAAAATTGAACGATTTTTGAGTGTTTACAACTACAAGTTAACAAGGGCAATAACCCATGAAATAGTTTTCAATTCGTCTGATTTTCAATAGGGTTCACCATTGGATGATTACAAACACTCACAGCAAGTTTCATAATAATCCACCAAGACACCAGCTCTCTATCGTGTCCACAACTTTGAGAGAGTAACGGGCTGAAAAATTAACGTGTTTTAAAGAACAAGGGCAATAACTCATAAATATTTTTCGAGGTTTCTGATATTCAATAGGGTTTATCCTAATGTCAATACAAACACTCTTACCAAGTTTCATCAAAATCCATCAAGAAACCAGCTCTCTATGGTGTCCACAACATATTTTCAAAAGCAAGGGCAATAACCCAGGAAATATTTGTCGATTCGTCTGATTTTCAATAGGGTTCATCCTTGGGTGATTACAAACACTCACAGCAAGTTTCATAATAATCCACCAAGAAACCAGCTCTCTATTGTGTCCACAACTTAGCAAGTTTCATAAAAATCCATCAAGAAACCAGCTCTCTAACGTGACCACAACTTTGTTAAAGGCTGAAAAATTAACGCGTTTTAAAGAACAAGGGCAATAACTCATCAAATATTATTTCGATGTTTCTGATTTTCAATAGGGTTTATCCTAATGTCAATACAAACACTCATACCAAGTTTCATCAAAATCCATCAAGAAATGAGCTCTCTATGGTGTCCACAAGATATTTTCAAAAGCAAGGGCAATAACCCATGAAATATTTTTCGATTCGTCTGATTTTCAATAGGGTTCATCCTTGGGTGATAACAAACACTCACAGCAAGTTTCATCAAAATCCATCAAGAAACAAGCTCTCTATGGTGTCCACAAGATATGTTCAAAAGCAAGGGCAATAACCCATGAAATATTTTTCGATTCGTCTGATTTTCAATAGGGTTCATCCTTGGGTGATAACAAACACTCACAGCAAGTTTCACAAAAATCCACCAAGAAACCAGCTCTCTAACGTGTCCACAACTTTGTTAAAGGCTGAAAAATTAACGCGTTTTAAAGAACAAGGGCAATAACTCATCAAATATTTTTTCGATGTTTCTGATTTTCAATAGGGTTTATCCTAATGTCAATACAAACACTCATACCAAGTTTCATCAAAATCCATCAAGAAACGAGCTCTCTATGGTGTCCACAAGATATTTTCAAAAGCAAGGGCAATAACCCATGAAATATTTTTCGATTCGTCTGATTTTCAATAGGGTTCATCCTTGGGTGATTATGAACAATCATACCAAGTTTTGTCAAAATCCATCAAGAAACAAGCTCTTCATCATGTCCACAACATAATCTAAAAAAAACAAGGGCAATAACCCATGAAATATTTTTCGCTTCGTCAGATTTTTAATAGGCTTAATCCTTGGGTGATTATTAAAACTCACAGCCAGTTTCATCAAAATACACCAAGAAACCAGCTGTCTATCGTATCTACAACTTTGAGAGTGTAACGGGCTGAAAAATTAATGTGTTTTATAAGTCAAGGGCAATAACTCATAAAATATTTTGTCGTCGTTTCTGATTTTCAATAGGCTTTATCCCAAGGTTAATACAAACAATCATACCAAGTTTCATCAAAATCCATCAAGAAACCAGCTCTCTATCGTGTCCACAACATATTTTCAAAAGCAAGGGCAATAACCCATGAAATATTTTTCGATTGGTCTGATTTTCAATAGGGTTCATCCTTGGGTGATAACAAACACTCACAGCAAGTTTCATCAAACTCCATCAAGAAACCAGCTCTCTATCGTGTTCACAACTTTGTTAACGGCTGAAAAATTAACGCGTTTTAATGAACAAGGGCAATAACTCATCAAATATTTTTCGATGTTTCTGATTTTCAATAGGGTTTATCCTAATGTCAATACAAACACTCATACCAAGTTTCATTAAAATCCATCAAGAAACCAGCTCTCTATGGTGTCCACAACATATTTTCAAAAGCAAGGGCAATAACCCATGAAATATTTTTCTATTGGTCTGATTTTCGAGAGGGTTTATCCTTGGGTGATAACAAACACTCACAGCAAGTTTCATCAAAATCCATCAAGAAACCAGCTCTCTATCGTGTCCACAACAATTGTGGACAGACAGACGGACAGACAGACAGGGGCGACTACAATATACGCCCACATTAATGTGTGGGCGTATAAAAAACTGTTATTTCTTAACATTCAGAGAGGGTCTAGAACATCAAGAATCGCACCCAGAAAAACTTCTGCTTTGTTTTGTAGATTTTTCTACATGTACATAGGAACAACCCAGAGTTACGCATTTCTCCCATTGTTTTATGCAGCTCTGGAGACCATTTTCGTAAAACACTCAGAGGGTGCAAGGTCAGGAGAGTAAGGGGGAATAGGGGAGAAGTTCATAGCCGCACGCCTGTGCTTCTGAGCAACACGCGATTTGTGGAGTGAAGTGGATATCAATAATTGAATCTATGCAACTAGAAGTGGGTCAGGGGCAATACTTATTGAACGCCCCTCGTATCAAAATCACATTTAGTTTTAAGGTCAAATCAGAATTATTGTATGAAAACTAGTCCAAATAAAATCAGTGGGTGATGTCTGATTTTCAATAGGGTTCATCCTTGGGTGATTACAAACACTCACAGCAAGTTTCATAAAAATCCATCAAGAAACCAGCTCTCTAACGTGACCAGAACTTTGTTAAAGGCTGAAACATTAACGCGTTTTAAAGAACAAGGGCAATAACTCATCAAATATTATTTCGATGTTTCTGATTTTCAATAGGTTTTATCCTAATGTCAATACAAACACTCATACCAAGTTTCATCAAAATCCATCAAGAAACGAACTCTCTATGGTGTCAACAAGATATTTTCAAAAGCAAGGGCAATAACCCATGAAATATTTTTCGATTCGTCTGATTTTCAATAGGGTTCATCCTTGGGTGATTACAAACACTCACAGCAAGTTTCATAAAAATCCATCAAGAAACCAGCTCTCTAACGTGACCACAACTTTGTTAAAGGCTTAAAAATTAACGCGTTTTTAAGAACAAGGGCAATAACTCATCAAATATTATTTCGATGTTTCTGATTTTCAATAGGGTTTATCCTAATGTCAATACAAACACTCATACCAAGTTTCATCAAAATCCATCAAGAAATGAGCTCTCTATGGTGTCCACAAGATATTTTCAAAAGCAAGGGCAATAACCCATGAAATATTTTTCGATTCGTCTGATTTTCAATAGGGTTCATCCTCGGGTGATAATAAACACTCACAGCAAGTTTCATCAAAATCCATCAAGAAACAAGCTCTCTATGGTGTCCACAAGATATGTTCAAAAGCAAGGGCAATAACCCATGAAATATTTTTCGATTCGTCTGATTTTCAATAGGGTTCATCCTTGGGTGATAACAAACACTCACAGCAAGTTTCACAAAAATCCACCAAGAAACCAGCTCTCTAACGTGTCCACAACTTTGTTAAAGGCTGAAAAATTAACGCGTTTTAAAGAACAAGGGCAATAACTCATCAAATATTATTTCGATGTTTCTGATTTTCAATAGGGTTTATCCTAATGTCAATACAAACACTCATACCAAGTTTCATCAAAATCCATCAAGAAATGAGCTCTCTATGGTGTCCACAAGATATTTTCAAAAGCAAGGGCAATAACCCATGAAATATTTTTCGATTCGTCTGATTTTCAATAGGGTTCATCCTCGGGTGATAATAAACACTCACAGCAAGTTTCATCAAAATCCATCAAGAAACAAGCTCTCTATGGTGTCCACAAGATATGTTCAAAAGCAAGGGCAATAACCCATGAAATATTTTTCGATTCGTCTGATTTTCAATAGGGTTCATCCTTGGGTGATAACAAACACTCACAGCAAGTTTCACAAAAATCCACCAAGAAACCAGCTCTCTAACGTGTCCACAACTTTGTTAAAGGCTGAAAAATTAACGCGTTTTAAAGAACAAGGGCAATAACTCATCAAATATTTTTTCGATGTTTCTGATTTTCAATAGGGTTTATCCTAATGTCAATACAAACACTCATACCAAGTTTCATCAAAATCCATCAAGAAACGAGCTCTCTATGGTGTCCACAAGATATTTTCAAAAGCAAGGGCAATAACCCATGAAATATTTTTCGATTCGTCTGATTTTCAATAGGGTTCATCCTTGGGTGATTATGAACAATCATACCAAGTTTTGTCAAAATCCATCAAGAAACAAGCTCTTCATCATGTCCACAACATAATCTAAAAAAAAACAAGGGCAATAACCCATGAAATATTTTTCGCTTCGTCAGATTTTTAATAGGCTTAATCCTTGGGTGATTATTAAAACTCACAGCCAGTTTCATCAAAATACACCAAGAAACCAGCTGTCTATCGTATCTACAACTTTGAGAGTGTAACGGGCTGAAAAATTAATGTGTTTTATAAGTCAAGGGCAATAACTCATAAAATATTTTGTCGTCGTTTCTGATTTTCAATAGGCTTTATCCCAAGGTTAATACAAATAATCATACCAAGTTTCATCAAAATCCATCAAGAAACCAGCTCTCTATCGTGTCCACAACATATTTTCAAAAGCAAGGGCAATAACCCATGAAATATTTTTCGATTGGTCTGATTTTCAATAGGGTTCATCCTTGGGTGATAACAAACACTCACAGCAAGTTTCATCAAACTCCATCAAGAAACCAGCTCTCTATCGTGTTCACAACTTTGTTAACGGCTGAAAAATTAACGCGTTTTAATGAACAAGGGCAATAACTCATCAAATATTTTTCGATGTTTCTGATTTTCAATAGGGTTTATCCTAATGTCAATACAAACACTCATACCAAGTTTCATTAAAATCCATCAAGAAACCAGCTCTCTATGGTGTCCACAACATATTTTCAAAAGCAAGGGCAATAACCCATGAAATATTTTTCTATTGGTCTGATTTTCGAGAGGGTTTATCCTTGGGTGATAACAAACACTCACAGCAAGTTTCATCAAAATCCATCAAGAAACCAGCTCTCTATCGTGTCCACAACAATTGTGGACAGACAGACGGACAGACAGACAGGGGCGACTACAATATACGCCCACATTAATGTGTGGGCGTATAAAAAACTGTTATTTCTTAACATTCAGAGAGGGTCTAGAACATCAAGAATCGCACCCAGAAAAACTTCTGCTTTGTTTTGTAGATTTTTCTACATGTACATAGGAACAACCCAGAGTTACGCATTTCTCCCATTGTTTTATGCAGCTCTGGAGACCATTTTCGTAAAACACTCAGAGGGTGCAAGGTCAGGAGAGTAAGGGGGAATAGGGGAGAAGTTCATAGCCGCACGCCTGTGCTTCTGAGCAACACGCGATTTGTGGAGTGAAGTGGATATCAATAATTGAATCTATGCAACTAGAAGTGGGTCAGGGGCAATACTTATTGAACGCCCCTCGTATCAAAATCACATTTAGTTTTAAGGTCAAATCAGAATTATTGTATGAAAACTAGTCCAAATAAAATCAGTGGGTGATGTCTGATTTTCAATAGGGTTCATCCTTGGGTGATTACAAACACTCACAGCAAGTTTCATAAAAATCCATCAAGAAACCAGCTCTCTAACGTGACCAGAACTTTGTTAAAGGCTGAAACATTAACGCGTTTTAAAGAACAAGGCCAATAACTCATCAAATATTATTTCGATGTTTCTGATTTTCAATAGGTTTTATCCTAATGTCAATACAAACACTCATACCAAGTTTCATCAAAATCCATCAAGAAACGAACTCTCTATGGTGTCAACAAGATATTTTCAAAAGCAAGGGCAATAACCCATGAAATATTTTTCGATTCGTCTGATTTTCAATAGGGTTCATCCTTGGGTGATTACAAACACTCACAGCAAGTTTCATAAAAATCCATCAAGAAACCAGCTCTCTAACGTGACCACAACTTTGTTAAAGGCTTAAAAATTAACGCGTTTTTAAGAACAAGGGCAATAACTCATCAAATATTATTTCGATGTTTCTGATTTTCAATAGGGTTTATCCTAATGTCAATACAAACACTCATACCAAGTTTCATCAAAATCCATCAAGAAATGAGCTCTCTATGGTGTCCACAAGATATTTTCAAAAGCAAGGGCAATAACCCATGAAATATTTTTCGATTCGTCTGATTTTCAATAGGGTTCATCCTCGGGTGATAATAAACACTCACAGCAAGTTTCATCAAAATCCATCAAGAAACAAGCTCTCTATGGTGTCCACAAGATATGTTCAAAAGCAAGGGCAATAACCCATGAAATATTTTTCGATTCGTCTGATTTTCAATAGGGTTCATCCTTGGGTGATAACAAACACTCACAGCAAGTTTCACAAAAATCCACCAAGAAACCAGCTCTCTAACGTGTCCACAACTTTGTTAAAGGCTGAAAAATTAACGCGTTTTAAAGAACAAGGGCAATAACTCATCAAATATTATTTCGATGTTTCTGATTTTCAATAGGGTTTATCCTAATGTCAATACAAACACTCATACCAAGTTTCATCAAAATCCATCAAGAAATGAGCTCTCTATGGTGTCCACAAGATATTTTCAAAAGCAAGGGCAATAACCCATGAAATATTTTTCGATTCGTCTGATTTTCAATAGGGTTCATCCTCGGGTGATAATAAACACTCACAGCAAGTTTCATCAAAATCCATCAAGAAACAAGCTCTCTATGGTGTCCACAAGATATGTTCAAAAGCAAGGGCAATAACCCATGAAATATTTTTCGATTCGTCTGATTTTCAATAGGGTTCATCCTTGGGTGATAACAAACACTCACAGCAAGTTTCACAAAAATCCACCAAGAAACCAGCTCTCTAACGTGTCCACAACTTTGTTAAAGGCTGAAAAATTAACGCGTTTTAAAGAACAAGGGCAATAACTCATCAAATATTTTTTCGATGTTTCTGATTTTCAATAGGGTTTATCCTAATGTCAATACAAACACTCATACCAAGTTTCATCAAAATCCATCAAGAAACGAGCTCTCTATGGTGTCCACAAGATATTTTCAAAAGCAAGGGCAATAACCCATGAAATATTTTTCGATTCGTCTGATTTTCAATAGGGTTCATCCTTGGGTGATTATGAACAATCATACCAAGTTTTGTCAAAATCCATCAAGAAACAAGCTCTTCATCATGTCCACAACATAATCTAAAAAAAAACAAGGGCAATAACCCATGAAATATTTTTCGCTTCGTCAGATTTTTAATAGGCTTAATCCTTGGGTGATTATTAAAACTCACAGCCAGTTTCATCAAAATACACCAAGAAACCAGCTGTCTATCGTATCTACAACTTTGAGAGTGTAACGGGCTGAAAAATTAATGTGTTTTATAAGTCAAGGGCAATAACTCATAAAATATTTTGTCGTCGTTTCTGATTTTCAATAGGCTTTATCCCAAGGTTAATACAAATAATCATACCAAGTTTCATCAAAATCCATCAAGAAACCAGCTCTCTATCGTGTCCACAACATATTTTCAAAAGCAAGGGCAATAACCCATGAAATATTTTTCGATTGGTCTGATTTTCAATAGGGTTCATCCTTGGGTGATAACAAACACTCACAGCAAGTTTCATCAAACTCCATCAAGAAACCAGCTCTCTATCGTGTTCACAACTTTGTTAACGGCTGAAAAATTAACGCGTTTTAATGAACAAGGGCAATAACTCATCAAATATTTTTCGATGTTTCTGATTTTCAATAGGGTTTATCCTAATGTCAATACAAACACTCATACCAAGTTTCATTAAAATCCATCAAGAAACCAGCTCTCTATGGTGTCCACAACATATTTTCAAAAGCAAGGGCAATAACCCATGAAATATTTTTCTATTGGTCTGATTTTCGAGAGGGTTTATCCTTGGGTGATAACAAACACTCACAGCAAGTTTCATCAAAATCCATCAAGAAACCAGCTCTCTATCGTGTCCACAACAATTGTGGACAGACAGACGGACAGACAGACAGGGGCGACTACAATATACGCCCACATTAATGTGTGGGCGTATAAAAAACTGTTATTTCTTAACATTCAGAGAGGGTCTAGAACATCAAGAATCGCACCCAGAAAAACTTCTGCTTTGTTTTGTAGATTTTTCTACATGTACATAGGAACAACCCAGAGTTACGCATTTCTCCCATTGTTTTATGCAGCTCTGGAGACCATTTTCGTAAAACACTCATAGGGTGCAAGGTCAGGAGAGTAAGGGGGAATAGGGGAGAAGTTCATAGCCGCACGCCTGTGCTTCTGAGCAACACGCGATTTGTGGAGTGAAGTGGATATCAATAATTGAATCTATGCAACTAGAAGTGGGTCAGGGGCAATACTTATTGAACGCCCCTCGTATCAAAATCACATTTAGTTTTAAGGTCAAATCAGAATTATTGTATGAAAACTAGTCCAAATAAAATCAGTGGGTGATGTCTGATTTTCAATAGGGTTCATCCTTGGGTGATTACAAACACTCACAGCAAGTTTCATAAAAATCCATCAAGAAACCAGCTCTCTAACGTGACCAGAACTTTGTTAAAGGCTGAAACATTAACGCGTTTTAAAGAACAAGGGCAATAACTCATCAAATATTATTTCGATGTTTCTGATTTTCAATAGGTTTTATCCTAATGTCAATACAAACACTCATACCAAGTTTCATCAAAATCCATCAAGAAACGAACTCTCTATGGTGTCAACAAGATATTTTCAAAAGCAAGGGCAATAACCCATGAAATATTTTTCGATTCGTCTGATTTTCAATAGGGTTCATCCTTGGGTGATTACAAACACTCACAGCAAGTTTCATAAAAATCCATCAAGAAACCAGCTCTCTAACGTGACCACAACTTTGTTAAAGGCTTAAAAATTAACGCGTTTTTAAGAACAAGGGCAATAACTCATCAAATATTATTTCGATGTTTCTGATTTTCAATAGGGTTTATCCTAATGTCAATACAAACACTCATACCAAGTTTCATCAAAATCCATCAAGAAATGAGCTCTCTATGGTGTCCACAAGATATTTTCAAAAGCAAGGGCAATAACCCATGAAATATTTTTCGATTCGTCTGATTTTCAATAGGGTTCATCCTCGGGTGATAATAAACACTCACAGCAAGTTTCATCAAAATCCATCAAGAAACAAGCTCTCTATGGTGTCCACAAGATATGTTCAAAAGCAAGGGCAATAACCCATGAAATATTTTTCGATTCGTCTGATTTTCAATAGGGTTCATCCTTGGGTGATAACAAACACTCACAGCAAGTTTCACAAAAATCCACCAAGAAACCAGCTCTCTAACGTGTCCACAACTTTGTTAAAGGCTGAAAAATTAACGCGTTTTAAAGAACAAGGGCAATAACTCATCAAATATTTTTCGATGTTTCTGATTTTCAATAGGGTTTATCCTAATGTCAATACAAACACTCATACCAAGTTTCATCAAAATCCATCAAGAAACGAGCTCTCTATGGTGTCCACAAGATATTTTCAAAAGCAAGGGCAATAACCCATGAAATATTTTTCGATTCGTCTGATTTTCAATAGGGTTCATCCTTGGGTGATTATGAACAATCATACCAAGTTTTGTCAAAATCCATCAAGAAACAAGCTCTTCATCATGTCCACAACATAATCTAAAAAAAAACAAGGGCAATAACCCATGAAATATTTTTCGCTTCGTCAGATTTTTAATAGGCTTAATCCTTGGGTGATTATTAAAACTCACAGCCAGTTTCATCAAAATACACCAAGAAACCAGCTGTCTATCGTATCTACAACTTTGAGAGTGTAACGGGCTGAAAAATTAATGTGTTTTATAAGTCAAGGGCAATAACTCATAAAATATTTTGTCGTCGTTTCTGATTTTCAATAGGCTTTATCCCAAGGTTAATACAAATAATCATACCAAGTTTCATCAAAATCCATCAAGAAACCAGCTCTCTATCGTGTCCACAACATATTTTCAAAAGCAAGGGCAATAACCCATGAAATATTTTTCGATTGGTCTGATTTTCAATAGGGTTCATCCTTGGGTGATAACAAACACTCACAGCAAGTTTCATCAAACTCCATCAAGAAACCAGCTCTCTATCGTGTTCACAACTTTGTTAACGGCTGAAAAATTAACGCGTTTTAATGAACAAGGGCAATAACTCATCAAATATTTTTCGATGTTTCTGATTTTCAATAGGGTTTATCCTAATGTCAATAGGAGACAGACAGGGGCGACTACAATATACGCCCACATTAATGTGTGGGCGTATAAAAAACTGTTATTTCTTAACATTCAGAGAGGGTCTAGAACATCAAGAATCGCACCCAGAAAAACTTCTGCTTTGTTTTGTAGATTTTTCTACATGTACATAGGAACAACCCAGAGTTACGCATTTCTCCCATTGTTTTATGCAGCTCTGGAGACCATTTTCGTAAAACACTCAGAGGGTGCAAGGTCAGGAGAGTAAGGGGGAATAGGGGAGAAGTTCATAGCCGCACGCCTGTGCTTCTGAGCAACACGCGATTTGTGGAGTGAAGTGGATATCAATAATTGAATCTATGCAACTAGAAGTGGGTCAGGGGCAATACTTATTGAACGCCCCTCGTATCAAAATCACATTTAGTTTTAAGGTCAAATCAGAATTATTGTATGAAAACTAGTCCAAATAAAATCAGTGGGTGATGTCTGATTTTCAATAGGGTTCATCCTTGGGTGATTACAAACACTCACAGCAAGTTTCATAAAAATCCATCAAGAAACCAGCTCTCTAACGTGACCAGAACTTTGTTAAAGGCTGAAAAATTAACGCGTTTTAAAGAACAAGAGCAATAACTCATCAAATATTATTTCGATGTTTCTGATTTTCAATAGGTTTTATCCTAATGTCAATACAAACACTCATACCAAGTTTCATCAAAATCCATCAAGAAACGAACTCTCTATGGTGTCAACAAGATATTTTCAAAAGCAAGGGCAATAACCCATGAAATATTTTTCGATTCGTCTGATTTTCAATAGGGTTCATCCTTGGGTGATTACAAACACTCACAGCAAGTTTCATAAAAATCCATCAAGAAACCAGCTCTCTAACGTGACCACAACTTTGTTAAAGGCTTAAAAATTAACGCGTTTTTAAGAACAAGGGCAATAACTCATCAAATATTATTTCGATGTTTCTGATTTTCAATAGGGTTTATCCTAATGTCAATACAAACACTCATACCAAGTTTCATCAAAATCCATCAAGAAACGAGCTCTCTATGGTGTCCACAAGATATTTTCAAAAGCAAGGGCAATAACCCATGAAATATTTTTCGATTCGTCTGATTTTCAATAGGGTTCATCCTTGGGTGATAACAAACACTCACAGCAAGTTTCATCAAAATCCATCAAGAAACCAGCTCTCTATCGTGTCCACAACAATTGTGGACAGACAGGCGGACAGACAGACAGACAGACAGACGGGGCGACTACAATATACGCCCACATTTATGTGTGGGCGTATAAAAATAGCGATGCCCCATCGTAATACGCCCACTTTTGTAATGGCAGCCAAGTCGTCCGGGAGGTCGACAAGAACTATCAGTAAATGAAACATCTGTCGAAAACCGTGCCATCAAGAATGTTTACAAAATTGAACGATTTTTGAGTGTTTACAACTACAAGTTAACAAGGGTAATAACCCATGAAATATTTTTGAATTCTTCTAATTTTCAATAGGGTTCATCCTTGGGTGATTATGAACAATCATACCAAGTTTTGTCAAAATCCATCAAGAAACAAGCTCTTCATCATGTCCACAACATAATCTAAAAAAAACAAGGGCAATAACCCATGAAATATTTTTCGCTTCGTCAGATTTTTAATAGGCTTAATCCTTGGGTGATTATTAAAACTCACAGCCAGTTTCATCAAAATACACCAAGAAACCAGCTGTCTATCGTGTCTACAACTTTGAGAGTGTAACGGGCTGAAAAATTAATGTGTTTTATAAGTCAAGGGCAATAACTCATAAAATATTTTGTCGTCGTTTCTGATTTTCAATAGGCTTTATCCCAAGGTTAATACAAACAATCATACCAAGTTTCATCAAAATCCATCAAGAAACCAGCTCTCTATCGTGTCCACAACATATTTTCAAAAGCAAGGGCAATAACCCATGAAATATTTTTCGATTGGTCTGATTTTCAATAGGGTTCATCCTTGGGTGATAACAAACACTCACAGCAAGTTTCATCAAACTCCATCAAGAAACCAGCTCTCTATCGTGTTCACAACTTTGTTAACGGCTGAAAAATTAACGCGTTTTAATGAACAAGGGCAATAACTCATCAAATATTTTTCGATGTTTCTGATTTTCAATAGGGTTTATCCTAATGTCAATACAAACACTCATACCAAGTTTCATTAAAATCCATCAAGAAACCAGCTCTCTATGGTGTCCACAACATATTTTCAAAAGCAAGGGCAATAACCCATGAAATATTTTTCTATTGGTCTGATTTTCGAGAGGGTTTATCCTTGGGTGATAACAAACACTCACAGCAAGTTTCATCAAAATCCATCAAGAAACCAGCTCTCTATCGTGTCCACAACAATTGTGGACAGACAGACGGACGGACAGACAGGGGCGACTACAATATACGCCCACATTAATGTGTGGGCGTATAAAAAACTGTTATTTCTTAACATTCAGAGAGGGTCTAGAACATCAAGAATCGCACCCAGAAAAACTTCTGCTTTGTTTTGTAGATTTTTCTACATGTACATAGGAACAACCCAGAGTTACGCATTTCTCCCATTGTTTTATGCAGCTCTGGAGACCATTTTCGTAAAACACTCAGAGGGTGCAAGGTCAGGAGAGTAAGGGGGAATAGGGGAGAAGTTCATAGCCGCACGCCTGTGCTTCTGAGCAACACGCGATTTGTGGAGTGAAGTGGATATCAATAATTGAATCTATGCAACTAGAAGTGGGTCAGGGGCAATACTTATTGAACGCCCCTCGTATCAAAATCACATTTAGTTTTAAGGTCAAATCAGAATTATTGTATGAAAACTAGTCCAAATAAAATCAGTGGGTGGGACAAGTAATCTAAACCCCCCTAAAAAAATAGCGATGGCCATCGTAATACGCCCACTTTTATAATGGCAGCCAATTCGTCCGGGGGGTTGACAAGAGTGATCAGTAAATGAAAGATTCTGAGAATGACATTTTCTCTTTTTACAAAAGTAAAACCATGGGTTCAAGTTTCCTGAAAAAAACAAATATGTCACTGAAATATGCATAAAACAAGGGCAACCAACGTTTAGGTTCCATCTTAAAATGATTAAGAGCAGTCACATAGTTGATGATGTTTCTGATTTTCAATAAGGTGTATCCGAAGGTCAATACAAACACCAACAGCCAGTTTCATAAAAATCCACCAAGAAACCAGCTCTCTATCGTGTCCACAACTTTGAGAGTGTATCGGCTGAAAAATTAACGTGTTTTAAAGAACAAGGGGCAATAACTCATAAAATATTTTTTCGATGTTTCTGATATTCAATAGGGTTTATCCTAATGTCAATACAAACACTCATACAAAGTTTCATCAAAATCCATCAAGAAACCAGCTCTCTATGGTGTCCACAACATATTTTCAAAAGCAAGGGCAATAACCCAGGAAATATTTTTTGATTCGTCTGATTTTCTATAGGGTTCATCCTTGGGTGATTACAAACACTCACAGCAAGTTTCATAAAAATCCAACAAGAAACCAACTCTCTATCGTGTCCACAACTTTGAGAGTGTAACGGCTGAAAAATTAACGTGTTTTAAAGAACAAGGGCAATAACTCATCAAATATTTTTTCGATGTTTCTGATATTCAATAGGGTTTATCCTAATGTCAGTACAAACTCTCATACCAAGTTTCATCAAAATCCATCAAGAAACCAGCTCTCTATTGTGTCCACAACATATTTTCAAAAGCAAGGGCAATAACCCATGAAATATTTTTCGATTCGTCTGATTTTCGAGAGGGTTCATCCTTGGGTGATAACAAACACTCACAGCAAGTTTCATCAAAATCCATCAAGAAACCAGCTCTCTATCGTGTCCACAACTTTGTCAAAGGCTGAAAAATTAACGCATTTTAAAGAACAAGGGCAATAACTCATCACATATTTTTCGATGTTTCTGATTTTCAATAGGGTTTATCCCAAGGTCAGTACAAACTCTCATACCAAGTTTCATCAAAATCCATCAAGAAACCAGCTCTCTATGGTGTCCACAACATATTTTCAAAAGCAAGGGCAATAACCCAGGAAATATTTTTCGATTCGTCTGATTTTCAATAGGGTTCATCCTTGGGTGATTACAAACACTCACATAAAAATCCACCAAGAAACCAGCTCTATATCGTGTCCACAACTTTGAGACTGTAACGGCTGAAAAATTAACACATTTTGAAGAACAAGGGCAATAACTCATAAAATATTTTTTCGATGTTTCTGATATTCAATAGGTTTTATCCCAATGTCAATACAAACACTCATACCAAGTTTCATCAAAATCCATCAAGAAACCAGCTCTCTATGGTGTCCACAAGATATTTTCAAAAGCAAGGGCAATAACCCATGAAATATTTTTCGATTCGTCTGATTTTCAATAGGGTTCACCCTTGGGTGATAACTAACACTCACAGCAAGTTTCATCAAAATCCATCAAGAAACCAGCTCTCTATCGTGTCCACAACAATTGTGGACAGACAGACGGACAGACAGACAGGGGCGACTACAATATACGCCCACATTAATGTGTGGGCGTATAAAAACAAAACAAAAATAAACAAAAACTTACACAATAGACACGAACCGGTTTTCGAAATATTATCTTTTTTTTTTTTTTTTTCTTTTTTTGAGCACTCAGATTTTGTGTCTGCTCAAAAACGATCTCATATGTACAAGCGAGAGCGAGACACACAGTACATTTCTCCAGTGAAGGGGTTGTTATTTTCCATAGGTTACTCGGCTTCACCACCTGGACATTACGGGCTATTGTTGTTAGTGACCCTATGTAGTAGCTAGAAGGATCCCAGGGGGGTTAGAGGCTCTGAGATCCCAACTCTAAGACATAGGATTATTACCTGCTATTGTTAGTGAGTTAAGACCTAAAAAGGGTGAATTTTATAAAGAAATAATTGACGATAGTAAACGACCGTTGTACTGTTTTTTATCATCATTGTGCTATATTTTTATATTTATATTTACATTTATTTACAAGTCATACTATATAGTATAGTATTTACATTTATATACATACATTTATTTACATAAGTTAATTACAATTTATTTATATTCACTTTCTCTCACAGATCTACTTTCACACTGGGGTCATTCACTCTAACTAACACTCGAGTACTACTTTCACACTGTGCCCAGCATTCAACTTACACACTGCTGTAACATCCACACACTGACGCACGTATAAAAACATGTTCACCACACAGCACCACTCTTATTCTCACACACTTACATTCTCGTACACACATAAGTTTGTTTTTTTTGGAGGGTTTTGTTTTTCACTAAGTAAATTATTTATTGATATATTCATTGTGCTGAGGTGAATAAGAAAGGGCTGGTGAATAAGGAGGGGGGTGGTAATGCTGGTGGGTTTTAGTAAGTTAGGTAATTTCGTTATAGAGGTAATATATTAAGTCTTGAGTGCTGAGCGAGTTATTTCTATTTTTCCAGATAAGGATGTAAAGCTGTATGATGTATTTTTGCTGTGAAGGTAGGTATGTATGGATAAGGTGGTATGGTGAAGGGAGAGTAAAGTTTTTATCAGCAGTAATAGTTTGAATGTGAGTGGTGAAGAAATGACGGAGTGGGATAAGGTAAGTACAGTATTCAAATAAATGAGGTTGTGTTTCAGGTTGATTGTGGCAATAATTACAGGACTGGTGGTATTGATGATATAAAAAGTTCTAGATTGTTGTATTGTTTTAGTAAAGAGGCCAGAATATAGAAGAAGGTAAGTAAAGTCTTTTTGTCTGTTGTTAAGGTGGATATTTTGTTGAAATTTAGAAATTTGAGTAAGATTTGTAGTAGGGTATTCTATGAGAAGTTTAGGTTTATGGTCTGATAGTTGTAGTAGTTTAGTATTTATGATTTTGCTGGATGTTTTTTGTTGGTAGTTTATGATGTTTGGGTATTGCTGATATGTTTGTTTTATTTTTTTCAGAAGAGGAGGTTCTAAGATGGTAATGGTATGTGAAGGATGGAGTGGATGAATGTTACGAAGAGGAACACCAAGCCAGTATTTCATAAGTGCCATCCAGGCATGTTGGAATGAAGGTGAGTATGCGAATTTATTAATGAGCTGTATGAAGTTGATTTGGATTTTGTTGTTGAGGTTTGTGATGCTAAGGCCACCCCGATCCAGAGGCAGCATAAGAGTTTCTCGTTTGATGGTTTCAGGTTGATCAGCCCAGATAAATCTAAAGATAAGGGTATTTAACTGTTTGATGATATCAGGAGGTGGAGGAATTATCTTTAACACATACTGAGTGAGGCTGACTAGGTAGGTATTCAACGCCATCAGGCGTTCCCTAAAGGAGAGATTCCCAGCACGTTGAATATGAGTGTATTGCATGGCTGTGATTTTGTTGATTATGGTAATCCAGTTTTTGTTGATGTAGTTTTTGCCAAAATAGATGCCTAGTATTTTAATGGTATCACTGGGGACAAGATCCGTAGCCGACCTGAACCCGTTAATGTTGATCAATTCTGTTTTGTCCACATTCAGCTTGGAGCCGGAAGCAGTGCCATACTTGTTAATTTATCAAGTGCCGAAAAATAGTGAGGAATGATGATTTTGATGGTAATTTATAGTTCTAAAATGATTAGTTAATCAGTGTTTTGATTTTCTAATTAACTGAGTGAATCGTGTCATATCTTTGATCAATTGAGGATTAGTGATTAAGTATAGATATTGGATTAGGCAGAATTTTGATCATACCTGAGGATAAGATTATCTCAGAGTACAATTTACATAAAAGAAAAACATAAATATGGCATGAACAAAATAAATGAGAACTGTGGTATCAGATTATTTAGGTAATCTATTGTATAGTTATGCAAGCAGGCAAGTCCCTTGATGAATACCCCTATTGACCAAATTTGAAAATTTTGATTTTTTGTTTATTCTCACAGGTTGTATTCCTTTAAAGAAAAAATATGGTATCTTGTAACTTTATCGGTAAGCGAAAGTATTCTGATCGATAATCTAGTATGCCTTAATGAGGATGTGATATGTTATAAAAATCAACGTAAACTCTCAATAGCCTGCATACACAGCCCTACCAATCCTATAACCTTCTCGAAGTAAGTTCATTTTAAAAAAGCTTTTCCAGACATGGAATATCAGGGAAAATCATGATTATTCTGGAAAATTGTCAAAATAACCTGGAAAATTGATATTTCATACCGTTCTCCTGTTTTTGCAATATGAAATAAAAAAAATCATGATCCAGACTAGTCTCAAGTTACCTCTTCGGTCCATGATTTTTTTAAAATTGGTCATGGAAAATGACTAAATACTGTCTGGAAAGTCATGGAAATGTCAGGGAAAATTTGCCCAGAAGATCTGTATGAACCCTGTGTTTAGCACTGAAAGAGCCTGGTCAAATAGAAAAAAATCCAATAGAAAACAAGAAGTTGTCATATGACAATTTACCACCCTTTGTGATACATTTATGGAAGTGGTTGACAAATTCGTTATTTCTGATAGTATTATGACCAACCCTTTTTTAGTTTTATAAATAATTAATCACAACAACATGGCGTCTGAGAGGGGTAATATAGGCGAAAGCCTATTCCCCAATCCATTTCTATATTGTTTATAAAAAAAAGAAAACTCAAATACGCCTCCACCATCAAAAATAGTTCCGTACTGCAACTTCTTCAGTAAATACACACTGTTAAAATTTAGAATATTTTTAGCATTTAAGAACTTATTGGTATACTCAACGTTGTAATATAAAATTTGATGAATACTTTATCGTTTAACTAATATAGTTGTTGGTATCATGGCTGGTAATTATTATCGTGTCTTTATCTGCAACACATACAAAGCAAGGCAAGATACGAAGTTTCGTACGGTGTTCCATGTGTAGTTTTTGGCTGAGCACTCTGACCAGAAATGGGAAAAGTGAGACAGTACCGAGGCGATCTGCATCCGACCTATTCCAAGGATGAAAATTTGTTTTTTGATGTACTGGCGTAGCCAGGTTTTCGAAACTGGGGGTGACATTGCGAGTGGAGCAAATATCTGATGGATCCAGCAGGAGCCCGCCTGAGGTAGGTGGAAATCCAGGGGCCCCGTTTCTCAAAAATCTTACGATTAAAAAGCTCTGGGGTCTTAGTTATTTGATACACTGTGGGAAGGCTTACTAAAGCTATATTTTTGGATTATTTTGATGTTTATGCCTGCGTCCGTTGGCTCAACTTTTTCAACCGACAGATATCAGTAATGAGGGGGCATTAGTCTCCAACACAATGGCGAGGGTTGAGCCGAATGGAAAGATATAATTCCTCGTGTGAAAAATCAAAATGTCTTGTTGGATTTCAGGTTTCATTTGCTGTTGGGATTGTTAGTTCTTAGTTTCTGTATTTCTTAATACGGTTTCAAAAGGAGAAAATTGACTCTGCTCTTTGAACTTTCAATGCGTTAATTTGTCGCATATGATATAAAAAGAAAATAATAACTATGTAAGGGATTCCCCCTAAAAGTTTATTTTTACTAGTTCACAATGGTAGATATTTTTTACAACTTTAGTGTAATAAAGTTTAATGCTTTTTTTTCTTCGGTGTTTTTATTACACCATAGAATATACTAAAATCATTAATGTACATTTGGTCCAAAGATGACAGTTTAAATTCAAATATTTGTGGGTAAAATTCTGGAACCAAGTAGAAAATAGGATTTTACGAATAATAATAATTGCGAATAATAATAATAATAATAATCGCGAATAATAATAATAATAAATAATAATAATAATAATAATCAATAATAATAAAAACAACAACAATAATAAATCATATAACAATAATAAAGCCGATGTGTGTGAAATGGACAGCATAATAAAGCTGATGTGTACATATTGTAAAGGATTGCATAAAACTTTACCACCTATTTATGAAGATAAAAATAGAAAACGTTTATATCTCAGCAATAAAAACTAATACATACTAAAAATACAACACAAAACATTAAAAGTTTTGAACTTCAAAACAGTCAGGAAAAAAGACAAATGTGTTTTGGAATTTAAAATTAAAACGATTTCCATTATTTCCAGGCTTTTCAAAAATATAGAGTGATCAAGTTAAGATAAAAAAATAAATTAATAACCAACATGACTGAAAGCCAGGAATTGAAAAAAAAAAACATGCACCCTTGTCAATTATTGTACAAAACTATTGGTACAATATGGGTAAAACTTGTTCACCTTGGAAAAAAGAAAACACGGTAGGCCTACAACTTGTACAGCTCGGAATTTAAAAAAAAACTGGGTGGGCCTACAACTTGTACACCTCGGAATAACTTCGGAATAACAATAAACCTACCTGAGGTTATTATGTTGGTCAATAAGACTACTTTATACATCCTTTTTACTTTCCGTGCTTTCATCTTCCATATTTAAATCTATATGTGCTCTGAAATAAAAATGGGTGGATATTATTGAAATGATCAATTGAAAAATTGAATCGTCGCCTGAGAAACAAACTGTTCTATCGGCCATGCTGGGTAAAATGAGTTGTGCATATGGTCGGAATCGTCTTGATGAGTTTCATCTCCATAATCTGAATTCTAATATTTCATAATGAAGACGTATTAGCTGTATTTTTTTGTTCTATCTTCCAAAGCCTTAAAATTTTATCCTTTATACTTATCAATACTTCAATGAACCGTCAATTTTGATTGGATACAGCTCCTTAAAGATAGTAATTTTTATGTTCTATCAAAATAAATCAAGAATTTCTAAGGGATTCCATTTTGTAAGCATTAATGTGAATTGGAGTTAGAACCATTAGTTTTGCAGGATATGACCGATTTATATGAAAATCATTCTTTTATGTGTTTACTGTTTTTTTGAGACCATATTCTTGTTTGCGCTTGTTTGACCTTCCAATAATTTTGGCATCTTTATAAAATCCTTTAATTAGGCTATAGCAGAAATGCAATCTAGGTTAATTTTCATAGACCCCAAACTTTGAAGGCCATTTTCTCGAAATCACAAAAGTAGTTCGGAAAATCAACAAGACCACACCTCTACCCTTACTCCCATAGTCCTACACATTAAAAGAAAAAGTGGAAACATAGTTAGGCCTTAGGCCTATAGTTATAGTCTAAACGAAATAGTCTTATTTTTGACTATTAGGCCTAATGGGTTGGATTTGTGAGTAAAAAGTAGAAGTTTCGGATTAATTTGAGGAAAAGTTTTAAGAGAAGAAAAATTATTAATGCATGACAGATCACGCGGCGACATGCATTACTGAAAATTCCATTCAAAATCTTACATAATAAGACTAAAGGTTAGACACCCCTGTCTTGTTGATATGAGATACTACTTGCCTATAATCTTGAAATTTTCTTAATTAATGATCCTACCTTTCATGTCAATGACTTTCAATTCCATAATAATTTTTCTCCATAGAAAGTTTTATTAAATCCGAGATCATTTAGTCAAGTTATACAGTTGGGAGTATTTTTAAAGTATGCTTATTGCATCTCTATATCTTCTTGATCAAACTGAATTTGGTTTTAAAGGATTAATTACATATAGGGAGTACTTGTTAATTAAGCAATTTGACCTAGTTAAATGGCTCAATATTTCTAGCTGAAACCTTTTAAATACACAAGTGGGACATTTCTCTACAATTAGGCGTTTATTTTACTCAAATCCGTTCAGTAGTTTCCTATCCGCTGTTGTCACGGGAAGTTAAGAGTTACGTCATTGAAGAACCATTTTTGGCATGATACAATTCCCGCTCTTTTATCTAATTTGCATAACCATATAAGGAGGTGCGCGATCCCATAAGCCATTGTTTCCGTTTTGGTAGTCGCCATTGTGAATTTTGTTGAAGATGAACATTTACATTTTGTGAAGAAATTTTGTAATCTGTTGAAGTTGAATTGTTGAAGAGGGCTGATATAAGCACCATTAATTGTAAGAATGACCTTACTTTTGTTATCTGAGCTTTAAATTGTATTGTTTTGCTGTCTTAAGAATAATTGTTATATTCATGTAATTGTATTAGATTCTTGGATAGGTAATTTTTTATGCCATCGCGAGGGCTGAGTAAATGATTTACTACAGTATCAGTTTTTGCACCTTTCGAAATTACAAGTAAGGGAAATAACCAAAAATAAGAATCGTCTTGCTGAAGAATTATAGTTATTACCACAAAGGATTCTTTATTTACTATCTTTGTGTGTACATTTCGTATAATATTTGTATCTTTTTAGTGAATCATTTCATTCACTTCGAAGCTATCATCATTATACTAGAAACGTTTTTAAACTAGATGAAAGTAACTTTTTATGTTTTATGTGAATTTGAACATTTGAATTTAAGAATATTGATGAACTAAAACTGTTGAATTAAAAGATTAAGTTTCTAATCATCACATATATTTATATGTTGAAGTTTTGTGATGTTTATATTAAACTTTTAAAACCAGAAGTTATCTCTTTTTACTGGTCTATCAGCTCAATATGCGACTACACATAGATCAGATATAAAATTAAAGAAAGACAAGCCCGTTTCTAATAATTTTAACCTCGATGACCGTTCAATAAACGATCTCACCCTAACCCCAATTGAACGTATAGAAATTGATTTACCGGAAGATGAAACCACCAAATTCAGACAATCTAGAGAAGCCTACTGGATTGAGACATTGAATACAGTAAGACCTATAGGACTCAATATTCATCATTCATTATGCAGGCATAGCACCCTTTGTTGTCCCGTTTAATACAACCAGTAATCGAGCAAGCACGATATAGTTCATACCCACTACATGAGTCTTCAAGAAAAATTTCCCCATTTCCCCAGAAAATGATAGTTGCCTACTCAAAAAATCAGAACTTTAATGACAATTTGGTTCATAGCAAACTAAAACCAATGATTAATTAGCAGATACTATACCACTCGCCCAACGGGCGAGTTCTTATTGCAGTGCGTTCTGCTTTGTTTTCATAAGGACCATTTTTTTTTCGAATTCTGGTCACGATCCCCAGCCAAAACTGCACATGCCACGCATAATCTGACATGATTTCCCACGATAAATATGTACTCATTAGTGATTGAATATAAATTGACTCATTTTCACATAACCGGAAATGACGTATGAAAACAAAAGTGTTTTAAGATTTTTGCCATTATAACCTCTTCTTTTCAACCGATTTTGATGGGATCTTTTTTGTTTATTTCATTAATCGATTTTCTTTCAGCTAAAACTTTCAAAATATGCACTTTAAGAATTTTGTCTCTGACTTTTGGAGCACTTTTTTAGACAATTTTTTTAACTTTTGCAATTTTTATACGCCCACACATAAATGTGGGCGTATATTGTAGTCGCCCCTGTCTGTCTGTCTGTCCGTCTGTCCGTCTGTCTGTCTGTCTGTCTGTCTGTCCACAATTGTTGTGAACACGATAGAGAGCTGGTTTCTTGATGGATTTTGATGAAACTTGCTGTGAGTGTTTATAATCATCCAAGGAAGAAGCCTATTGAAAATCAGAAAAATCGAAAAATATTTGATGGGTTATTGCCCTTGTTTTTTAAAATACTTTGTGAACACGATAGAGAGCTGGTTTCTTGATGGATTTTGATGAAACTTGGTGTGAGTGTTTGTCATGACCTTGGGATTAACCCTATTGAAAATCAGAAACATCGATATATATTTTATGAGTTATTGCCCTTGTTCCTTAAAACGTGTTAATTTTATAGCCCGTAACACTCTCAAAGTTGTGAACACAATAGAGAGCTGGTTTCTTAATGGATTTTGATAAAACTTGCTGTGAGTGTTTATAATCATCCAAGAAAGAAGCCTATTGAAAATCAGAAAAATCAAAAAATATTTGATGGGTTATTGCCCTTGTTTTTGAAAATACTTTGTGAACACGATAGAGAGCTGGTTTCTTGATGGATTTTGATGAAACTTGGTGTGAGTGTTTGTCATGACCTTGGGATTAACCCTATTGAAAATCAAAAACATCGATAAATATTTTATGAGTTATTGCCCTTGTTCCTTAAAACGTGTTAGTTTTATAGCCCATAACAATCTCAAAGTTGTGAACACAATAGAGAGCTGGTTTCTCGATGGAATTTGATAAAAATTATTGTGAGTGTTTATAATCATCCAAGGAAGAAGCCTATTGAAAATCAGACAAATCGAAAAATATTTAATGGGTTATTGCCCTTGTTTTTGAAAATACTTTGTGAACACGATAGAGAGCTGGTTTCTTGATGGATTTTGATGAAACTTGGTGTGAGTGTTTGTCATGACCTTGGAATTAACCCTATTGAAAATCAGAAACATCGATAAATATTTTATGAGTTATTGCCCTTGTTCTTTAAAACGTGTTAATTTTATAGCCCGTAACACTCTCAAAGTTGTGAACACAATAGAGAGCTGGTTTCTTAATGGATTTTGATAAAACTTGCTGTGAGTGTTTATAATCATCCAAGGAAGAAGCCTATTGAAAATCAGAAAAATCGAAAAATATTTGATGGGTTATTGCCCTTGTTTTTGAAAATACTTTGTGAACACGATAGAGAGCTGGTTTCTTGATGGATTTTGATGAAACTTGGTGTGATTGTTTGTCATGACCTTGGGATTAACCCTATTGAAAATCAGAAACATCGATAAATATTTTATGAGTTATTGCCCTTGTTCCTTAAAACGTGTTAGTTTTATAGCCCATAACACTCTCAAAGTTGTGAACACAATCGAGAGCTGGTTTCTCGATGGAATTTGAAAAAATTATTGTAAGTGTTTATAATCACCCAAGGATGAACCCTATTGAAAATTAGAAGAATTGAAAAATATTTCATGGGTTTTTGCCCTTGTTAACTTGTAGTTGTAAACACTAAAAAATCGTTCAATTTTGTAAACATTCTTGATGGCACGGTTTTCGACATATGTTTCATTTACTGATAGTTCTTGTCGACCTCCCGGACGACTTGGCTGCCATTACAAAAGTGGGCGTATTACGATGGGGCATCGCTATTTTATTTTGTGCAATCTGAAAACTTACATGTTCATAGACATTTTGATTGCGAACAAAATGGTATTTTCAAAAATGTTATATCACTTCCGGTTTTGACGTCATTCGCTTGCAAAGTTGAAATTTTAACTTCAGGAATAAAGAAAATATTCAAAAAAATCTTTTTGTAATGTGATAGGAATAACCATTGACAAAATATGAAATAATAAAATCTGACCCAAATACTTCATATTACCCGCCATCTTGAAATGACTGATTTTTCTTTAAATCGAAATTCAGAATCGGGGAATCATCCTTATCCTCGAAAACTTAACTTGAGTTGATTTTAGTATTCTATGTCTTCTGACTGGTTAATCACTAAAATCGATGCTATATTGAGTTCTGTTATCAACGCAGATTGCCGTACATCTTAAAATTCTGAATTAATTTAGGTTAAGTTTTCGAGAATGAGACTCCTGATTAAATCCCCCTCTAAAATGAGATTTTACTGTCGCTAATAATTTGATTGTTTTTGTGGTTTTATCTTATGAGTAGATGCTGTGCCTTAGAGCCGTGTCTTTCAGGCCTGGATCCTTATCCTCGAAGACTTAACTTAAGATGATTTTAGTATTCTATGTTTTCTGATTGGTTAATCACTAAAATTGATATTATATTGAGTTCGATTATCAAATCAGATTGGCGTACATCCTAAAATTCTGAATTTATCTGGGTAAGGTTTTCGAGAGTGAGACTCCTGATTAAATCCCCTTCTAAAATAAGATTTTACTGCCGTTAATAATTCGATTGTTCTCTGATTGAACTTATTAGTTTGTCGATGCCGTGCCTTTGAGCCGTTTCTTTCAGACCTGCAGGATCATTATCCCCGAAGACTTAACTTCAGATGACTTTAGTATTCTATTTAATCCCCCTCTAAATTAAGATTTTATTGCCGTTGTTAACTTCATAGTTTCCCTGATTTAACTTCTGAGTTTGAATTTGTAGAGGGTTTGCCTTTGAGTCGTATCTATCAGACATTCTTCTATACCCTCTAAAATCTGATAACTGCCGTGTTAATTTGACTGTTTCTCGGATTTAACTTACCAGTTTGTAGATGCCTTGCCTTTGGGTCGTTTCTTTATACCCTGGTTCTGTGCCCCGTGGAACTTGCTGCCGTGGTTAATTTCATTGCTTCTGTTCAGGAGATGAGGGCTTTCTTCGCTACGCTGTATCCTGTACTTTCTTTACTAAACTCATTGAATTTACTGCAGTGGTTAAATTGATTGTTTAAGATCAGGAGGTGAGGGCTTTCTTCGCTACACTGTATCCTTTACTTTCTATACTAAACTCATTACATTAGAATTTATTGCCGTTGTTAAAATGAATGTTTATGATCAGGAGGTGAGGGCTTTCTTCGCTACACTGTATCCTTTACTTTCTATAATAAACTCTTTAAATTAGAATTTACTGTCGTGGCTAACTTGATCGTTTCTCTGATTTCAGTAATGGGTTTGTAGATGCTGTGCCTTTGAGCCGTTTCTTTCAGACCTGGTTCTATGCAATTTAAAATTAGATTTTGCAGCCGTAGTTTTATTGATCTTGTTTACAGTTGTATTTGTAAATTTTCTTCTTACAGTTGTGGTGACTCTACTTTTGAATTCCAGTAGAGATCTGAACGAAAATATTTATTAATATGTTTTCTTTACTCTCGGAGCATGTCTAGTTGAAGCAGTGCAGTTCTTCTTCTTTACTTTTAGATTGCAGTAGAATTTCATCAACAATATTTAATAATAGTTATCTTGCCTCTTACATTCAATTTAAGTAGTTATAGTCATAGCGTTGCATGGAATCTGCTCATAAATACTTACTAATGGTTTACCTGTCTCTTGCAGTTGTGGTGTCTTTACTTTTTAGACTGCTGAAGACTTCTCATCGTCAATATTTAATAAGAGTTATGTTGCCTTTTACAGTTGAAGTAGTTCTACTCAGAGTTGCAGAGGATATCGGAACTAAAATACTAACTAACGGTTAACTTTCTTCTTTCAGTTATAGTGTAGGTGGAATAGATGTCTGGACGAAGTACTTACTTATAGTCCTGTCTCTTGCAATTGTATTTTGGCTGTTCCATCTCTTACAGATTTATTACATTTTGACATAACATATTTTAATTATTTCCCTTCCAGGTTTTCTATTTGGCATTATCATTTTTGGCAAACAATTCACACTTTTGGCAAATCTAAATTCATAAAACACTGTCAGGGGATGAGTAAACATCCTTCAAGCTGGTCTTGAGCATGGATAAATCCTACCTCCCCCTCCAATTTAGAATAAGAACATTAATGGAGTAGGGTTGGGTAGCCCGCTCGCAGCACTTGCACTGACCTACCTTTGCCTTCACAAATTTTAATGAATTTTTTTTTTTTTTTTTTTTTTTTTTTTTTTTTTTTACAATTTGTCGCAATGTACTTAATCGCTTGAGGATAATATGTCCATTTAATACACATGTACTTGTGTATATTGCTATATTGTATATCTTAAAAAAATATCCAGTAGCCTGTGGTCATGTATTTGATCTCTAAATCATCAAATTCTGTACACTAATCGCTTGAGTATAATATGTCCATTTAATACACATGTACTTGTGTATATTGCTATATTGTATATCTTAAAAAAAAAAAAAAATATCCAGTAGCCTGTGGTCATGTACTTGATCTCTAAATCATCAAACTTTGTACACAAATTTTTTTTTTTTTTTTTTTTTTTTTTTTGGTGTCTATATGTTGTATATTGTATCTATGTTTGTCCCCATGGGCTGGGTGTGAGACAGGACCGTTACCACTCGTGGTATAGGGCCTAATTCTGACCCATGTAAAATAAAGAGTTTATTATTATTATTATTATTATCCGATTTGAATAAAAATGATGTCTATGGAATCTTCAATCGATTGCTAACAAAATATGGGAAGCCGATTTTTGAATTTCGATTCAGATTTTTTTTTATTTCCGGTTTAAAATTTTCAGCAATAGTCAAAACTTTTAAGGCTCATATTTTGTGACCTTGACATTGAGTGACCTTGACATTGAGTGACCTTGTGACCTGAACAAAAGTTGTTGCCTTGACGAGATATATCCAATAATATAATCGTTTTAGATGCCCAACGTTTACTTCCGGTTTTATGGCCTTCTGAAAATTGCAATGGTTAACTTTAAACAGCTCTGTCACGTGACCTACTTTACATACGTCATAAATTCTTTTTCGGCGTTACTATGCTTGATCTACTCTTTCCAATGATATATGACACAATGTATTTGAATCATAATTCCGCGTTCTAGAATTTGAAAATATTCTGCCAAATTCCATTGTAACTATTCGTGTTTCGTTTGTCTGTCTGCTGGTATTCCCTCGTCCCTTTTAGTTAACCTGCTTGTATTCTGGTAGCTGTGCGCCCCTTTTATTTGGTATGACGTACTGCTTGTAGTTCTGCACCTCTTTTATTTAGTCTGTCTGCTGGTATTTCTGATTCCATTTTATATGCCTTTACATACAGCCACATGAAAATATGGACGTATATTGCCGTCACCCCTGTCCATCCGTCGGTCCGTTCGTCCTTCAACAATTTCTTGTACACTTTCCAATGATATATGACACTATGTATTTGAATCATAATTCCGCGTTTTAGAATTTGAAAATATTCTGCCAAATTCCATTGTAACTGTTCGTGTTTCGTTTGTCTGTCTGCTGGTGTTCCCGCGTCCCTTTTAGTTAACCTGTCTGTATTCTGGTAGCCGTGCGCCCCTTTTATTTGGTCTGACTGCTTGTAGTTCTGCACCCTTATATTTAGTCTGTCTGCTGGTATTTCTGAATTCATTTTATCTGCCTTTTTATACAACCACATGAAAATATGGACGTATATTGCCGTCACCCCTGTCTGTCCGTCGGTCCGTCCGTCAACAATTTCTTGTACACGCGATAGAGACTAGAGTTTTTATCCGATTTGAATGAAGCTTGGTATATGTATTTATCTTGAACGTTTTCATAGTTAATCTTTCTGTCTACTTCTTGTAGTTCTACATTTATTTTCATATCCCTGCAAACATATCTTGCAGTGCACTTTCTACTGACACACAAAAGAAATTGAGTGACTAATTTGACAAGTGCGCTTTTATCTGTAAAACTCTTATCATTGGTTGAAAATGTGACATTTCATCCATGTATAGGGTGGGTTGCGCACTGCTCGGTACCGTCATCACGGTTCTAGTTGCAGTGCGTTCTAGCGAACGCACTGCTTTGTTTTGCAAATGTCTTTTTGTGGGACTTTGCTACCGCAAAGTCCCAGTTTGTTTTCGAAATGTTTTTTTTTTTTTTTTCGTTTTTTACACAGGGTACAGCCTAAACTACAATATCTGCAACAACCTTTTTGCAACTTTTGAGGTCCATTTTTTTCGAGGTATTGCATAAATATAAATTGGAACATTTTTGCAAAAGTGCAAGTTGCACAATGCAACATCAGCAAAAACAGTTTTTTTGACCCTGGAAGCCACATTTTTGGGCCGATTTTGCTTGGGTTTTCATTTTTGGAATCTGTGACTAAATTCCGATGTGATACGAGTTAAAAAATTTCAAATTTCGAAAATTCGTAGTATACATTTTTTGGCCGATTTTCGAAATTTTTGGACTACTTTTCAGTTTTTTTCAGATTAATCTGAAATTTTAATAAAAGATGCATGTCACTAATGTTAACAATTTGACGTATTCAAAATTTTAGCGGCACTTCCGGTTAAAGGGGAAAATCGATTTTCACTTCCGGTTGAATAACTTCCGGTGATATTTATGAATTTCAACGAAATTTTGTTGAGCGGTAGCCAAAGTTATTCTACAGCCGATTTTAGAATAAAATTCAACCCGGAAGTAGAACTTTGGCCGCCATTTTGATTTTCTTGAAACATCACATTTGCTATTCCGACATAACGGCTGATCCGATTTGAAATTTTTTTGTGTCAAATGAAAGAAGATAAAAATTGTGGGAATTCTCAGGAAGCCGATTTTTGAATTTCGATTTTGCTTTTTTGCAAATTGCAATTGAATTTTTTCAATATTTGAAGGCTTATATCTCGTGACCTTGACCTCTGATGACCTTGGCCTTTAGTAGGTCAAAGGTCATCGACCTTGGCTACCTGATGATACTTTAATATTTGACCTCCGATATCAACTTCTGGTTTTATAGGTGTTCAAAAATAGCCAAATTCGCAACTTTGTACTGCTCTTACATGTGACCTAATTAACCTAGAGGGTTCGTTTTTGCATATTCTGAATGGGCTTCATGAGCTCTTTCGAACGATATATAACAATGTATTGTAATGCAAAATTAGTTTTTTTCTTAATTTTGCAATTTTGAAAACCTTTACCCGATTTTTTGAATTTTTTTACTTTAATATATGCATAGTTTATGATCTATTAGGTTTAGAGGCTTGAAAATTTGAACATAAGTGAACATACCCCATACCAATGTATCCATCAATAAAAATTGACATGGGCGTGGCACATCCGGGTTAAATTTTAATTTTGTTTACATTTTGTTGTCTGGAAAAAATCCATATAGACTACATTTTTTTGAAAAATGCTTCTGCACACACCAACCTCATTACTTTAGCTATATTATATCATAATCTCAGCTATTTTGGCTCTATAGTTCCAAAAAGGGAACAAGGTTTATTAATTTCAAAATTTCCGATTATAGATTTTGACCTTTTTTGACATTTATGATTGTATATCTCGTTAACCAATAGATGTAAAGCCTAGCGCACACAGCCAACTTTCGCTGACTTTCAGAAAAAACAATGTTTCGAGTAAATGTTTCTGGGAACCGCACACAGCTGTATGAAAGAGCACACGACTAACAATTGCTGTGTCAGATACGGCTGACAGCGCCACCATAGGCGAGTCAAGTCAAGTCACATGATGACAAAATGGCAGGGTCTATGCCTAAACGAAGAATCACTCTGTCAATTTTACTTCTTCTTCGGAGTAGACGTCGTCGACGCGTTAATCGTCAAGTATGGACGCGGTCTTGGATTCAGAGAAGGGAGAAGCAAGGTGTTTTTCGTAATTTATAATAATGTCCCTATACGCTGTCTATGTGATAGCGTATAGACAAGGATGATTTTCCCATAGTTCTGTTAAACTTGCTTCACTTTCAATGCTCCATTCTGCCGTGGCTTCTTCGACGGGGGTCGCCATTTTGTAAGGCCTATCAGTAGTTATAGTAGTTATAGATTGAACGCATGTTTCCCCCATTCCATTTTTCATTTCATGGGGAAAAAAACATGCGTTCAATCTATAACTACACGAGGAAAAAAATGCAACCAAATTGAGTCTTCCCAAAACAAAACCTCTACATTTCATAAAACACCCTACATTTTTCATAGAATTCTTACAACAAACACCTTCAATAAATTTCCTACATTCCATCAAAAAAAAACATATTAAAAATAGGATGAGTTTAATTTTAAAACATGAACAATACAGATTCGAAGATTATTCAGGCGACGGTATCTTTTCATCTATATTTTCTCTAGGTTCAAAAATAATTCCAAAAGTAGCTGGCTTTGTTTCAAACAACAAATCCCTAATTTCCTCCGGAGCTCAAGCAGTTGGGTCCGTGGCAAAAGCAGGAATTAGAATAAACGACGCCGTGAAAAAATCCGACGAACTGAAAGAATTACAGCAAATAAGAGAACTACGAAACAAGAGAATAGAACAGCAGGTAAAAGAGGGAAAAGGGTTTAAAGTTATAGGATAAAAATGATAGTCGCTCACGCTCCAAAAACCTATTTTGGTTCCGATATTCAAAAATCATTAGGATATCTTCCTGGATTTCCATGGGCCAAATACTCTGGCGAGAAACATCTTCCAGGTCATAATTACACCGGTCCAGGTACTAGATTAGATCTGCGATTAGACGAAAACGATAAACCAAAACCAGGTGAAGAACCTGTCAATAGAGTTGACGCTGCTGCGCTTAAACACGACATACTTTACAGAAACAAAGACATAAACTTCAGACACGAGGCAGACAAACAAATGATAATCGAACTCGAAAATATTCCAAATCCAACATTCAAAGAGAGAATGCAAAGAGCGCTAATCATTAAACTGTTAAAAGCAAAGATGAAATTGGGTATGGGATTGGCGGATGAAATTCATAAAGAATTTAGAAAAAACAAACATTATTTAAAAGTTAAAGTATTTGATAAAGATGAAATATGGTCAGCAGATTTAATTAATATGCCAGTTGAAAGGGGATATAAATATTGTTTAACAGTTATTGATTTATATACACGTTATGCTTGGGTCATTCCTCTCAAAAACAAAACTGGAATATCAGTCAAACACGCATTTGAAACCATAATGAAACAATCTGACAGACGGCCCCAAAAGTTATGGGTAGATAAAGGGAGCGAATTTTATAACAAAAATATGAAATCTGTGGGGTTTGAAATTTACAGTACTCACAACGAAGGTAAGGCTGTAGTTATTGAAAGATTCAACAGGACTCTAAAAAATAAACTATTCAAAAAGTTCACGGAATTAAAATCTCAAAAATGGCTAAAAATATTACCAGAGGTCGTACACGAATACAATAACAAAATACATTCATCTATAGGAGTGTCACCAGCACAAGCCTCAAAAAATCCAAATATTATAAGATCAATTAACACACAAAGCAACTACGAAAATGAGATAAAGAATCTAAATATTAAACCCAAATTTAAAGTCGGAGATCGAGTTCGTATTTATAAATATAAAAGTAAATTCGAAAAAGGATATGTTGGTTATTGGACAAACGAAATATTTATCGTAGATAAAGTAAATAGCACATCCCCTCCAACATATGAATTAATCGATCAAGACAAAGAACAAATTATAGGTAGGTTTTATCAAAATGAACTTCAAAAAACCGACTTTTAAAAATGAATGAATTTCTCGATAAATATGGAACCGATACAACCACAAACTTCCAACTTATGAGATGGGCGAATGAGTTAAACATATCACCGTTTTATTATTGTATGAGAGATGAAATAAATAATCTCAAAAGTAAGAAAGGTAAATTCTACGCTATAACAAATATACACACTTCCGATCAAAAAGGTGTTCATCATTCTGCTTTGTACAAAGACTCTAACTTTTATTTTTTCGACTCTTTTGGATTAGATCCCACTGAAGAGATAATGAATATAACTAATCAACCAATTAAATCTTCTACATTTCAAATACAAAATCCGGGTCAAAAGTTTTGTGGACAACTTTCACTTTGGGTTTTATATCAGTTGAGTTTAGGAAAACAGTTCGAAGAAATTGTAATAAATTTAACTCAATAAAAATGGCAAATAAATTTGGTTTAGGCGCTTTATCTTTAGATACTAAAAAACCAAACACTACATTTTCAATCAATAAAATCAAACCATATTTTGTGGATCAAATCGGAGACATTCTTCAGGGTGATATTGATATGAATAATTTTGGTATAACTAATTTAAAATCTCCGGAAAACGATAATGATGCCGTTCATAAGAAATATTTAATGGATCAAATAAATTTAATTGAAGTAGATAAAAACCATTTAAAAGATCGAATAGCTGATGTGAAAAGATTCTTCAAACGACAAATAAATAATAAAGATTTTATAAATGAATCTAAATTGAAAGAATTAGATTATATTGATGATGGTAAATTACAAAAAGAAGTAACAAGTTTAAAAAGTTTTATTCAACAACAATTAGTCAATACAGTAGATAAAACTCAATTACAAAATTTAAGGTCATTAATATCTAAATTAGATGATAAACTAACAAAGCAAAAAGTAGATCTTAAACAACTAATATCCAATATTAATCCAGGCATAAGTGAAGACAAATTAACCGCATTAGAAAGTAAACTTAGTGATGATAGCGAAATACAAAAACAAATAGAATCTATTCAACAACAATTAGTCAATACAGTAGATAAAACTCAATTACAAAATTTAAGGTCATTAATATCTAATTTAGATGATAAACTAACAAAGCAAAAAGTAGATCTTAAAAAACTAATATCCAACATTAATCCAGGCATAAGTAAAGATAAATTACAACAAGAATTAACTGCTCTGGAAACTAAATTTAAAACTGAATTACAAAACGAACTAAAATCTATTGATGATAGTGAAATTAAAACTTATATTCAACAACAGATAGAAAATATTGATGATAGTGAAATTAAAACTTATATTCAACAACAGATAGAAACTATTGATGATAGTGAAATTAAAACTTATATTCAACAACAAATACAAAATATTGATGATAGTGAAATTAAAACTTATATTCAACAACAGATAGAAACTATTGATGATAGTGAAATTAAAACTTATATTCAACAACAAATACAAAATATTGATTATAGTGAGATTCAACAACGGATAACTACTATTAATAATGAAGTTTTAAAACAGGAAAGAAATATAACCACATTACAAAATAATCTCAATGAACTAGAATATATTAAACCCTATTATTTCCATCTTCCATTTTCTAAAGACTATGCAGATTATTATGAATTCGGTGAAGAATTCACTCGTGGTTATAAATATGGGTTTAGAGTAAATATTAAAAAAGATATAGATACTCAAGGAAGCGAATTTGATACTAGGACTTATTTTGAGGGGAATACTATAATTGACATATTTTTTCCTATGAAGGTAAAAGTCTATTCTTCAGGTCAAGAAGGAACCTTTAATTATAACTCTCTTTTTTCTGTTCACTTTATCAAAAATGGTAACATCGTAGATACTAAAGAATTTAATCTTGGGAGTGGGGAATCTTTTGATTTTTCGTCAAATCAGATGTATATAGATAACCTTAGAATCTCAATCGAGCCGGTTGATAAAAAAGAGCCTTATACATTTAAATTATTTGATTTCTTTTATATGATATTGGAAACGGAAACTACACCATCAGCAAGCATAATTAGAAATCCAGAACCACGAGAAGAAGACAGACAGATTTATGATTTTTTACGAACAACAGACTTTAAATATGTGAAACTATATTTTGTTCATAATGATCTTTACTTCTCTGTTGATGTTAATAAAAATCAACAATTTAAACATTTTCCAATATTATTAGCAGAAAGACTAGACATATCATATTTTTTCATAGAAATCTATATTAAAAAAAAAACAAATTTTTTTGTTTATCGGGATTCGAACAGGAGGGGGTCAAAACAAGAAGCATTCTTAGTAGAGTTACATGTCACTATTGTACAAAACATTAATACACAAATAGCATTGTCGGAAATTCACTTAATTTAACGTCTAAAAATGGAACAAGAAAGTAGACAAAAATACCTGATAGACAAACAAAACGAACTAAAAGTAAAACTAGAACAATATAATAAATGTAAGAAAAGATGGAGTAGAATTGATTCTGCTTTCAAAGCACTAAGTGTAGTTTTAACAGTAGGAACAACAATTGCAACGGCAGTAACTGGCGGATTGATGGTGCCAATACTTATTCCAACTGTATTAGCCGCAATTACTGCTATTCAAACCTCATCTTGTGGATTGATTGCTATGGGTTTTACATCCAAACAGAAATCTTATTTTAAAAAGAAAACAGAGATCTTAAATACATATCTTAATAAGTTGTATATTTTCTTCGAAAGATCAAGAGAAGATAAGATCATTAGCGTTGAAGAGTTGGAAGAATTTAATGAAATTTTGGATAAATTTAATATACAAATATCAGCAATAAAAGATAATAAAAAAGAACTCCAAAAATTAGGTAATTAAAAAAAAACATATAAAAAATATGAATAACATTGAAATTATAGACGATGAAACATTCATAGAAAACGTACTATTTACCGATCTTATCAGGGCTATTACTAATAGATTTTCAACATTTAATGGCCAAATTGAAATAGATGGTAGGATAATCGAGAATGGAAATCACAAACAATTCATGAAACTTCTTGGTTTCAATGCCAAAACTTTTAAGACCATTTTGTCTAATATGGATGCAAAATCTGACTGCTCGGATTGGTATTTTACAGGGAAAATAATTTTACGTAGAGACAATTTTAAGGAAATAAGAAGATCAAACGCTGGTAGAGGAACTGAACTACTTAAAAAGATAAATGAATATAAAGGTAGAAATTGTTATATACCAACAGATGGTAACTGTTTTATCAAATGCGTAAATCATGTTTTGAAAAAAGATTTAACAAATAAATTTCAAACATTCATTAATACATTTCCAAAAGCGAATAGAAAAGGAGTAATGACAGCTGCTAGAATTAATAAATTCAATGAGAAATGTAATACTTCATTTCAAATTTACACTCCCGAAAATAGAAATGTACGCCCCACCCTCACAGACAAGGACAAGGCATTAGATTGGGTTTTATATTTACATAACTCACATTTCTGTCTTATAAGAAGAAATCAAAAAAGTTTAGGGATTAAAGAAATAGAAGATAATTATGAACAGGTATGGAAAACATGTAGAGATGATAATGCTGTAAAAGAAGTATCACCTTTGAAACTAAACGTATTTTCAAATATGAGTGATGATACTTTATTCGCTTGGGACTGTGAAACGTATTCAGATAGTGAAACGCGTAAAGCAATTCCTTATTCCTGTACGTTAATTAATTTAGAAAAGCTAAGAAAAAAGTTAGAGATGATACCTCCCACTGATAATATTCCAGAAGCATTTTATAACAAACTAATGAAAATAGTAGAAATATTTGTAGGCACAGATTGTATAGATCAAATGTTGAAATATTTAGGTAAATATGATAAAAAAAGATTAACATTGATTTCTCATAACGGTAGTGGTTTTGATAACTGGATCGTAATTAAAAACGTAAAGAAACTAACACAATGTCCACTAATAACACCCAGAGGAATTCTTTCTTTACCATTATCTAATCCATACACTGATGAAGATTTACAGAAAAGATGGAAACGACAGAAAGATATAAAAAGTAAATCCAATTATTTACAGCATATTAATTTCACATGTTCCTATCAACACGAAGCATCTAGTTTAGCAACATGGGGAAAGTCGTCTAATCTACCAATGAATTTGAGAAAGATCGTTGATGTAGACATTGCAAAATATACCAAAGATAACTGGGAAATTTTAAGACACGAATGGGAACCATATGCAAAGCGAGACGCCCTATGTCTTGGAGCATGCTTGATAAAATATAACAAAGTTATGAAAGACGTTGTATTCCAGAGCGTTTCTAATAATCTAACGGCTCCATCTCTATCTTTAAAGGGGTGGTATTATTTGTATCATTACGATAAAGAAATGGTTGAAGAACCATATTACGAAAGTACAAGACTCGTACCAAAACATACTGAAAAACAAAATATAGAAAAGGTTTACTCACACACTAACCCTTTTATAAGACATTTTATAAGACGCTCTATTAAAGGAGGAAGGGTTTCTGCAAATCGAAAAATATTTACAACTGATAAAATCAATGAAATTTGTGATGTATTAAAGGAATATACACAAACAAATGACGACAACATAATTGATTTATTTAAAGAATATAGTAAAAGTGATAAAGATAAAACAGAGGTTAATTCAAAACTTAAAAATATAACATGTTCTAGACTGATGGCATTTGATGCTAACGGTTTGTATGCTTCTGCTATGTCAGATTTAGATAGTGAATATCCCAAAGCAGAAAGTGGTAGACCGTTTTTACCAGAAGAAAATAGAAAATTTGTCAAGCTCTTCAATGAACAAAACTTTAGACCCAAAACTGCTATTTTAACAGTTTGGTTTGAGTATCCCAAAAACATGTTCTTCCAACCGATACCAGCTAAAGATAAAATTAGTTTTACGAACAAAGAAGGAAAAAAGGAAACTGGCACTAAAATAAGATTCAGAAATGGTTTCTGTTCAGATGTTTTAACATCGGTCGATATTCAAGAAATAGTAAAAGCTGGTGGACGAATTATTAGAATATTAGATGGCATAGTATACGAAGAAAACTTTAGAACTCCTCCCTATAGAGACTACATTTTAATTTTGAGAGATCTAAGAAATCAATTCAAAAGGGATGGCAATATCGTTGGTAGTAATTGCATGAAATTATTAGGTAATGCCCTGTATGGGAAATCTATTCAGAAGGATATATCTTCATCAAAACATCTTTGGAGTGACGTAACTTTAAAGGCTAACTTTGATTCACATGTTAAACACTATGAAAAAATAAATGAGACTCAATACATTGTTGATATAGAAGAAGAAGAAAAAGAAATTGATGATGTAAATAGTAAATCTACACGACTTACACCCAGTCATTTGGGATCATTCGTATTATCGCACAGTAAAAAAATAATGAACAATTTTATTCACGTAATAGATGGGTTTTATCAACCGGAAATATACTATACCGATACTGATAGTTTATACATTTCATCTAGCAATTGGAATAAATTAAATGAAGCTGGATTAGTATCCGAAAATGAATACTGTAAAGGAAAGAATGATTACGGTGATGGTGGAATTATATTCGGTTTATATTTAGCGCCGAAAGTCAAATACAATATCATACTAACTTCAGATGGTGTTTTAAAAGAAAAGAAAACATTTAAAGGTTATTCTAATGATAAGATAACTGTAGACGATTATATTCGGTTGGCTAGTGGATATGATATATCAAATGAATTTAAGAGAAATTGGGAAAAAAGTTTCACAAATGGAGTAGTTATTCCAAGGGATGATGATAAACAAAAGAAAGTTTTTAGAAGTTATTTAAATCTTGTAAAGAGAAAGGCTCCAAATAGTGAAGGAATCATGTATCCTTATTGTAATAAAGATGAATTGAGTTTGGATGAAAACTATGAATTTGATGATTTCGATTATCTAACTATTCAAGAAGAGAATGAAGAGTTACTTAATTCTTTTTTAAATGAAGTTGAATAACAATTTCTTCGTTTCCAAAGTCTATAAACCTATTTTTACCATCTTTGATTTCCAGATTTATATCTTTGATCATAAAGGAATTAAGTGGTAAATATGTTGTTTGAAATGGTTTTTCTATAATTCTATATCCAATCGGAACAGTGAACGTTGGAAGACTGTAAATAATCTGACGTTTGTATTTATTGAAAAATCCACCGTTTATTAAATTGCAATGTATATTGATCACATCGACATCATTCTCGATATTAGCTTTATGTGGTGCTATAGTAGATTGGGTGTATACTCGTTTATCAAATCCTAGTAACGTATTCAATGAATTTTCTACGTTGAAATCAACTTGACTATTATTTCTTAATATCAATTTCATTTTGTTCAAATTTAAATTACCTTCGAATTCAATATTGTTTTTACCATTGACACTTCCTGCGTATTCAGATAGGTATTCGTTAATGGCTATGTATTCGTAACTTCCTGGTAGTAAACTTATGGTTTTGAATGTAGCTCCATTATCTGTTGATATTTTTATTTTGTTATTATCTTCGTTGATATTTCTAATGGAATTGTAAACAGAGAAATACTTTAATCCCAATTCATATTCTTGATTTCGATCGAGTTCATACTCATAATCTAGAGATAATTTAATGTCTGATTTATTTGAGGTGATGACGAATAGTTGACTCATTTTTAATAACACTTTTATAATCATTTTTATCTATGATACCTTTTTGTAGGAGTCTTTTTAATATACAATTTAATTCATTATATTGTCTGTGTGATTGATGTCCTTCCTTCATCGCTGCTAATATTATTTGTAATCTATTAAGCAATTCTTCGTTGTTGTCGGATAAAAAAATTACACCATCTCCTGTATGTCCCAAAAAGTCATCGATCTCTTCTATAATATCATCAGTGTAGTTATCATCACTACCATCGGTGTTATCATCTAATTCTTTTTCCAGTCTTCTTAATCTTAAAGTTTTTGGTCCTCCTGTCCTTGTCGATGTAAGAATGTCCACGTATGAATTTAAATCTTTGAAATTATAATCTTTATCATACCCATTCAAAAGATTAATCATACCGGGTGTTAAATCATATACAGCGTCTATTCTGTCAATCTTAAATGTTGGGTAGAGTTGATTGAAACGTATCCTAAAACCGTTAAGAATCAATCCATCCTGATCAATTGTTGGCTTTATTGTTTTGGCTAGGGTTGGATTTGGATTTGAAAAATAACGTTTTATATCATCTAATGTCCTGATTACGATTCCATCATCTTCAATGGGATATTCTATTTGTGGAGGAGATTGTTGAATTTGTTGTTTAGGAGCTTCTAATTTATTCTTGATATCCTCTTGACTTTTTAATATTGGTTTAAATAAAGTTTGTAGATTTTCCGTTAATCCGAGTTGTTGTAATCTGTTATTTTCAACTTGGGTCTTTATTTTATTCTTAGCTTTGATATATTCTCTATTTCTTTTTAAAATATTATTCCATTCCATTTTTAAAAAAATAAATTAACATATGTTTATCATTACTCTTTCACCCGCAGGTTTTCTGGTATTAACGAATACATATCCATGTTCCTCTGGATTTCTCCATTGAGCTTTACAAACCTTTTTAAACGAATCTCTGTCCATTCCGTGATTTATCGACTGTATGATTTGAGATAAATCTTTATCGTTTAATTCAAATAATAAAAAACAATTAGCATTTTTTCTAATAAACATAGAATCCATCCCGTAAAAAGATTGGGATTGGTATAAGCAGTGACAGTTGTGATGTCTTCCCTTCGTGAAGAATTCTTGTTGAACAGATTGATTTTTTTGCGCTACGCAGTCGTCAAACAATATTAAGTTCTTTCGTTTGCTATCAATATTAGACAAGTCCAGATCATTTACATTTTTTGTCAGAAACACTTTTATGTCAGTTGGATTGAAAGATGGATTCTTTTCTTTTATGAAGGTATCTAAGATATCTTTTATTTCCATTTCTCCTTTATCGTAATATTGAAATAATTCTTGAACATATTTCTTTGGTAAATATTCTAAAGCTTTGAGAAATTGATAATACGATTGTTCTGGTGTTGTTGTGTAGATATATAGAGAATCAAAATCTAAAAGGTTGGGTGTTGTCAACATGTTAAAAGTGAGATGAGTTTTCCCAGAACCGGAACTACCGCATATACACATGAGCATTGGATTATTAGGAAATATTTCTGAATGATTAAATTTCTTTCCCATTTTTATGTACCAAAAATTACACCTTCTCCTTTATACTTTGAAAGATATATTCCTTCTCCACTGTGTATATTTTTAAAAAATATTCCATTACCCTTATGTTTGACTTTGATTTCCCCTGTGTCAATACTATCCACTAATTTAGTTAATCCTTGTTTGACAGTTTTCTTAGTTTCTTCACTAAATCGATTTCCAAATTCTTTAACTGTACCTAATATGTCTGCTACTCCCGAACCTTTTGCTACCTTTTCCATTTCCAAATTATGTCTACGTTTTTCACTTTTTTCAGCTTCGGCTGCTTTCTTGGCATTGACGGCTTGAACTATTCCTGCTGTTCCGCCGGCCGTGGCACCGGCTGCGGCCAAACCTGCAAAGATCAAGGGTAGGAAAGGTAAAAATCCACCTTCCTTTATGTTCTTGTCAATTCTTTCCAAATCTATATCATCTCGTACTTTACAGTGTTTATATTTATCAATAAGTTTTTTAGTTATGCTGATTCTTTTACCATTGTAAGAAATTGTAGTTGGCTTTTCTGTTTCGATAGCATCTATTATTCTTTTTACTAAAGTTTCGGGTTTCATTTTTAAGGGATTAATTTATTCTATTCGAATCATCCGTCTGTCGGATATTTTTATTATATGTTTTGCTTCTTCCAATAATAAACAATAACCGGTTACATCTCCTTGTGTTTTTTCGATATGAATATTTATGTTTACTCCAGTTTTGAAAAGATCTTCTTGATGAGCTGATAGATCAAAACAGAAGATTGGGTGATTAATTGCAAAATCTACATATCCAAACTGAGGTGGATTCCCAAATAATTCACACATATTTTTATAATTTCTATACAATTCATTATAATCCTTTGTGGATGGATTAATAGTTAAAGGTTGGTTAGGATAATTATCGTTGTTTAATCTTACTTGAACTTTACGGATTATAGGATCTTGAGTTTGGTTCATTGCCACTCTAAAGATATTGTTGTTATTTGTCTGAGAATCTGGTAAGTTCTTGAAACCAACTATTAAATATCTTGCTGGTTTAATGCTGTTAGTGATTGGCCATGTTGTGGATTCTCCAGTTAAAGTCATACTCCCTACAGTGTTGCGCCGAAGAAAAGCTATTTCAATGTCTTTAGTTAACGAGTTGAATATTCTCGTTTCTACTTCAATTGATGGTGTTATTACGGGTATGAAAAGTTGGAGATTTGTTATTTCTAATTTTGCATTTGAATTAGCTTCTCCAAAGAATATCTTATCGTCATTAATTTCTCTTTGTAAATGAATTTTAAATGGTAAACCTATAGAAACTTTTCTATGTTCTAAAAGACCGAATAAAGGATATAATTTCCAATTTACGTAATTACCCCATCTATTATCCTCAACAACATTATTGTACTGATTTACTCGTTTGTCAAACCCCTGGTTTACTGCTCTACCGATTCTCTCGATGCTATTTCTGGCAATGACTCTCATTCTAGCGATATCAGCATCGTTAGCTACAGTTTTTACTGGTTCTTTTAAAACGGTCCCATCACCAACATCGGGTATCCAACCCGAGACTGAATCGTAGTTTTTGGGATAAAGGACTGTTTTCAACATTGTGTCAAATTCTCCAGGGTGTTTGATGGTTTCTATGGGGTTTGATCCCGCTTCCAAAACCATTTCGCTAAATAAAGAAGGAAAGAAATTATTTTCTAATGTTGTATTAGTCTGTGGGACTCTATTTTCATTTGCTGTTCCGTCCTTGATTTTGAAATCACATCTGAAATAGGCATCGGAAAGTAATAACCAATTTGACAGACTATTGATCTCGAAAGTGACCCTCCCACCATCATTCAATTGTGATTTAGATCCAACACTCGGAGAAATAATTATGAAATCTTCTTTTTTTTTATTAAATGAATAAAGAATTGGATCGTATAATCTAAAAATTGGATCAAGAATTTTATTTGCCATTTTTAGAGGAATTATTTTGTTAAAATACAATACATTTACTATATGCATATATAATGTTTAATAGAACAAAATAACAACATATAAATAAGTTCAACAATGTTTAGTAACAACTTTTACTGTATTAATCAACCCCTTGACTACGGATAAACACTGGTAACCAAGAGGTGATCATACAGACTCGCTTCAAGTATTATATAAATAAGTTCAACAATGTGTAAAGGGAGGTACAACTTTTACTGTATCACTCACAATGTTAATACCGGTCCTACAAGGCCGGTTATTGTGACATTACACACATCTATTTTTAGTTAATGTCCCTAGCAACTCACAATGTTAATACCGGTCCTACAAGGCCGGTTATTGTGACATTACACACATCTATTTTTAGTTAATGTCCCTAGCAACTCACAATGTTAATACCGGTCCTACAAGGCCGGTTATCGTGACATTACACACATCTATTTTTAGTTAATGTTCCTAGCAACTCACAAATAACACGTGGTATATGTCTACTTAAGACCGGTCATGATGACATTACACACTATAAATCTACTGAAGACAAAACTATCGATTGCGTGAAGCTTGAGTTATTTTTTAGAGCGGTCCTACAGGGCCGGTCATGATTTCATTACACGCTTATTTTTTAGAGCGGTCCTACAGGGCCGGTCCTACAGGGCCGGTCATGATGACATTACACGCTTATTTTTTAGAGCGGTCCTACAGGGCCGGTCATGATGACATTACACGCTATAACACTATACTATATAAATACACCATAACAAAGATATCCGCGTTATAAGCCGTGACAAACTATGAATTAAATAAACACTTTAAATCGACAAAAACTCATTACCCTGTTGAATGCCAAACTTAAATGATATTAAACTAGAAACACATAAAAAATCATTTCCAAAATATTTGCTCCTCAAGTTTTTCTTGTAATGTTGTATAATATTGTAAATATTCCTCATGGTATCTGATATGGCTTGTTATCGCTTTAGAAATATCCAAATCACTTATATCAAAATCCATGTCTTCTAATCCATCGGCTTTTTCACTTTCTTGACCTGAAAAAAAATATAATACATATATAATATACTCTTTGATAAATGTTTTATATTTTTTAACATGTTTATAGAAAGATTTATATTACATACTTGACAGATTCATGGATGTCAGATTTAAACTGCCAGTTGAACTTTCTGTAGTTAGTGATTGGTTTATCAGTTGGTCATCATCAGTTAGATCCATTGTTTTATCGGTTCCTTTATCATCCATGATCAACAGTTATGTGTGTTAGTATCGTCTGCTGTTTCCCCTGTAGATGTGTCTGTCTCAAACAAAGAACGCAAACTGAATAGAAACAGCTTGTTCCCATAGTAATCAATATATTAACGTCATATTGACCTAAGGGAGAACTAATGTCTCACATACAGTGCAATAACCTCAATATTGATTTATAATAAAACCTGATGTCTCTCATACAGTTCAATAAACTCAATATTGATTTATAATAAAAACCTGATATCTCACATACAGTGCAATAACCGCAATATTATCACGTAATGTATTTGATTAGAAATAGTTTATTGATCAGTTCACCATGAATACAGTTAGCTCATAGTAATCAAATAATGACGTTTATACGATGATAATGCAACATGATTAAAGGGAACTAAATCTGTCAATCTTAATAAAACCAGACCACAATGGATTTCAAAGATAAATAAATCATTTTCAAATAGTGGGATAATATGTAATTTGAGGTATTTTATGCTAGGTAGGGACTTGATGGAATGTAGGAAATTTATTGAAGGTGTTTGTTGTAAGAATTCTATGAAAAATGTAGGGTGTTTTATGAAATGTAGAGGTTTTGTTTTGGGAAGACTCAATTTGGTTGCATTTTTTTCCTCGTGTAGTTATAGATTGAACGCATGTTTTTTTCCCCATGAAATGAAAAATGGAATGGGGGAAACATGCGTTCAATCTATAACTACTATAACTACTCCTATCACATGACAGCAGCGTGAACGCTTATTGGTCGACGTCACAAATTGTTTCGATATTTTGTTTCCGAACACCGCACACGGACAACTTTTGTTGTAGGATTCGCCAACAATGTTTTTGAAATCAAACATGTTTGATCTCAAAAACATTGTTGGCGAACATTGTTTTTGAGTTTTTATTCACCGCACACGTGCACCATTTGTTGAAAACATTGTTAAAAACATTGTTTTCCAGCAAAAGTTGGCTGTGTGCGCTAGGCTTAAAGGCTTGCTAATTTAGCCATAGTAAGATATTATTAATATAAAACAAGCCACATAAAAAAATCTAACGTGGGCGTGGCACATCCGGGTAAAATTTTGTTTTTGTCAAAATTTTGTTTATCAAAAAAAAAGTTAAATTCTATTTTTTTTTCAAAAAATGAACTTGCATTCAGTTACAGCATTGCTTTATTAAGCTTATGTTAAAGGTTCATAGATTTCGGCTTTGTAAATACAAAAAGAGCACAGGATTAAAAAAAAAAAAAAAAATCGTTTTTGACCTTGACCTTTGTTAACCTTGACCTTTTTAGGATCAAAGTTCATTGACTTTGGCTGTTCATTTATACTTTCATATTTGATGTCTAGCGTCAACTTCCGGTGTTATTACAGTATGCATTACTAAATTTTAAAGACTTGTTTCTCGTGAATTTGACCTTCAATGACCTTGACCTTCAGTAGGACGAAGGTTATTGATAAAGGTTTTCAGCTGCTATGTTCAAATGTTAGGTCTGGTGACTACTTCCGGTTTCACAACCTTTCCAAAAATTCAAAAATTTTAAAAGTTGTCGACTTCTTTGACACTTCGGATTAACGTTCAGGGCCCATTTTTTTAAAATTTCCCTTAGCAATTTGCACATTTGCAAAGTCCCACTCTGTGCCACATGTGGCTCTAGTCTTTTTTTTTTCCGTTTTCTGGTCAGAGCGCCCAGCCAAAACTATGCATGCCACACACCATCTCTCAAGATTTCCCACGATAATCTACTGCTCGGTATTGTTTAAATGTAAAATGGCGCATGCCCTACCAACCGGAAATGAGGTATGAGAACATATCGGATTTGATGTTTTGGCTATTATCTCCTTTGTTTTTCAACCGATTTCGATCTTTGCTTATTTCTCTAATCGATTGTCCATGATACAAAAGTTTAACAATATCATTTTGAGAAAAATCTTGCTGACTTTTGGAGCACCTTTTCTGGACCACTTTTTCAACTTTTGCAATTTTATATTGATCAACCTGAAAACTTACATGTTTATAGACATTTTGATTGCAAACATTTAGCAATTTTCAAAATTTCGATATCACTTCCGGTTTTGACGTCATTCGCTCTGAAAGTTGAAATTTCAACTTCCGGAATTTTGAAGATATTCGAAAAATTCTTTTTGTAATATGTTTGTTATCTAGACTCAAAATTATACAAATCATAAAATTTGACCCGGATGTAACGGATCAGGCGCCATCTTGAAATGGTATATTTTCATAAAACGCAAAATGGGGCCTCAGGGTGTTATGGAATTTGCATAATGTTTTTGTCTATGTAATCAACAGTCGACTGCGACCAAAACATTTTCTGATTTCCGGTAAAAATAAATCAGTAATTGCCAAAACTTTCAAGGCCCATATTTTGTGACCTTGACCTTTTGTGACTTAGTGACCTGTACAAAAGTTATTGCCCTTGATTAGATGTATCCAATGACATATTTTTTTCAGATGCCCAATAGTTACTTCCGGTTTTATAGCCGTTTTAAAATTGTAATTTTTAACTTTAAACAGCCCTACCACGTGACCTAATTTACATATGTCTTATTTTCTTTCACCGTCGTACTATGCTATGTCTGCTCTTTCCAATGATATACAACACAATGTATTTGAATCAAAATTCCGCCTTTTAAAGTTTGAAAAATTTGTGTCAATTTCCATTGAAACTGTGCGTGTTTTTTTCAATTTTTATTTCGATCATTCTGTAAACTTACAGGTAGATAGACATTTTGATGGCGAACAAAAATATGTTTTCAAAATTTTGATATCACTTCCGGTTTTGAAGTTATTAGCTCTCAAAGTCGAAATTTCAACTTCCAGAATTTTGAAGATATTCGAAAAATTCTTTTTGCAATATGTTTGTAATGTAGACACAAAAGTATACAAATGATAAAATTTGACCCGGATGTAACAGATCAGTCGTCATCTTGAAATGGTATATTTTTTATAAAAGGCAAAATGGGGCCTCATGGTGTTATAGAATTTGCATAATTAAAATGTCTATGGAATCTACAGTCAATTGCTATCAAAACATGAGATGCCGATTTTTGAATTTCAATTCTGATTCATTTTAATTTCCGGTTAAAATAAAACAGTAATTGTCAAAATTTTAAAGGCTTATATCTCGTGACCTTGACCTTCGGTGACCATGTGACCTGAAAAAATTCATTGGCATTAATATTACCTATGCACGGATACTTTCATTTAGGTTTTCCGATGTTTACTTCCGGTTTGATATCCATTTGAAAATTGCAGTTTTTTACTTTAAAGAGCTCTGACACGTGACCTTATTCAAGTACGTCACACATTCTTTCACAATCTAGTTATGCTAAATCTACTTTTTCAATTATATACAACACAATATTTTTTTAATGAAAATAGCGCCTTTTGAATTTTGAAAATTAGTTATTCCATCTGCTTGTAAAATATTAAATTCAAATATCAGTTGAAGGGAGAGTACTACATTTTGACATAAAGCTGCGTTTGGGCGATCGCCCTCTCCCATTAACTTGCGTTTGGGCGATAAGTTATCATTAATGTACTTTGTTTTTACATTGTAACTGTTTTAAAAGAAACATTAATATATATTTTCTTTGAATGAATTATGCATTGATAAAATTCGATCTGTATTTCAAACTGTGAAGTATGAATGCTGTGCAGTCCGTTTCTAAATTGAGATTTGGCTCTTTCATGTGTCCTTTCTTGCACTTTAGACCTTATTTACAAATCTTAGAAATTTTGTGATATGCGTTTTCCACTGATGTATATCAAACTGTGATTACGCTTTTTTAATCAGATGACTTTTCACTACCGAACATGAAATGTTTATTTCACTTTTGACTACCGTGTGTGAACTGGTTATTCTCCTTTGCACTACCGAATTCAAAATTGTGCGTTTTAAAATTTTGTACCTTCTGCATTTTAATGTAAAACAAGCTTTCTTCTGTAAACCTGACATCATGCATGGAAAGATGTCACTTTTCACCAATGGACGAAACCGGATGCGCACTGCATGGTACCATTCATGGTTCTAGTTTTTTTTGTTTTTTTTTGTCTACTTCTGGCCAGGCTAATTCGGTATGAAGGGAGCATGTCACACCTTATCTCACATGTTTTCCTACAATATCTAACTGCTCGGTGTTGGGTGAATGTAAAATGGCGGTTTTTTGTCTAACCGGAAATGACATATGACAGAAAAACCCATTTTATGTTTTTCAACCGATTTTGATCGAACTTCTTTTGTTTATTTAATTATTCTAATGTCTACATAATAGCTCTCAACATAAATGCACTTTTAGACATTCTCTGCTGACTTTTTGGAGCACTTTTTTAACCGTTTAACTTTTGCAATTTTATTTCGATCATTTTGAAAACTTACAGGTGTATAAACTGATTTCTAACTAAATGGTATTTTGAAAATTTTTATATCACTTCCGGTTTTGACGTCATTCGCTTGTAAAGTTGAAATTTCAACTTCCGGAATAATTAAGATGTGCTAGAAATAACCGTTGTCTAAAAATGAAATGAAAAAATCTGACCCAGATATTTCATATCAGTCGCCATCTTGAAATGACTGATTTTTCTTTAAATCGAAATTCAGAATCGGGGAATCATTCGATTTGAATAAAAATGATGTCTATGGAATCTACAGTCGATTGCTAACAAAACGTGGGAAGCCGATTTTTGAATTTCGATTCAGAATGTTTTGTAATTCCGGTTTAGAATTTTCGGAATTAGTCAAAACTTTTAAGGCTCATATCTTGTGACCTTGACCTTGAGTGACCTGAACAAAAGTTGTTGCCCTTGACGAGATCTATCCAATGGCATAATCATTTTAGATGCCCAATGTTTACTTCCGGCTTTATGGCCGTCAGAAAATTGCAATTTTTAACTTTAAACAGCTATGTCACGTGACCTTATTCATGTACGTCACAAATTATCTTCTATTATTATCACGCTTTATCTCCCGTTTCCAAAAATGTATAACACTAGATACTTTGATCAAAATTGATTTTTGGTATTTTGTTCTTTGTTCTATAGTAACTCTGCGTGTTTTTTTTGGCGGGAAAAAACACGTGTTATCTGAATTACGGATTTCATAAGATAGGTAACAATTTCTTCTTAAGATATGAAAGAACATGACTAACAAAGAAAAAAATATGACAAAATCGTAACCGGAAGTAACACGTTGGCCACCATCTTGAAATGAACATGTTTTCTTCAATCGTTCACCAGCGCTTATGCATTTGCGTAGCTTAGTATCTTTCTTGGTAATATCCAATTCCACCAGTCCGAGGACTGTGTTGAAATCTTCTAGCGATAGTCGAAAATACGATTTGTACCCAGTAGCATCTTCCAGACTCAGCTCTTTGACGAGATTATTATATGAACCCTGGGCATCATGTCGAAGGATCCATTGCCTTGCCATGTACTTCTGGTGTAAGTTAAACGACGTTTACGGTATCTTCGATATAAACAGACGAGGAGAAAAACAGCAAGTTGTCTCTTCTTTTGCAAATCTAATGTTTTGGGCGCCATATTGTTTTCGACTGAATCTCTGAAAACAAACACTAGAAGAGCCCCAGTCGCGATAAAAAGTCGGTAAGTGTGCTTTGACTGCTCACTCCGATATTTTGACGCCGTCAAAAAATCGTAGATAGTCGGCGTCAAAAAATCGTTCAATGTGCGCCGGCCTTTAGACACAGATGTAATCTTTCTTCAGTCTTTCATAAACAAAACACGTGATTCAATAGGACGAAAACAGTTTTTAATTATTTATTCTTTGAATTATCACCTGGGTGAAAATTAAAGTTTTTAATTATTTATTCCTTGAATTATTATCACCTAGGCGAAAATTCAACTTTTTAATTTAAAATTAATTTCCACCCAGATGGAAATTAATATTCACTTAGGTAAAAATTAAAAGTATTTAATTAAAATAAAAAGACTAGAGCCACATGTGACACAGAGTGGGACTTTGCAAATGTGCAAATTGCTAATTTAGAAAAATAAATAGGCCTTGAACGTAAATCCGAAGCGCCAAAAAAGTCGACAACTTTTAAACTTTTTTGTTTTTTTGAAAGGTTGTGAAACCGGAATTAGTCACCAGACCTAACATTTGAACGTACCAGCTAAAATCCTTTATCAATGACCTTCATCCTACTGAAGGTCAAGGTCACTCAAGGTCAAATTCACGAGAAACAAGTCTTTAAAATTTGGTAATGCATACTGTAATAACAACGGAAGTTGACGCTAGACATCAAATATGAAAGTATAAATGAACAGCCAAAGTCAATGACCTTAGATCCTAAAAAGGTCAAGGTCAACAAAGATCAAGGTCAAAAACGAAATTTTTTAATTTTTTTTAACCCTGTTCCGTTTTTGGAACTACAAAGCCGAAATCTATGAACCTTTAACATACGCTTAATAAAGCAATGCTGTAACTGAATGCAAGGTCATTTTTAAAAAAAAATTAAACTTGACCTTTTTTTTTGATAAACAATATTTTGACAAAAACAGAATTTTACCCGGATGTGCCACGCCCACGTTAGATTTTTTTATGTGACTTTATTTATATTAATAATATCTTAGTATGACTAAATTAGCAAGCCTTTGCATGTATTGGTTAACGAGATATACAATCATAAATGTCAAAAAAGGTCAAAATCAATAATCGGAAATTTTGAAATTAATAAACCTTGTTCCCTTTTTTGAACTATACAGCCAAAATAGCTGAGATTATGATATAATATAGCTAAAGTAATGAGGTTGGTATGTGCAGAAGCATTTTTAAAAAAAAATGTAGTCTATATGGATTTTTTTCAGACAACAAAATGTAAACAAAATCAAAATTTAACCCGGATGTGCCACGCCCATGTCAATTTTTTTTTGATGGATACATTGGTATGGAGAATGTTCACTTATGTTCAAATTTTCAAGCCTCTAAACTTAATAGATCATAAACTATGCATATATTAAAGTCAAAAAATTCAAAAAATCGGGTAAAGGTTTTCAAAATAGCAAAATTTAAGAAAAAACTATTTTTGCATTACAATACATTGTGATATATCGTTCGAAAGAGCTCATGAAGCCCATTCAGAATATGCAAAAATGAACCCTCTAGGTTAATTAGGTCACCTGTAGGAGCAGTACAAAGTTGCAAATTTGGCTATTTTTGGACACCTATAAAACCGGAAGTTGATATCGGAGGTCAAATATTAAAGTATCATCAGGTAGCCAAGGTCGATGACCTTTGACCTACTTAAGGTCAAGGTCATCAAAGGTCAAGGTCACGAGATATAAGCCTTTCAAAAACTGAAAAAATTCAACCGGAAGTTGTATAAAAGGAAAATCGAAATTCAAAATTCGGCTTCCCAGGTTTTGGTCGGAATCGACTATAGTTTCCAGAAATACAACCAGCTAATACACCACACTTACCACCAAGGCCCCATTTTTTTTTTATAAAAATATTTCAAATCAACATGGCGGCTGAAATATTATTTCGATTCCCGATCTTAGAATGTCCAGGTAAATCCCATAACTATGGCTACCGATCAGTATAAGTTTCGTTTAAAAATATTTATTACAGCGTAGGTGGGTCAATCGGAAGTTTGCGCCCTTCTCCCGCTTAAACCGGAAGTAGCGCAAAAATTTAGACTACGCAGTTTTGTTAACTACAATGATCTCTATTTGTAATAAAAATTTCAGACAAATCAGACAAAAAGCAAAGAAAATAGAAAAAAAGGTCAAAAATTGCAAAAGTTTGGATGTAAAAAGTTTGCTAAAAATATTTGAAACTTTTAAATTTTTAACTACTTATGAATTGGAAATTCGCTACAGATTCCCAAAAAAAAATTTGAGCAAAATCGAGCGAAAATTGCATCCTCCAGGGTCAAAAAAGCACTTTTTGCACATTTTGCAACTTTACCAAATCGGTTTTGCAAAAATGTTCCAATTTATATTCATTAAGTACCTCGCCACAAATGGACACATAGAGTTGCAAAACGGTTCCTGCAGTTGCAATAGTTAAGGCTGTGTGCCCTGTGTAAAAAACGAAAAAAAAAAAAAAACATTTCGAAAAAAAACTGGGACTTTGCGGTAGCAAAGTCCCACAATAAAATGTCGTATGTGAGCCACCGTAAGATCGTAATTTTCCAATAAAAAATGACCGAGAAATCTTGTACCAACCAGGACGCATTTTTCTACGTATTCTAAATTTTAGCAAAAACTAATGAGATACTTAATTTCTTGTCGGTTTCTTTCATTCTATATAGTTTACAAATAAAGTAATAATAATTATCTACAATCTGAGCCCAAAATTAACTAGAACCGAGGCAGTGCGCATCATAGTTCGGTGAAACGTCGCATTTTCAATCAAGGATAAGAGTTTTACAGATGAAATTAAACAATCAATTAACTTGTTTTTATTCAGTCGGTAGAGAAGAGTGCAATAACTAGTCTATGTTCGGTAGTGAAAAGGTAAATGAACATAAATCACTTCCTAGATAAAGTGTCAAAATACATACACTATGTGATATGAATGAGTGCACTGCAACGTTTGTTTGCAGTCAAATTAACTCAGCTTCAAATTCTCAGCTTCTTACAATGAATGATGTTGTTAAAAGAATAAATATATACCGTCATGTTTCTTATAAACACTGGTCAGCGGTCATATACAACGTACATATAACGCATTTTATTTTTTTATAAAAGAATTGTTATTAATTACAAAACTGGATTTTTAGAACACTTTTTCTTTTGGCAAGGTATCTTTATATACTACATTTAGTTGTTGTTTTCAAAATGACTTTTTTTGCAGTTTATTTCTGGAGAACGCACTGCTTGGTTTTCATAATGACTTTTTTTTTTTGCAGTACGCACTGCTTTGTTTTCATAATGTATTTTTTGCAGTGCGTTCGATTCTTCGAACGCACTGCATTGTTTTGCAAATGACTTTTTTTTTTTTTTGTCTACTTCTGGTCACGCAAATTCGGTATGAAGGGAACATACCACACAATATCTCAGATTATTTCCCACTCAATCTAACTGCACGGTGTTATGCGAATGTAAAATGGCGCTTTTTTGGTTAACCGGAAATGACGTAGGACAGAAAAACCCATTTTAAGTTTTTTACCATTTTCACCACTGTTTATCAACTGATTTTGATCAGACTCACTTTGTTAAATTCTCTAATCGATTGTTTACAAGATAGGTGTTTAAAAACATCCACTTTGAAAACTTTGTCGCTGACTTTTGGAGCACCTTTTTTGACCATTTTTTCAACTTTTTCAATTTTATTTTGATCGACCTGAAAACTCGCATATGCATAGACCTTTTGATTGCAAACAATAAGCAATTTTAAAAATTCCGATAACACTTCCGGTTTTGACGTCATTCGCTCTCAAAGTTGAAATTTCAACTTCCGGAATTTTGAAGATATTCGAAAAATTCTTTTTGCAGTATGTTTGTTATGTAGACACAAAAGTATACAAATCATAAAATTTGACCCGGATGTAACGGATCAGTCGCCATCTTGAAATGGTATATTTTTATAAAACGCAAAATGGGGCCTCAGGGTGTTATGGAATTTGCATAATTTTTATGTATGTTATCAACAGTGGACTGCGACTAAAACATGGGAAGCCGATTTTTGAATTTCAATTCTGAATTTTTCTAATTTCCGGTAAAAATAAATCAGTAATTGTCGAAACTTTCAAGGCCTGTATTTTGTGACATTGACCTTTTGTGACTTAGTGACCTGTATAAAAGTTATTGCCCTAGATAAGATGTATCCAATGACATATTTTTTTCAGATACCCAATGGTTACTTCCGGTTTTATAGCCGTTTGAAAATTGTAATTTTTAACTTTAAACAGCCCTACCACGTGACCTAATTTACATATGTCTTGTTTTCTTTCACCGTCGTGCTATGCTCTGTCTGCTCTTTCCAATGATATACAATACAACACTTTTGCATCAAAATTCCGCCTTTTAAAGTTTGAAAAATTTGTGTCAATTTCCATTGAAACTGTGCGTGTTTTTTTCAAATTTTATTTCGATCGTTCTGTAAACTTACAGGTAGATAGACATTTTGATGGCGAACAAAAATATGTTTTCAAAATTTTTGTATCACTTCCCGTTGTGACGTCATTTGCTCTTAAAGTTGAAATTTCAACTTCCGGAATTTTCAAGATATTCGAAAAATTCTTTGCAGTATGTTTGTAATATAGACACAAAAGTATACAAATAATAAAATTTGACCCGGATGTAACAGATCAGTCGCCATCTTGAAATGGTATATAAAACGCAAAATGGGGCCTCAGGGTGTAATAAAATTTGCATAATTCTGATGTCTTTGGAATCTACAATCGATTGTTACCAAAACATGAGAAGCTGATTTTTGAATTTCAATTCTGATTTATTTTATAATTTCCGGTTAAAATAAATCAGTAATTGTCAAAACTTTAAAGGCTCATATCTCGTGACCTTGCCCTCTGGTGACCAAGTGACCTGAAACAAATTCATTGCCATTGACGATACCTATGCACGGATACTTTCATTAAGGTTTTCCGATGTTTACTTCCGGTTTTATATCCATTTGAAAATTGCAGTTTTTAACTTTAAAGAGCTCTGACACGTGACCTTATTCATATGCGTCACAAATTCTTTCACAGTCTTATTATGCTAAATCTGCTCTTTCAAAGGATATGCAAAACAATATTTTAAAATAAAAATAGCGCCTTTTGAATTTTGTAAATTTATTATTCCATCTGCTTGTAAAATATTAAATTCAAACTTCAGTTGAAGGGAGAGTACTACATTTAGACATGCAGTTTCCCCTCAACTGCGTTTGGGCGATACTCCATGTTAATATTTAGTTCTCTCCTATTATACCTTGCGTTTGGGCGATACGATTATCATTAGTGTACTTTTTTACATTGTAATTGAATGCAGTTTTTTTTACGTATGAAATAATGTTACATAATGTTGACCATTGAAAAGTTTTCAAAGAAACATTAATATATTTTTTCTTTGAACAAATTATCTAATGATAAATTTCGATCTGTATTTCAAACTATGAAGTATGAATGCTGTGCAGTCAGTTTCTAAATTGAGATTGGACTCTTCCATGTGTCCTATCTTGCATGTTAGAACTTATTTATAAATCTTAGAAAGTTTTTGATATTAGCTTTCCTCTGATGTATAACAAACTGTGATTACGCCTTTTAAAGACTTTCTTTTCATCAGATGACTTTTCACTTTTAAAATTGTGTACCTTCTGCATTTTTGACAATTTTTTCAACTTTTGCAATTTTATTTTGGTCAATATGAAAACTTACATATGCATAGACATTTTGATGACAAACAATATGATCTTTTCAAATATTTTATATCACTTCCGGTTTTGACGTCATTCGCTTGTACAGTTGAAATTTCAACTTCCGGAATAATGAAGATATTCTAAAAAATGTTTTTGCAATGTGCTAGTAATCATTATTGACAAAATATGAAATGATAAAATCTGACCCAGCTGTTTCATATCGGCCGCCATCTTGAACTGACTTGTTTTACTTTAAATCCAAATTCAGAATCAGGGAATCATCCGATTTGGATAAAAATGATGTGTATGGAATCTACAGTCGATTGCTAACAAAAAATCGAAAGCCTATTTTTTAATTTCGATTCAGATTTTTGTAAGGCTCATATCTTGTGACCTTGACCTTGAGTAACCTTGTGACCTGAATAAAAGTTGTTGTCTTTGACCAAATCTCTCCAATGACAATCATTTTAGATGCCCAATGTTTACTTCCAGTTTTATGGCCTTCTAAAAATTGCAATTTTTAACTACAAACAGCTCTGTCACATGCGTCAAAAATTCTTTTTCAGTTTTACTATGCTCGATCTACTCTTTCAAATAATATAAGACACAATGTAATTGAATCATAATTCCGCGTTTTAGAATTTGAAAACTGTGCGTGATTTTTTCAAAATTTATTTCGATCAAATTGAAAACATACAGATAAATAGACATTTTCATGACAACCAAAAATCTGTTTTCAAAATTTTGTTATTACTTCCGGATTTGACGTCATTCGCTTTTAAACTTAAAATTCCAACTTGAATTCTCAAGATATCTGAAAAAATATTTTTACAATTTATTTTGAATGGTCATACAAAATATCTGAATTGATCAAATCTGATCTGGATGTTTTAGATCAGTCGCCATCTTGGATTGACCAATTTATTTTCAAACCGAAATTTGATAACGGAGTATTGAATAAATATGATGTCTATAAAATCTTTAATCGAGTGTTTACAAAACATGGGAAGCCGATTTTTGAATTTTAATTCAGAATATTTTTGATTTTCAGTTAAAAAATTTAGTAATAGTCAAAACGTTTAAGGCTTATATCTTGTGACCTTGACCCTTAGTGACCTTTTGACCTGCACAAAAGTTATTGACCTTGATGAGATCTATCTAATGATAGCTTTATATTTGATGTGCTGTTTTAACTTACGGATAAAAAAAAAACATTTGAAAATTGCATTGTTTAACTTTAAAGAGTTCTGTCACGTGACCTAATTTGCATACGATACAAATTCTTTCTCAAGCTTACTATGTTCGATCTATTCTTTCTAATAATATATATAACACAATACATTTGAATCAAAATTGCTCCTTATAAAATTTTAACTTTCTTCATTAGTAACTGTGTGTGTGTGGTATTTTTTTTAGTATGAAATAATGGCACTGAAAAATATCTTAATGCGATATATGAATTTACAAGTCCAAAAGAAGAAAATCCAATCTAAATCTATTTTCAAAATTAATTAAAATACTTTTAAAAATCGCTTTTTTGTACGTTGTATACATGTAACCTTTGACCCGTTTAACGTTTTTATAAGAAATTTCAAGACATAATATGTTCTTGTAACAACATCGGACGTTATACAAACATAGGAGCTGTTGTATGAACTGATTGTGAGTGGCTATCACTCTCAACAAATAAACGATTACCAATAGAGTCTAAACTCAAGGGACTTTTCACTACCGAACAATCACTAGCCATTCGACTTTTTTACTACCAAATGTATATACTAGTAATTAAGTTATTAGACTGTTTAATGCATTTGTTAAACTCTCACCATAGAAAATGCCACGTTTCAGCTATGTGTTAAGTAGGATGCACACTGCTCGGTACCGTCATCACGGTTCTAGTTGCAGTGCGTTCGATTTGTCGAACGCACTGCTTTGGTTTGCAATTGACTATATTTTTTTTTGTCTATTTCTGGTCACGCTACCCAGCCAAAACTACACATACCACACATTACCTGACACCATTTCCTGCGATGATTAACTGCTCGGTATTGCTTAAATGTAAAATGACGCATTTTTGCCTAACCGGAAATGACGTATATTAAAAAGTCGTATTTCAGGGTTTTTCCATTTTCAACTCATTTTTCCAACAGATTGTGATGTGTCTTTTTTGGTTCATTTGTTTAATCCAATAGCTACAAATTGCAATTTTGAAAAATTCATATTTTGACTTTTGTAGCTGACTTTTGGAGCACTTTTTAAAGCATTTTTTTTTTTAACTTTGGCAATTTTATGTCGATCGATCTGAAACCTTTCAGTTACATAGACATATGAATTTCCAAAGAAAATCAATTTTCAAGTTTCGATATCACTTCCGGTTTTGACGTCAGTTTCTTCTAAACTTTCAATTTCAACTTCCTGAACATTTGAAAAAAATGTTTTGTGTTATCATAGATTTGGTCATACATAAAAAAATGAAATGATGAAATTTTACCCAGGTGTAAGGGATCAGCCGCCATCTTAAACTGACCTATTTTTCTTAAAAATTTTAATTCAGAACCGGGGGTTGATCGGATTTTTTTAATTTGAAATCTACGGCAGTGACCTTGACCTTTGATGACCTTTTGTCCTGTACAAATGTTATTGCCCTTGACGAGATATATCATATTATATATTCATTTGCGATGTCTGATGTTTACTTCCGGTTTTACCGCCATTTGAAAATTGGAATTTTTAACTTTAAAGAGCTGTCACGTGACCAAATTAACATACGTCACAAATTTTTAGACATATTTACTATGCCAAATCTGCTCTTTCAAATGATATATAACACAATATATTTGAATCAAAATCGCGCTTTTTAAAACTTTCAAATTTTGTGCCAATTTCCATTGTAACTGCGTGTTTTTTTGAAATTTTATTTTGATCGATCTGAAAACTTACAGATAGATAGACAATTTGATAATGAACGAAAAAATATTTCTTAGATTTTGATATCACTTCCGGTTTTGACGTCATTTGTTTGTAAACTTGCAATTTTAACTTTTGGAGTTTCGGAGATATTTGAAAATTTCTTTTTGCATTATGTCAGAAATGGTCATCATAAAAGATATAACTGATAAAATCCGAACCGGAAGTACTATGTCAGGTGCCATGTTGTTGTGACTATTTTTTTTATAAAACTCAAATTGGGGTCTTAGGGGATAATCAGATTTGCATAATATCAGTGTCTGTGAAATCCTTAGTCTATGGCCAACAACCTTATGACAACTGATTTTTTGAATTTCGATTTCGATTTCTTTATATATCTGGAACAAGAATTGTAGTAATTACCGATACATTCAATGCTCATATCTTATGACCTTAACCGTTGATGACCTTTTGACCTGTACAAAATGTATTGCTCTTGACGATATCTATGCACGGATACTTCATTTCGATGTTTACTTCTGGTTTTATAGTCATTTGAAAATTAAAGTTTTTAACTTTAAAAAGCTCTGTTACTAGACCTATTTTACATACGCCACAAATTATTAAATTCAAACTTTGTCAGTTGAAGAGAGAGAACTACAGTACATGTTAAAAATATATTTACATTCATTTTTAGGGGGGAATTGTATCATACTAAACTACATTTAGAATTTTCAAATGATCTGAAAAAACATTTGCTTGCAAAATGTAAGATTAAAACTTATAAGATTAAAACTTACATGTTTGTTGTCTGTATGTTTAAATGAAGTTCTCTCCCTTCAACTGACAATTGCACTATCATGCTTAACATAACTTTCTTGCATGGTAACTTATTAAATTATGTAGTAAAAAAGATAAAAGTAAATCTAAATGTAGTAGATAACGATCTAATGCAAGAAGAAAATCCGTTCTAAAAATCTGGTTCTGTCATTTATTAAATAAAAGTTTTAAAATTGCATGTCTAAAAACGTTGACCATTAAAATGTTTTTAAAAAAAATAATAACAGATTTTTTGCTAAATTTATTTTAAAATGCTAATTTACGAGCTGTACTGTGAACATACTGGTATGGAGGACTGGTTAGCTCTCAATTTCTTTATGTTGAGAATTGGCTCTTTCATATGTATGGTAGTGCATATGAAATATATCAATAAATATTCTTTGATATTCTTAAAGTATTTTATTTCCAATGATGTATTAAAATGTACATAAATAAAAACGGCTTTTATATAAACAGGTGACTTTTCACTACCAAAACATACGCTGGTTATTCCAATTTTCACTTCCGAACGTGAACTGGTTATTCTACTTTTCACTACCGAATATAAACAATTTATATGCCGGTTTTTTATTGAAAATATCACTTTTCACCAATGGAAGATACCGGATGTGCACTGCTTGGTACCGTCGCACCTTTGCATGTCTAAAAACGTTGACCATTAAAATGTTTTTTTCAAAAAATAATAATATAGATTTTTTTGCTCGAAGTTTAAGGGATGTGTTAACCAACAGTTCGACCAAAAAAAAAATTAATCTCAGAATTCATTTTTTTTTAGCTTATCTAATCCGTCAAATTGTTCACAACTCTCTTACAAAATATATCAAATGATGTGGATTATAAAATATATAATTCACAGAGATTTGATGAAGTTAATGCAACCTTTCACAAACTTGGATTGCGCACTGCCCAGTATCGTCTCACGATTCTATTTTTTTTTTGTCTACTTCTGGTCACGCTAATTCGGTTGCCACACGTTATCTCACATGTGTTCTTACGATAACTAACTGCTCGGTGTTGCGTGAATGTCAAATGACGGTTTTTTGTCCAACCGGAAATGACATATGACAGAAAAATCTATTTTATGTTTTTTACCATTTTTACCTCTGTCTTTCAACCGATTTTGATGGAACTTTTTTTGTTTATTTCATTATTCTAATGACATTCGTTGCTGACTTTTTGGAGCACTTTTTTAACCGTTTTTTTAACTTTTGCAATTTTATTTCGATCAATTTGAAAACTTACAGATGTATAAACATTTTGATGGTTTTTTCACAAATTTTATATCACTTCCGGTTTTGACGTCATTTTAGAGTTGAAATGTCAACCTCCGGAATAATTAAGATATTCGAGAAAATCTTTTTGCAATGTGCTAGAAAATAACCATTGCCTAAATATGAAATGGTAATATCTTACCCAGATATTTCATATCAGCCGCCATCTTGAAATGAGTAATTTTTCTTTAAATCGAAATTCAGAATCAGGGAATTATCCGATTTGAATAAAAATGATGTCAAGGGAATCTTCAATCGATTGCTAACAAAACATGGCGTGCCGATTTTTGAATTCCGCTTCAGAATTTTTTTTTATTTCTTGTTTAAAATTTTCAGTAATAGTCAAAAGTCTTAGAGCTCATATCTTGTGACCTTGACCTTGAGTGATCTTGTGACCTAAATAAAAGTTGTTGCCCTTAACGAGATCTATCCAATGACATTATCATTTTGGATGCCCAATGTTTACTTCCGGTTTTATAGCCGTCAGAAAATTGCAATTTTTAACTTTAAACAGCTGTCACGTGACCTAATTTACATACGACACAAATTATTTTTGATTCGTTTTGTGCTTGATCTACGCTTTCCAATGATATATGACAATATGTAATTGAATCATAATTCCGCGTTTTAGAATTTGAAAATATCCTGCCAAATTCCATTGTAAATGTTCGTGTTTCGTTTGTCTGTCTGCTGGTATTCCCGCATCCCTTTTAGTTAACCTGCCTGTATACTGGTAGCCACGCGCCCCTTTTATTTGGTCTGACTGCTTATAGTTCTGCACCCGTTTCATTTAGTCTGTCTGCTGGTATTTTTGAATCCATTTTATCTGCCCACATGAAAATATGGACGTATATTGTCGTCACCCCTGTCTGTCCGTCGGTCCGTCAACAGTTTCTTGTACACGCGATAAGACGAGAGTTTTTATCCGATTTGAGTGAAGCTTGGTATGTGTCTTCATCTTGATACTATCTCGGCGCTTTTATCTCTTTTAGTTAATCTGCATGTGTATTGGTAGTGCTTCACCCCTTTTATTTAGTCTGACTGCTGGTATTTCTACATCCATTTTTATTAAGTCTGCCTTCTTGTAGTTCTACATCCATTTTATTATTCCTGCAAAAATATCTTGCAGTAAACTCACTACTGACACAAAATATAATGTATGAAATTGAGAAAGTATTTTTACACGTGTGCTAGGAACTTGGAAAGTTTTTGGAATGTTTTATTTCATCTGCCATTGATTGAAAAATGCAAATTTCATCCATGTATCAGGTAGGATGTTTACTTCCAGTTTTATAGCCGCCTGAAAATTGCAATTTTAAACTTTAAAGGGTCCTGTAACGTGACCTTATGCTTGATCTACACAAGGCCTTCTCGATAAATTTTTGTTAAGGATTAATGCATTTATATAAAAAAAATATAAGGGTCAAATATATCTTAGCTAGTATAGCGAGCATAGCGTTTTAGCGTAATATGTCACTGTTGAGGGCGTATTTGGCCCGCGGACAACCATTTGTGAAGGCCTGATCTACACTTTCCAATGATAAACAACACAATATATTTGAATCAAAATTCCGTGTTTTAGAATTTGAAAATATTATGCCAATTTCTATTGCAACTGTGCGTGATTTTTTTCAAATTTCATTTTAATCGTTACAGGTATAGGTAAACAGAAATTCAGAATCAGGGAATCATCCGATTGGAATAAAAATGATGTCTATGGAATCTACAGTCGATTGCTAACAAAACATTTTTGCCGATTTTTGAATTTCATTCAGAATGTTTTTTTTATTTCCGGTTTTAAATTTTCAGTCATAGTCAAAACTTTTAAGGCTCATATCTTGTGACCTTGAGTGACCTTGAGACCTCGACAAAAGTTGTTGCCCTTGACGAGATCTATCCAATGGCATAATCGTTTGAGATGCCCAATGTTTCTTCCGCTTTTATGGCCGTCTGAAAATTGCAATTTTTAACTTTAAACAGCTCTATCACGTGACCTAATTTGCATACCAAACAAAATCTTTCTCATGCTCGATATGCTTGGTCTACTCTTTCCAAAGATATACTAGAACCATGAATGGTACCATGCAGTGCGCATCCGGTTTCGTCCATTGGTGAAAAGTGACATCTTTCAATCCATGATGTCAGGTTTACAGAAGAAAGATTGTTTTACATTAAAATGCAGAAGGTACAAAATTTTAAAACGCACAATTTTCAATTCGGTAGTGAAAAGTAGAAAAACCTGTTCACACACGGTAGTCAAAAGTGAAATAAACATTTCATGTTCGGTAGTGAAAAGTCATCTGATTAAAAAAGGCGTAATCACAGTTTGATATACATCAGTGGAAAACGCATATCACAAAATTTCTAAGATTTGTAAATAAGTTCTAAAGTGCAAGAAAGGACTCATGAAAGAGCCAAATCTCAATTTAGAAACGGACTGCACAGTATTCATACTTCATAGTTTGAAATACAGATCGAATTTTATCAATACATATTTCATTCAAAGAAAATATATCTTAATGTTTCTTTTAAACAGTTACAATGTAACAAAAAGTGCATTAATGATAACGTATCGCCCAAACGCAAGTTAATGGGAGAGGACGATCGCCCAAACGCAGCTTTATGTCAAAATGTAGTACTCTCCCTTCAACTGAAATTTGAATTTAATATCTTACAAGCAGATGGAATAACTAATTTTCAAAATTCAAAAGGCGCTATTTTGATTTTAAATATTGTGTTGTATATAATTGAAAAAGTAGATTTAGCATGATTAGATTGTGAAAGAATTTGTGACGTACATGAATTAGGTCACGTGTCAGAGCTCTTTAAAGCTAAAAACTGCAATTTTCAAATGGATATAAAACCGGAAGTAAACATCGGAAAACCTAAATGAAAGTATCTGTGCATAGGTATCGTCAATGGCAATGAATTTGTTTCAGGTCACTTGGTCACCAGAGGTCAAGGTCACAAGATATGAGCCTTTAAAGTTTTGACAATTACTGATTTATCTTAACCGGAAATCAAAATAAATCAGAATTGAAATTCAAAAATCGGCGTCTCATGTTTTGGTAGCAATCGACTGTAGATTCCACAAACATCAGAATTATGCATATTTCATTACACCCTGAGGCCCCATTTTGCGTTTTATGAAAATATACCATTTCAAGATGGCGACTGATCTGTTACATCCGGGTCAAATTTTATTATTTGTATACTTTTGTGTCTATATAACATACATACTGCAAAAAGAATTTTTCAAATATCTTCAAAATTCCGGAAGTTGAAATTTCGACTTTGAGAGCCAATAACTTCAAAACCGGAAGTGATACAAAAATTTTGAAAACATATTTTTGTTCGCCATCAAAATGTCTATCTACCTGTAAGTTTTCAGAACGATCGAAATAAAATTTGAAAAAAACACGCACAGTTTCAATGGAAATTGACACAAATTTTTCAAACTTTAAAAAGGCGGAATTTTGATTCAAATATATTGTGTTGTATATCATTGGAAAGAGCAGACATAGCATAGTACGACGGTGAAAGAAAATAAGACATATGTAAATTAGGTCACGTGGTAGGGCTGTTTAAAGTTAAAAACTAGAACCATGAATGGTACCATGCAGTGCGCATCCGGTTTCGTCCATTGGTGAAAAGTGACATCTTTCAATCCATGATGTCAGGTTTACAGAAGAAAGCTTGTTTTACATTAAAATGCAGAAGGTACAAAATTTTAAAACGCACAATTTTGAATTCGGTAGTGAAAAGTAGAAAAACCAGTTCACACACGGTAGTCAAAAGTGAAATAAACATTTCATGTTCGGTAGTGAAAAGTCATCTGATTAAAAAAGGCGTAATCACAGTTTGATATTCATCAGTGGAAAACGCATATCACAAAATTTCTAAGATTTGTAAATACGTTCTAAAGTGCGAGAAAGGACACATGAAAGAGCCAGATCTCAATTTAGAAACGGACTGCACAGTATTCATACTTCATAGTTTGAAATACAGATCCAATTTTATCAATACATATTTCATTCAAAGAAAATATATCTTAATGTTTCTTTTAAACAGTTACAATGTAAACAAAAAGTACATTAATGATAACGTATCGCCCAAACGCAAGTTAATGGGAGAGGACGCCCAAACGCAGCTTTATGTCAAAATGTAGTTCTCTCCCTTCAACTGAAATTTGAATTTAATATTTTACAAGCAGATGGAATAACTAATTTTCAAAATTCAAAAGGCGCTATTTAGATTTTAAAATATTGTGTTGTATATAATTGAAAAAGTAGATTTAGCATAATTAGATTGTGAAAGAATTTGTGGCGTACATGAATTAGGTCACGTGTCAGAGCTCTTTAAAGCTAAAAACTGCAATTTTCAAATGGATATAAAACCGGAAGTAAACATCGGAAAACCTAAATGAAAGTATCTGTGCATAGGTATCGTCAATGGCAATGAATTTGTTTCAGGTCACTTGGTCACCAGAGGTCAAAGTCACAAGATATGAGCCTTTAAAGTTTTGACAATTACTGATTTATCTTAACCGGAAATTAAAATAAATCAGAATTGAAATTTAAAAATCGGCGTCTCATGATTTGGTAGCAATCGACTGTAGATTCCAAAAACATCAGAATTATGCAAATTTCATTACACCCTGAGGCTCCATTTTGCGTTTTATGAAAATATACCATTTCAAGATGGCGACTGATCTGTTACATCTGGATCAAATTTTATTATTTGTATACTTTTGTGTCTATATTACATACATACTGCAAAAAGAATTTTTCAAATATCTTCAAAATTCCGGAAGTTGAGATTTCGACTTTGAGAGCCAATAACTTCAAAACCGGAAGTGATACCAAAATTTTGAAAACATATTTTTGTTCGCCATCAAAATGTCTATCTACCTGTAAGTTTTCAGAACGATCGAAATAAAAATTGAAAAAAACACGCACAGTTTCAATGGAAATTGACACAAATTTTTCAAACTTTAAAAGGCGGAATTTTGATTCAAATATATTGTGTTGTATATCATTGGAAAGAGCAGACATAGCATAGTACGACGGTGAAAGAAAATAAGACATATGTAAATTAGGTCACGTGGTAGGGCTGTTTAAAGTTAAAAATTACAATTTTCAAACGGCTATAAAACCGGAAGTAACCATTGGGCATCTGAAAAAAATATGTCATTGGATACATCTAATCAAGGGCAATAACTTTTGTACAGGTCACAAAGTCACAAAAGGTCAAGGTCACAAAATATGGGCCTTGAAAATTTTGACAATTACTGATTTATTTTTACCGGAAATCAGAAAAATTCAGAATTGAAATTCAAAAATCGGCTTCCCATGTTTTGGTCGCAGTCGACTGTTGATTACATAGACATAAAAATTATACAAATTCCATAACACCCTGAGGCCCCATTTTGCGTTTTATGAAAATATACCATTTCAAGATGGCGCCTGATCTGTTACATCCGGGTCAAATTTTATGATTTGTATAATTTTGAGTCGACATAACAAACATATTGCAAAAAGAATTTTTCGAATATCTTCATTATTCCGGAAGTTGAAATTTCAACTTTGAGAGCGAATGACGTCAAAACCGGAAGTGATATCGAAATTTTGAAAATTGCTAATTGCTCGCAATCAAAATGTCTATAAATATGTAAGTTTTCAGGTTGATCAATATAAAATTGCAAAAGTTGAAAAAGTGGTCCAGAAAAGGTGCTCCAAAAGTCAGCAAGATTTTTCTCAAAATGATATTGTTAAACTTTTGTCTTGTGGACAATCGATTAAAAAAATATGTAAAGTCAGTCCGATCAAAATCGGTTGAAAAATAAAGGAGATAATGGCCAAAACATCAAAACCCATATGTTCTCATACGTCATTTCCGGTTGGTAGGGCATGCGTCATTTTACATTTAAACAATACCGAGCAGTAGATTATCGTGGGAAATCTTGAGAGATTATGTGTGGCATGTGTAGTTTTGGCTGGGCGCTCTGACCAGAAAGTGAAAAAAAAAAAAAAAAAAAAAAACTAGAACCATGAATGGTACCATGCAGTGCGCATCCGGTTTCGTCCATTGGTGAAAAGTGACATCTTTCAATCCACGATGTCAGGTTTACAGAAGAAAGCTTGTTTTACATTAAAATGCAGAAGGTACAAAATTTTCAAAACGCACAATTTTGAATTCGGTAGTGAAAAGTAGAAAAACCAGTTCACACACGGTAGTCAAAAGTGAAATAAACATTTCATGTTCGGTAGTGAAAAGTCATCTGATTAAAAAAAAGGCGTAATCACAGTTTGATATACATCAGTGGAAAACGCATATCACAAAATTTCTAAGATTTGTAAATAAGTTCTAAAGTGCAAGAAAGGACTCATGAAAGAGCCAAATCTCAATTTAGAAACGGACTGCACAGTATTCATACTTCATAGTTTGAAATACAGATCGAATTTTATCAATACATATTTCATTCAAAGAAAATATATCTTAATGTTTCTTTTAAACAGTTACAATGTAACAAAAAGTGCATTAATGATAACGTATCGCCCAAACGCAAGTTAATGGGAGAGGACGATCGCCCAAACGCAGCTTTATGTCAAAATGTAGTACTCTCCCTTCAACTGAAATTTGAATTTAATATCTTACAAGCAGATGGAATAACTAATTTTCAAAATTCAAAAGGCGCTATTTTGATTTTAAATATTGTGTTGTATATAATTGAAAAAGTAGATTTAGCATGATTAGATTGTGAAAGAATTTGTGACGTACATGAATTAGGTCACGTGTCAGAGCTCTTTAAAGCTAAAAACTGCAATTTTCAAATGGATATAAAACCGGAAGTAAACATCGGAAAACCTAAATGAAAGTATCTGTGCATAGGTATCGTCAATGGCAATGAATTTGTTTCAGGTCACTTGGTCACCAGAGGTCAAGGTCACAAGATATGAGCCTTTAAAGTTTTGACAATTACTGATTTATCTTAACCGGAAATCAAAATAAATCAGAATTGAAATTCAAAAATCGGCGTCTCATGTTTTGGTAGCAATCGACTGTAGATTCCACAAACATCAGAATTATGCATATTTCATTACACCCTGAGGCCCCATTTTGCGTTTTATGAAAATATACCATTTCAAGATGGCGACTGATCTGTTACATCCGGGTCAAATTTTATTATTTGTATACTTTTGTGTCTATATAACATACATACTGCAAAAAGAATTTTTCAAATATCTTCAAAATTCCGGAAGTTGAAATTTCGACTTTGAGAGCCAATAACTTCAAAACCGGAAGTGATACAAAAATTTTGAAAACATATTTTTGTTCGCCATCAAAATGTCTATCTACCTGTAAGTTTTCAGAACGATCGAAATAAAATTTGAAAAAAACACGCACAGTTTCAATGGAAATTGACACAAATTTTTCAAACTTTAAAAAGGCGGAATTTTGATTCAAATATATTGTGTTGTATATCATTGGAAAGAGCAGACATAGCATAGTACGACGGTGAAAGAAAATAAGACATATGTAAATTAGGTCACGTGGTAGGGCTGTTTAAAGTTAAAAACTAGAACCATGAATGGTACCATGCAGTGCGCATCCGGTTTCGTCCATTGGTGAAAAGTGACATCTTTCAATCCATGATGTCAGGTTTACAGAAGAAAGCTTGTTTTACATTAAAATGCAGAAGGTACAAAATTTTAAAACGCACAATTTTGAATTCGGTAGTGAAAAGTAGAAAAACCAGTTCACACACGGTAGTCAAAAGTGAAATAAACATTTCATGTTCGGTAGTGAAAAGTCATCTGATTAAAAAAGGCGTAATCACAGTTTGATATTCATCAGTGGAAAACGCATATCACAAAATTTCTAAGATTTGTAAATACGTTCTAAAGTGCGAGAAAGGACACATGAAAGAGCCAGATCTCAATTTAGAAACGGACTGCACAGTATTCATACTTCATAGTTTGAAATACAGATCCAATTTTATCAATACATATTTCATTCAAAGAAAATATATCTTAATGTTTCTTTTAAACAGTTACAATGTAAACAAAAAGTACATTAATGATAACGTATCGCCCAAACGCAAGTTAATGGGAGAGGACGCCCAAACGCAGCTTTATGTCAAAATGTAGTTCTCTCCCTTCAACTGAAATTTGAATTTAATATTTTACAAGCAGATGGAATAACTAATTTTCAAAATTCAAAAGGCGCTATTTAGATTTTAAAATATTGTGTTGTATATAATTGAAAAAGTAGATTTAGCATAATTAGATTGTGAAAGAATTTGTGGCGTACATGAATTAGGTCACGTGTCAGAGCTCTTTAAAGCTAAAAACTGCAATTTTCAAATGGATATAAAACCGGAAGTAAACATCGGAAAACCTAAATGAAAGTATCTGTGCATAGGTATCGTCAATGGCAATGAATTTGTTTCAGGTCACTTGGTCACCAGAGGTCAAAGTCACAAGATATGAGCCTTTAAAGTTTTGACAATTACTGATTTATCTTAACCGGAAATTAAAATAAATCAGAATTGAAATTTAAAAATCGGCGTCTCATGATTTGGTAGCAATCGACTGTAGATTCCAAAAACATCAGAATTATGCAAATTTCATTACACCCTGAGGCTCCATTTTGCGTTTTATGAAAATATACCATTTCAAGATGGCGACTGATCTGTTACATCTGGATCAAATTTTATTATTTGTATACTTTTGTGTCTATATTACATACATACTGCAAAAAGAATTTTTCAAATATCTTCAAAATTCCGGAAGTTGAGATTTCGACTTTGAGAGCCAATAACTTCAAAACCGGAAGTGATACCAAAATTTTGAAAACATATTTTTGTTCGCCATCAAAATGTCTATCTACCTGTAAGTTTTCAGAACGATCGAAATAAAAATTGAAAAAAACACGCACAGTTTCAATGGAAATTGACACAAATTTTTCAAACTTTAAAAGGCGGAATTTTGATTCAAATATATTGTGTTGTATATCATTGGAAAGAGCAGACATAGCATAGTACGACGGTGAAAGAAAATAAGACATATGTAAATTAGGTCACGTGGTAGGGCTGTTTAAAGTTAAAAATTACAATTTTCAAACGGCTATAAAACCGGAAGTAACCATTGGGCATCTGAAAAAAATATGTCATTGGATACATCTAATCAAGGGCAATAACTTTTGTACAGGTCACAAAGTCACAAAAGGTCAAGGTCACAAAATATGGGCCTTGAAAATTTTGACAATTACTGATTTATTTTTACCGGAAATCAGAAAAATTCAGAATTGAAATTCAAAAATCGGCTTCCCATGTTTTGGTCGCAGTCGACTGTTGATTACATAGACATAAAAATTATACAAATTCCATAACACCCTGAGGCCCCATTTTGCGTTTTATGAAAATATACCATTTCAAGATGGCGCCTGATCTGTTACATCCGGGTCAAATTTTATGATTTGTATAATTTTGAGTCGACATAACAAACATATTGCAAAAAGAATTTTTCGAATATCTTCATTATTCCGGAAGTTGAAATTTCAACTTTGAGAGCGAATGACGTCAAAACCGGAAGTGATATCGAAATTTTGAAAATTGCTAATTGCTCGCAATCAAAATGTCTATAAATATGTAAGTTTTCAGGTTGATCAATATAAAATTGCAAAAGTTGAAAAAGTGGTCCAGAAAAGGTGCTCCAAAAGTCAGCAAGATTTTTCTCAAAATGATATTGTTAAACTTTTGTCTTGTGGACAATCGATTAAAAAAATATGTAAAGTCAGTCCGATCAAAATCGGTTGAAAAATAAAGGAGATAATGGCCAAAACATCAAAACCCATATGTTCTCATACGTCATTTCCGGTTGGTAGGGCATGCGTCATTTTACATTTAAACAATACCGAGCAGTAGATTATCGTGGGAAATCTTGAGAGATTATGTGTGGCATGTGTAGTTTTGGCTGGGCGCTCTGACCAGAAAGTGAAAAAAAAAAAAAAAAAAAAAACTAGAACCATGAATGGTACCATGCAGTGCGCATCCGGTTTCGTCCATTGGTGAAAAGTGACATCTTTCAATCCACGATGTCAGGTTTACAGAAGAAAGCTTGTTTTACATTAAAATGCAGAAGGTACAAAATTTTCAAAACGCACAATTTTGAATTCGGTAGTGAAAAGTAGAAAAACCAGTTCACACACGGTAGTCAAAAGTGAAATAAACATTTCATGTTCGGTAGTGAAAAGTCATCTGATTAAAAAAAAGGCGTAATCACAGTTTGATATACATCAGTGGAAAACGCATATCACAAAATTTCTAAGATTTGTAAATAAGTTCTAAAGTGCAAGAAAGGACTCATGAAAGAGCCAAATCTCAATTTAGAAACGGACTGCACAGTATTCATACTTCATAGTTTGAAATACAGATCGAATTTTATCAATACATATTTCATTCAAAGAAAATATATCTTAATGTTTCTTTTAAACAGTTACAATGTAACAAAAAGTGCATTAATGATAACGTATCGCCCAAACGCAAGTTAATGGGAGAGGACGATCGCCCAAACGCAGCTTTATGTCAAAATGTAGTACTCTCCCTTCAACTGAAATTTGAATTTAATATCTTACAAGCAGATGGAATAACTAATTTTCAAAATTCAAAAGGCGCTATTTTGATTTTAAATATTGTGTTGTATATAATTGAAAAAGTAGATTTAGCATGATTAGATTGTGAAAGAATTTGTGACGTACATGAATTAGGTCACGTGTCAGAGCTCTTTAAAGCTAAAAACTGCAATTTTCAAATGGATATAAAACCGGAAGTAAACATCGGAAAACCTAAATGAAAGTATCTGTGCATAGGTATCGTCAATGGCAATGAATTTGTTTCAGGTCACTTGGTCACCAGAGGTCAAGGTCACAAGATATGAGCCTTTAAAGTTTTGACAATTACTGATTTATCTTAACCGGAAATCAAAATAAATCAGAATTGAAATTCAAAAATCGGCGTCTCATGTTTTGGTAGCAATCGACTGTAGATTCCACAAACATCAGAATTATGCATATTTCATTACACCCTGAGGCCCCATTTTGCGTTTTATGAAAATATACCATTTCAAGATGGCGACTGATCTGTTACATCCGGGTCAAATTTTATTATTTGTATACTTTTGTGTCTATATAACATACATACTGCAAAAAGAATTTTTCAAATATCTTCAAAATTCCGGAAGTTGAAATTTCGACTTTGAGAGCCAATAACTTCAAAACCGGAAGTGATACAAAAATTTTGAAAACATATTTTTGTTCGCCATCAAAATGTCTATCTACCTGTAAGTTTTCAGAACGATCGAAATAAAATTTGAAAAAAACACGCACAGTTTCAATGGAAATTGACACAAATTTTTCAAACTTTAAAAAGGCGGAATTTTGATTCAAATATATTGTGTTGTATATCATTGGAAAGAGCAGACATAGCATAGTACGACGGTGAAAGAAAATAAGACATATGTAAATTAGGTCACGTGGTAGGGCTGTTTAAAGTTAAAAACTAGAACCATGAATGGTACCATGCAGTGCGCATCCGGTTTCGTCCATTGGTGAAAAGTGACATCTTTCAATCCATGATGTCAGGTTTACAGAAGAAAGCTTGTTTTACATTAAAATGCAGAAGGTACAAAATTTTAAAACGCACAATTTTGAATTCGGTAGTGAAAAGTAGAAAAACCAGTTCACACACGGTAGTCAAAAGTGAAATAAACATTTCATGTTCGGTAGTGAAAAGTCATCTGATTAAAAAAGGCGTAATCACAGTTTGATATTCATCAGTGGAAAACGCATATCACAAAATTTCTAAGATTTGTAAATACGTTCTAAAGTGCGAGAAAGGACACATGAAAGAGCCAGATCTCAATTTAGAAACGGACTGCACAGTATTCATACTTCATAGTTTGAAATACAGATCCAATTTTATCAATACATATTTCATTCAAAGAAAATATATCTTAATGTTTCTTTTAAACAGTTACAATGTAAACAAAAAGTACATTAATGATAACGTATCGCCCAAACGCAAGTTAATGGGAGAGGACGCCCAAACGCAGCTTTATGTCAAAATGTAGTTCTCTCCCTTCAACTGAAATTTGAATTTAATATTTTACAAGCAGATGGAATAACTAATTTTCAAAATTCAAAAGGCGCTATTTAGATTTTAAAATATTGTGTTGTATATAATTGAAAAAGTAGATTTAGCATAATTAGATTGTGAAAGAATTTGTGGCGTACATGAATTAGGTCACGTGTCAGAGCTCTTTAAAGCTAAAAACTGCAATTTTCAAATGGATATAAAACCGGAAGTAAACATCGGAAAACCTAAATGAAAGTATCTGTGCATAGGTATCGTCAATGGCAATGAATTTGTTTCAGGTCACTTGGTCACCAGAGGTCAAAGTCACAAGATATGAGCCTTTAAAGTTTTGACAATTACTGATTTATCTTAACCGGAAATTAAAATAAATCAGAATTGAAATTTAAAAATCGGCGTCTCATGATTTGGTAGCAATCGACTGTAGATTCCAAAAACATCAGAATTATGCAAATTTCATTACACCCTGAGGCTCCATTTTGCGTTTTATGAAAATATACCATTTCAAGATGGCGACTGATCTGTTACATCTGGATCAAATTTTATTATTTGTATACTTTTGTGTCTATATTACATACATACTGCAAAAAGAATTTTTCAAATATCTTCAAAATTCCGGAAGTTGAGATTTCGACTTTGAGAGCCAATAACTTCAAAACCGGAAGTGATACCAAAATTTTGAAAACATATTTTTGTTCGCCATCAAAATGTCTATCTACCTGTAAGTTTTCAGAACGATCGAAATAAAAATTGAAAAAAACACGCACAGTTTCAATGGAAATTGACACAAATTTTTCAAACTTTAAAAGGCGGAATTTTGATTCAAATATATTGTGTTGTATATCATTGGAAAGAGCAGACATAGCATAGTACGACGGTGAAAGAAAATAAGACATATGTAAATTAGGTCACGTGGTAGGGCTGTTTAAAGTTAAAAATTACAATTTTCAAACGGCTATAAAACCGGAAGTAACCATTGGGCATCTGAAAAAAATATGTCATTGGATACATCTAATCAAGGGCAATAACTTTTGTACAGGTCACAAAGTCACAAAAGGTCAAGGTCACAAAATATGGGCCTTGAAAATTTTGACAATTACTGATTTATTTTTACCGGAAATCAGAAAAATTCAGAATTGAAATTCAAAAATCGGCTTCCCATGTTTTGGTCGCAGTCGACTGTTGATTACATAGACATAAAAATTATACAAATTCCATAACACCCTGAGGCCCCATTTTGCGTTTTATGAAAATATACCATTTCAAGATGGCGCCTGATCTGTTACATCCGGGTCAAATTTTATGATTTGTATAATTTTGAGTCGACATAACAAACATATTGCAAAAAGAATTTTTCGAATATCTTCATTATTCCGGAAGTTGAAATTTCAACTTTGAGAGCGAATGACGTCAAAACCGGAAGTGATATCGAAATTTTGAAAATTGCTAATTGCTCGCAATCAAAATGTCTATAAATATGTAAGTTTTCAGGTTGATCAATATAAAATTGCAAAAGTTGAAAAAGTGGTCCAGAAAAGGTGCTCCAAAAGTCAGCAAGATTTTTCTCAAAATGATATTGTTAAACTTTTGTCTTGTGGACAATCGATTAAAAAAATATGTAAAGTCAGTCCGATCAAAATCGGTTGAAAAATAAAGGAGATAATGGCCAAAACATCAAAACCCATATGTTCTCATACGTCATTTCCGGTTGGTAGGGCATGCGTCATTTTACATTTAAACAATACCGAGCAGTAGATTATCGTGGGAAATCTTGAGAGATTATGTGTGGCATGTGTAGTTTTGGCTGGGCGCTCTGACCAGAAAGTGAAAAAAAAAAAAAAAAAAAAAAACTAGAACCATGAATGGTACCATGCAGTGCGCATCCGGTTTCGTCCATTGGTGAAAAGTGACATCTTTCAATCCACGATGTCAGGTTTACAGAAGAAAGCTTGTTTTACATTAAAATGCAGAAGGTACAAAATTTTCAAAACGCACAATTTTGAATTCGGTAGTGAAAAGTAGAAAAACCAGTTCACACACGGTAGTCAAAAGTGAAATAAACATTTCATGTTCGGTAGTGAAAAGTCATCTGATTAAAAAAAAGGCGTAATCACAGTTTGATATACATCAGTGGAAAACGCATATCACAAAATTTCTAAGATTTGTAAATAAGTTCTAAAGTGCAAGAAAGGACTCATGAAAGAGCCAAATCTCAATTTAGAAACGGACTGCACAGTATTCATACTTCATAGTTTGAAATACAGATCGAATTTTATCAATACATATTTCATTCAAAGAAAATATATCTTAATGTTTCTTTTAAACAGTTACAATGTAACAAAAAGTGCATTAATGATAACGTATCGCCCAAACGCAAGTTAATGGGAGAGGACGATCGCCCAAACGCAGCTTTATGTCAAAATGTAGTACTCTCCCTTCAACTGAAATTTGAATTTAATATCTTACAAGCAGATGGAATAACTAATTTTCAAAATTCAAAAGGCGCTATTTTGATTTTAAATATTGTGTTGTATATAATTGAAAAAGTAGATTTAGCATGATTAGATTGTGAAAGAATTTGTGACGTACATGAATTAGGTCACGTGTCAGAGCTCTTTAAAGCTAAAAACTGCAATTTTCAAATGGATATAAAACCGGAAGTAAACATCGGAAAACCTAAATGAAAGTATCTGTGCATAGGTATCGTCAATGGCAATGAATTTGTTTCAGGTCACTTGGTCACCAGAGGTCAAGGTCACAAGATATGAGCCTTTAAAGTTTTGACAATTACTGATTTATCTTAACCGGAAATCAAAATAAATCAGAATTGAAATTCAAAAATCGGCGTCTCATGTTTTGGTAGCAATCGACTGTAGATTCCACAAACATCAGAATTATGCATATTTCATTACACCCTGAGGCCCCATTTTGCGTTTTATGAAAATATACCATTTCAAGATGGCGACTGATCTGTTACATCCGGGTCAAATTTTATTATTTGTATACTTTTGTGTCTATATAACATACATACTGCAAAAAGAATTTTTCAAATATCTTCAAAATTCCGGAAGTTGAAATTTCGACTTTGAGAGCCAATAACTTCAAAACCGGAAGTGATACAAAAATTTTGAAAACATATTTTTGTTCGCCATCAAAATGTCTATCTACCTGTAAGTTTTCAGAACGATCGAAATAAAATTTGAAAAAAACACGCACAGTTTCAATGGAAATTGACACAAATTTTTCAAACTTTAAAAAGGCGGAATTTTGATTCAAATATATTGTGTTGTATATCATTGGAAAGAGCAGACATAGCATAGTACGACGGTGAAAGAAAATAAGACATATGTAAATTAGGTCACGTGGTAGGGCTGTTTAAAGTTAAAAACTAGAACCATGAATGGTACCATGCAGTGCGCATCCGGTTTCGTCCATTGGTGAAAAGTGACATCTTTCAATCCATGATGTCAGGTTTACAGAAGAAAGCTTGTTTTACATTAAAATGCAGAAGGTACAAAATTTTAAAACGCACAATTTTGAATTCGGTAGTGAAAAGTAGAAAAACCAGTTCACACACGGTAGTCAAAAGTGAAATAAACATTTCATGTTCGGTAGTGAAAAGTCATCTGATTAAAAAAGGCGTAATCACAGTTTGATATTCATCAGTGGAAAACGCATATCACAAAATTTCTAAGATTTGTAAATACGTTCTAAAGTGCGAGAAAGGACACATGAAAGAGCCAGATCTCAATTTAGAAACGGACTGCACAGTATTCATACTTCATAGTTTGAAATACAGATCCAATTTTATCAATACATATTTCATTCAAAGAAAATATATCTTAATGTTTCTTTTAAACAGTTACAATGTAAACAAAAAGTACATTAATGATAACGTATCGCCCAAACGCAAGTTAATGGGAGAGGACGCCCAAACGCAGCTTTATGTCAAAATGTAGTTCTCTCCCTTCAACTGAAATTTGAATTTAATATTTTACAAGCAGATGGAATAACTAATTTTCAAAATTCAAAAGGCGCTATTTAGATTTTAAAATATTGTGTTGTATATAATTGAAAAAGTAGATTTAGCATAATTAGATTGTGAAAGAATTTGTGGCGTACATGAATTAGGTCACGTGTCAGAGCTCTTTAAAGCTAAAAACTGCAATTTTCAAATGGATATAAAACCGGAAGTAAACATCGGAAAACCTAAATGAAAGTATCTGTGCATAGGTATCGTCAATGGCAATGAATTTGTTTCAGGTCACTTGGTCACCAGAGGTCAAAGTCACAAGATATGAGCCTTTAAAGTTTTGACAATTACTGATTTATCTTAACCGGAAATTAAAATAAATCAGAATTGAAATTTAAAAATCGGCGTCTCATGATTTGGTAGCAATCGACTGTAGATTCCAAAAACATCAGAATTATGCAAATTTCATTACACCCTGAGGCTCCATTTTGCGTTTTATGAAAATATACCATTTCAAGATGGCGACTGATCTGTTACATCTGGATCAAATTTTATTATTTGTATACTTTTGTGTCTATATTACATACATACTGCAAAAAGAATTTTTCAAATATCTTCAAAATTCCGGAAGTTGAGATTTCGACTTTGAGAGCCAATAACTTCAAAACCGGAAGTGATACCAAAATTTTGAAAACATATTTTTGTTCGCCATCAAAATGTCTATCTACCTGTAAGTTTTCAGAACGATCGAAATAAAAATTGAAAAAAACACGCACAGTTTCAATGGAAATTGACACAAATTTTTCAAACTTTAAAAGGCGGAATTTTGATTCAAATATATTGTGTTGTATATCATTGGAAAGAGCAGACATAGCATAGTACGACGGTGAAAGAAAATAAGACATATGTAAATTAGGTCACGTGGTAGGGCTGTTTAAAGTTAAAAATTACAATTTTCAAACGGCTATAAAACCGGAAGTAACCATTGGGCATCTGAAAAAAATATGTCATTGGATACATCTAATCAAGGGCAATAACTTTTGTACAGGTCACAAAGTCACAAAAGGTCAAGGTCACAAAATATGGGCCTTGAAAATTTTGACAATTACTGATTTATTTTTACCGGAAATCAGAAAAATTCAGAATTGAAATTCAAAAATCGGCTTCCCATGTTTTGGTCGCAGTCGACTGTTGATTACATAGACATAAAAATTATACAAATTCCATAACACCCTGAGGCCCCATTTTGCGTTTTATGAAAATATACCATTTCAAGATGGCGCCTGATCTGTTACATCCGGGTCAAATTTTATGATTTGTATAATTTTGAGTCGACATAACAAACATATTGCAAAAAGAATTTTTCGAATATCTTCATTATTCCGGAAGTTGAAATTTCAACTTTGAGAGCGAATGACGTCAAAACCGGAAGTGATATCGAAATTTTGAAAATTGCTAATTGCTCGCAATCAAAATGTCTATAAATATGTAAGTTTTCAGGTTGATCAATATAAAATTGCAAAAGTTGAAAAAGTGGTCCAGAAAAGGTGCTCCAAAAGTCAGCAAGATTTTTCTCAAAATGATATTGTTAAACTTTTGTCTTGTGGACAATCGATTAAAAAAATATGTAAAGTCAGTCCGATCAAAATCGGTTGAAAAATAAAGGAGATAATGGCCAAAACATCAAAACCCATATGTTCTCATACGTCATTTCCGGTTGGTAGGGCATGCGTCATTTTACATTTAAACAATACCGAGCAGTAGATTATCGTGGGAAATCTTGAGAGATTATGTGTGGCATGTGTAGTTTTGGCTGGGCGCTCTGACCAGAAAGTGAAAAAAAAAAAAAAAAAAAAAAACTAGAACCATGAATGGTACCATGCAGTGCGCATCCGGTTTCGTCCATTGGTGAAAAGTGACATCTTTCAATCCACGATGTCAGGTTTACAGAAGAAAGCTTGTTTTACATTAAAATGCAGAAGGTACAAAATTTTCAAAACGCACAATTTTGAATTCGGTAGTGAAAAGTAGAAAAACCAGTTCACACACGGTAGTCAAAAGTGAAATAAACATTTCATGTTCGGTAGTGAAAAGTCATCTGATTAAAAAAAAGGCGTAATCACAGTTTGATATACATCAGTGGAAAACGCATATCACAAAATTTCTAAGATTTGTAAATAAGTTCTAAAGTGCAAGAAAGGACTCATGAAAGAGCCAAATCTCAATTTAGAAACGGACTGCACAGTATTCATACTTCATAGTTTGAAATACAGATCGAATTTTATCAATACATATTTCATTCAAAGAAAATATATCTTAATGTTTCTTTTAAACAGTTACAATGTAACAAAAAGTGCATTAATGATAACGTATCGCCCAAACGCAAGTTAATGGGAGAGGACGATCGCCCAAACGCAGCTTTATGTCAAAATGTAGTACTCTCCCTTCAACTGAAATTTGAATTTAATATCTTACAAGCAGATGGAATAACTAATTTTCAAAATTCAAAAGGCGCTATTTTGATTTTAAATATTGTGTTGTATATAATTGAAAAAGTAGATTTAGCATGATTAGATTGTGAAAGAATTTGTGACGTACATGAATTAGGTCACGTGTCAGAGCTCTTTAAAGCTAAAAACTGCAATTTTCAAATGGATATAAAACCGGAAGTAAACATCGGAAAACCTAAATGAAAGTATCTGTGCATAGGTATCGTCAATGGCAATGAATTTGTTTCAGGTCACTTGGTCACCAGAGGTCAAGGTCACAAGATATGAGCCTTTAAAGTTTTGACAATTACTGATTTATCTTAACCGGAAATCAAAATAAATCAGAATTGAAATTCAAAAATCGGCGTCTCATGTTTTGGTAGCAATCGACTGTAGATTCCACAAACATCAGAATTATGCATATTTCATTACACCCTGAGGCCCCATTTTGCGTTTTATGAAAATATACCATTTCAAGATGGCGACTGATCTGTTACATCCGGGTCAAATTTTATTATTTGTATACTTTTGTGTCTATATAACATACATACTGCAAAAAGAATTTTTCAAATATCTTCAAAATTCCGGAAGTTGAAATTTCGACTTTGAGAGCCAATAACTTCAAAACCGGAAGTGATACAAAAATTTTGAAAACATATTTTTGTTCGCCATCAAAATGTCTATCTACCTGTAAGTTTTCAGAACGATCGAAATAAAATTTGAAAAAAACACGCACAGTTTCAATGGAAATTGACACAAATTTTTCAAACTTTAAAAAGGCGGAATTTTGATTCAAATATATTGTGTTGTATATCATTGGAAAGAGCAGACATAGCATAGTACGACGGTGAAAGAAAATAAGACATATGTAAATTAGGTCACGTGGTAGGGCTGTTTAAAGTTAAAAACTAGAACCATGAATGGTACCATGCAGTGCGCATCCGGTTTCGTCCATTGGTGAAAAGTGACATCTTTCAATCCATGATGTCAGGTTTACAGAAGAAAGCTTGTTTTACATTAAAATGCAGAAGGTACAAAATTTTAAAACGCACAATTTTGAATTCGGTAGTGAAAAGTAGAAAAACCAGTTCACACACGGTAGTCAAAAGTGAAATAAACATTTCATGTTCGGTAGTGAAAAGTCATCTGATTAAAAAAGGCGTAATCACAGTTTGATATTCATCAGTGGAAAACGCATATCACAAAATTTCTAAGATTTGTAAATACGTTCTAAAGTGCGAGAAAGGACACATGAAAGAGCCAGATCTCAATTTAGAAACGGACTGCACAGTATTCATACTTCATAGTTTGAAATACAGATCCAATTTTATCAATACATATTTCATTCAAAGAAAATATATCTTAATGTTTCTTTTAAACAGTTACAATGTAAACAAAAAGTACATTAATGATAACGTATCGCCCAAACGCAAGTTAATGGGAGAGGACGCCCAAACGCAGCTTTATGTCAAAATGTAGTTCTCTCCCTTCAACTGAAATTTGAATTTAATATTTTACAAGCAGATGGAATAACTAATTTTCAAAATTCAAAAGGCGCTATTTAGATTTTAAAATATTGTGTTGTATATAATTGAAAAAGTAGATTTAGCATAATTAGATTGTGAAAGAATTTGTGGCGTACATGAATTAGGTCACGTGTCAGAGCTCTTTAAAGCTAAAAACTGCAATTTTCAAATGGATATAAAACCGGAAGTAAACATCGGAAAACCTAAATGAAAGTATCTGTGCATAGGTATCGTCAATGGCAATGAATTTGTTTCAGGTCACTTGGTCACCAGAGGTCAAAGTCACAAGATATGAGCCTTTAAAGTTTTGACAATTACTGATTTATCTTAACCGGAAATTAAAATAAATCAGAATTGAAATTTAAAAATCGGCGTCTCATGATTTGGTAGCAATCGACTGTAGATTCCAAAAACATCAGAATTATGCAAATTTCATTACACCCTGAGGCTCCATTTTGCGTTTTATGAAAATATACCATTTCAAGATGGCGACTGATCTGTTACATCTGGATCAAATTTTATTATTTGTATACTTTTGTGTCTATATTACATACATACTGCAAAAAGAATTTTTCAAATATCTTCAAAATTCCGGAAGTTGAGATTTCGACTTTGAGAGCCAATAACTTCAAAACCGGAAGTGATACCAAAATTTTGAAAACATATTTTTGTTCGCCATCAAAATGTCTATCTACCTGTAAGTTTTCAGAACGATCGAAATAAAAATTGAAAAAAACACGCACAGTTTCAATGGAAATTGACACAAATTTTTCAAACTTTAAAAGGCGGAATTTTGATTCAAATATATTGTGTTGTATATCATTGGAAAGAGCAGACATAGCATAGTACGACGGTGAAAGAAAATAAGACATATGTAAATTAGGTCACGTGGTAGGGCTGTTTAAAGTTAAAAATTACAATTTTCAAACGGCTATAAAACCGGAAGTAACCATTGGGCATCTGAAAAAAATATGTCATTGGATACATCTAATCAAGGGCAATAACTTTTGTACAGGTCACAAAGTCACAAAAGGTCAAGGTCACAAAATATGGGCCTTGAAAATTTTGACAATTACTGATTTATTTTTACCGGAAATCAGAAAAATTCAGAATTGAAATTCAAAAATCGGCTTCCCATGTTTTGGTCGCAGTCGACTGTTGATTACATAGACATAAAAATTATACAAATTCCATAACACCCTGAGGCCCCATTTTGCGTTTTATGAAAATATACCATTTCAAGATGGCGCCTGATCTGTTACATCCGGGTCAAATTTTATGATTTGTATAATTTTGAGTCGACATAACAAACATATTGCAAAAAGAATTTTTCGAATATCTTCATTATTCCGGAAGTTGAAATTTCAACTTTGAGAGCGAATGACGTCAAAACCGGAAGTGATATCAAAATTTTGAAAATTGCTAATTGCTCGCAATCAAAATGTCTATAAATATGAAAGTTTTCAGATTGATCAATATAAAATTGCAAAAGTTGAAAAAGTGGTCCAGAAAAGGTGCTCCAAAAGTCAGCAAGATTTTTCTTAAAATGATATTGTTAAACTTTTGTATCGTGGACAATCGATTAGAGAAATAAGCAAAGTCAGTCCGATCGAAATCGGTTGAAAAACAAAGGAGATAATAGCCAAAACATCAAATCCGATATGTTCTCATACCTCATTTCCGGTTGGTAGGGCATGCGCCATTTTACATTTAAACAATACCGAGCAGTAGATTATCGTGGGAAATATTGAGAGATGGTGTGTGGCATGCATAGTTTTGGCTGGGCGCTCTGACCAGAAAACGGAAAAAAAAAAAAAAAGACATTTGCAAAACAAAGCAGTGCGTTCGCTAGAACGCACTGCAATTACAATTTTCAAACGGCTATAAAACCGGAAGTAACCATTGGGCATCTGAAAAAAATATGTCATTGGATACATCTAATCAAGGGCAATAACTTTTGTACAGGTCACAAAGTCACAAAAGGTCAAGGTCACAAAATATGGGCCTTGAAAGTTTTGACAATTACTGATTTATGTTTACCGGAAATCAGAAAAATTCAGAATTGAAATTCAAAAATCGGCTTCCCATGTTTTGGTCGCAGTCGACTGTTGATTACATAGACATAAAAAGTATGCAAATTCCATAACACCCTGAGGCCCCATTTTGCGTTTTATGAAAATATACCATTTCAAGATGGTGCCTGATCTGTTACATCCGGGTCAAATTTTATGATTTGTATAATTTTGAGTCTACATAACAAACATATTGCAAAAAGAATTTTTCGAATATCTTCAAAATTCCGGAAGTTGAAATTTCAACTTTGAGAGCGAATGACGTCAAAACCGGAAGTGATATCGAAATTTGGAAAATTGCTAATTGCTCGCAATCAAAATGTCTATAAATATGTAAGTTTTCAGGTTGATCAATATAAAATTGCAAAAGTTGAAAAAGTGGTCAAGAAAAAGTGCTCCAAAAGTCAGCAAGATTTTTCTCAAAATGATATTGTTAAACTTTTGTCTTGTGGACAATCGATTAAAAAAATATGTAAAGTCAGTCCGATCAAAATCGGTTGAAAAATAAAGGAGATAATGGCCAAAACATCAAAACCCATATGTTCTCATACGTCATTTCCGGTTGGTAGGGCATGCGTCATTTTACATTTAAACAATACCGAGCAGTAGATTATCGTGGGAAATCTTGAGAGATTATGTGTGGCATGTGTAGTTTTGGCTGGGCGCTCTGACCAGAAAGTGAAAAAAAAACAAACTAGAACCATGAATGGTACCATGCAGTGCGCATCCGGTTTCGTCCATTGGTGAAAAGTGACATCTTTCAATCCATGATGTCAGGTTTACAGAAGAAAGCTTGTTTTACATTAAAATGCAGAAGGTACAAAATTTTAAAACGCACAATTTTGAATTCGGTAGTGAAAGTAGAATAACCAGTTCACACACGGTAGTCAAAAGTGAAATAAACATTTCATGTTCGGTAGTGAAAAGTCATCTGGTTAAAAAAAAAGCGCAATCACAGTCTGATATACATCAGTGGAAAACGCATATCACAAAATTTCTAAGATTTGTAAATAAGTTCTAAAGTGCAAGAAAGGACACATGAAAGAGCCAAATCTCAATTTAGAAACGGACTGCACAGTATTCATACTTCATAGTTTGAAATACAGATCGAATTTTATCAATACATAATTCGTTCAAAGAAAACACATATTAATGTTTCTTTTAAAACAGTTAAAATGTAAAAAAAAGTACATTAATGATAACTTATCGCCCAAACGCAAGTTAATGGGAGAGGGCGATCGCCCAAACGCAGCTTTATGTCAAAATGTAGTACTCTCCCTTCAACTGAAATTTGAATTTAATATTTTACAAGCAGATGGAATAACTAATTTTCAAAATTCAAAAGGCGCTATTTTGATTTTAAAATATTGTGTTGTATATAATTGAAAAAGTAGATTTAGCATAATTAGATTGTGAAAGAATTTGTGACGTACATGAATTAGGTCACGTGTCAGAGCTCTTTAAAGCTAAAAACTGCAATTTTCAAATGGATATAAAACCGGAAGTAAACATCGGAAAACCTAAATGAAAGTATCTGTGCATAGGTATCGTCAATGGCAATGAATTTGTTTCAGGTCACTTGGTCACCAGAGGTCAAGGTCACAAGATATGAGCCTTTAAAGTTTTGACAATTACTGATTTATCTTAACCGGAAATTAAAATAAATCAGAATTGAAATTCAAAAATCAGCGTCTCATGTTTTGGTTGCAATCGACTGTAGATTCCAAAAACATCAGAATTATGCAAATTTCATTACACCCTGAGGCCCCATTTTGCGTTTTATAAAAATATACCATTTCAAGATGGCGACTGATCTGTTACATCCGGGTCAAATTTTATTATTTGTATACTTTTGTGTCTATATAACATACATACTGCAAAAAGAATTTTTCAAATATCTTCAAAATTCCGGAAGTTGAAATTTCGACTTTGGGAGCCAATAACTTCAAAACCGGAAGTGATACAAAAATTTTGAAAACATATTTTTGTTCGCCATCAAAATGTCTATCTACCTGAAAGTTTTCAGAACGATCGAAATAAAAATTGAAAAAAACACGCACAGTTTCAATGGAAATTGACACAAATTTTTCAAACTTTAAAAGGCGGAATTTTGATTCAAATATATTGTGTTGTATATCATTGGAAAGAGCAGACATAGCATAGTACGACGGTGAAAGAAAATAAGACATATGTAAATTAGGTCACGTGGTAGGGCTGTTTAAAGTTAAAAATTACAATTTTCAAACGGCTATAAAACCGGAAGTAACCATTGGGCATCTGAAAAAAATATGTCATTGGATACATCTAATCAAGGGCAATAACTTTTGTACAGGTCACAAAGTCACAAAAGGTCAAGGTCACAAAATATGGGCCTTGACAGTTTTGACAATTACTGACTTATTTTTACCGGAAATCAGAAAAATTCAGAATTGAAATTCAAAAATCGGCTTCCCATGTTTTGGTCGCAGTCGACTGTTGATTACATAGACATAAAAATTATGCAAATTCCATAACACCCTGAGGCCCCATTTTGCGTTTTATGAAAATATACCATTTCAAGATGGCGCCTGATCTGTTACATCCGGGTCAAATTTTATGATTTGTATAATTTTGAGTCTACATAACAAACATATTGCAAAAAGAATTTTTCGAATATCTTCAAAATTCCGGAAGTTGAAATTTCAACTTTGAGAGCGAATGACGTCAAAACCGGAAGTAATATCAAAATTTTGAAAACATATTTTTATTTGCCATCAAAATGTCTATCTACTTGTAAGTTTTCAGAACGATCGAAATAAAATTTGAAAAAAACACGCACAGTTTCAATGGAAATTGGCACAGATTTTTCAAACTTTAAAAGGCGGAATTGTGATTCCAATGTATTGTGCTGTATATCATTGGAAAGAGCAGAGAGAGCATAGTACGACGGTGAAAGAAAATAAGACATATGTAAATTAGGTCACGTGATAGGGCTGTTTAAAGTTCAAAATTACAATTTTCAAACGTCTATAAAACCGGAAGTAACCATTGGGCATCTGAAAAAAATATGTCATTGGATACATCTAATCAAGGGCAATAACTTTTGTACAGGTCACTAAGTCACAAAAGGTCAAGGTCACAAAATATGGGCCTGGCCTGACAATTACTGATTTATTTTTACCGGAAATTAGAAAAATTCAGAATTGAAATTCAAAAATCGGCTTCCCATGTTTTGGTCGCAGTCGACTGTTGATTACATAGACATAAAAAATTATGCAAATTCCATAACACCCTGAGGCCCCATTTTGCGTTTTATGAAAATATACCATTTCAAGATGGCGCCTGATCTGTTACATCCGGCTTAAATTTTATGATTTGTATAATTTTGAGTCTACATAACAAACATATTGCAAAAAGAATTTTTCGAATATCTTCAAAATTCCGGAAGTTGAAATTTCAACTTTGAGAGGGAATGACGTCAAAACCGGAAGTGATATCGAAATTTTGAAAATTGCTAATTGTTTGCAATTAAAATGTCTATATATATGTAAGTTTTCAGGTTGATCAACTTAAAATTGAAAAAGTTGAAAAAGTGGTCAAGAAAAGGTGCTCCAAATGTCAGCAAGCTTGTTCACAAAATGATATTGTTTAAATTTCATCTTGTGGACAATCAATTAAAGAAATTAGCAAAGTCAGTCCGATCAAAATCGGTTGAAAAATAAAGCAGATAATGGCCAAAACATTAAAACCCATATGTTCTCATACCTCATTTCCGGTTGGTAGGGCATGCGTCATTTTACATTTAAACAATACCGAGCAGTAGATTATCGTGGGAAATCTTGAGAGATTATGTGTGGCATGCGTAGTTTTGGCTGGGCGCTCTGACCAGAAGGCGAAAAAAAAAAAAAAAAAAAAAAAAAAAAGACATTTGCAAAACAAAGCAGTGCGTTCGCTAGAACGCACTCCAAAAAAACTAGAACCATGAATGGTACCATGCAGTGCGCATCCGGTTTCGTCCATTGGTGAAAAGTGACATCTTTCAATCCACGATGTCAGGTTTACAGAAGAAAGCTTGTTTTACATTAAAATGCAGAAGGTACAAAATTTTCAAAACGCACAATTTTGAATTCGGTAGTGAAAAGTAGAAAAACCAGTTCACACACGGTAGTCAAAAGTGAAATAAACATTTCATGTTCGGTAGTGAAAAGTCATCTGATTAAAAAAAAGGCGTAATCACAGTTTGATATACATCAGTGGAAAACGCATATCACAAAATTTCTAAGATTTGTAAATAAGTTCTAAAGTGCAAGAAAGGACACATGAAAGAGCCAAATCTCAATTTAGAAACGGACTGCACAGTATTCATACTTCATAGTTTGAAATACAGATCGAATTTTATCAATACATATTTCATTCAAAGAAAATATATCTTAATGTTTCTTTTAAACAGTTACAATGTAAAAAAAGTACATTAATGATAACGTATCGCCCAAACGCAAGTTAATTGGAGAGGACGATCGCCCAAACGCAGCTTTATGTCAAAATGTAGTACTCTCCTTTCAACTGAAATTTGAATTTAATATTTTACAAGCAGATGGAATAACTAATTTTCAAAATTCAAAAGGCGCTATTTTAATTTTAAAATATTGTTTTACATATCCTTTGAAAAAGTAGATTTAGCATAATTAGATTGTGAAAGAATTTGTGACGTACATGAATTAGGTGACGTGTCAGAGCTCTTTAAAGCTAAAAACTTCAATTTTCAAATGGATATAAAACCGGAAGTAAACATCGGAAAACCTAAATGAAAGTATCTGTGCATAGGTATCGTCAATGGCAATGAATTTTTTTCAGGTAACTTGGTCACCAGAGGTCAAGGTCACAAGACATGAGCCTTTAAAGTTTTGACAATTACTGATTTATCTTAACCGGAAATTAAAATAAATCAGAATTGAAATTCAAAAATCGGCGTGTCATGTTTTGGTAGCAATCGACTGTAGATTCCAAAAACATCAGAATTATGCAAATTGCATTACACCCTGAGGCCCCATTTTGCGTTTTATGAAAATATACCATTTCAAGATGGCGACTGATCTGTTACATCCGGGTGAAATTTTATTATTTGTATACTTTTGTGTCTATATTACATACATACTGCAAAAAGAATTTTTCAAATATCTTCAAAATTCCGGAAGTTGAAATTTCGACTTTGAGAGCCAATAACTTCAAAACCGGAAGTGATACAAAAATTTTGAAAACATATTTTTGTTTGCCATCAAAATGTCTATCTACCTGTAAGTTTTCAGAACGATCGAAATAAAAATTGAAAAAAACACGCACAGTTTCAATGGAAATTGACACAAATTTTTCAAACTTTAAAAGGCGGAATTTTGATTCAAATATTTTGTGTTGTATATCATTGGAAAGAGCAGACATAGCATAGTACGACGGTGAAAGAAAATAAGACATATGTAAATTAGGTCACGTGGTAGCGCTGTTTAAAGTCAAAAATTACAATTTTCAAACGGCTATAAAACCGGAAGTAACCATTGGGCATCTGAAAAAATATGTCATTGGATACATCTAATCAAGGGCAATAACTTTTGTACAGGTCACAAAGTCACAAAAGGTCAAGGTCACAAAATATGGGCCTTGAAAGTTTTGACAATTACTGACTTATTTTTACCGGAAATCAGAAAATTCAGAATTGAAATTCAAAAATCGGCTTCCCATGTTTTGGTCGCAGTCGACTGTTGATTACATAGACATAAAAATTATGCAAATTCCATAACACCCTGAGGCCCCATTTTGCGTTTTATGAAAATATACCATTTCAAGATGGCGCCTGATCTGTTACATCCGGGTTAAATTTTATGATTTGTATAATTTTGAGTCTACATAACAAACATATTGCAAAAAGAATTTTTCGAATATCTTCAAAATTCCGGAAGTTGAAATTTCAACTTTGAGAGCGAATGACGTCAAAACCGGAAGTGATATCGAAATTTAGAAAATTGCTAATTGCTCGCAATCAAAATGTCTATAAATATGTAAGTTTTCAGGTTGATCAATATAACATTGCAAAAGTTGAAAAAGTGGTCAAGAAAAAGTGCTCCAAAAGTCAGCAAGATTTTTCTCAAAATGATTTTGTTAAACTTTTGTCTCGTGGACAATCGATTAGAGAAATATGCAAAGTCAGTCCGATTAAAATCGGTTGAAAAATAAAGGAGATAATGGCCAAAACATCAAAACCCATATGTTCTCATACCTCATTTCCGGTTGGTAGGGCATGCGTCATTTTACATTTAAACAATACCGAGCAGTAGATTATCGTGGGAAATCTTGAGAGATTATATGTGGCATGTGTAGTTTTGGCTGGGCGCTCTGACCAGAAAGTGAAAAAAAAAAAAAAAAAAAAAGTCATTTGCAAAACAAAGCAGTGCGTTCGCTAGAACGCACTGCAAAAAAAAAGTCATTTGCAAAACAAAGCAGTGCGTTCGCTAGAACGCACTGCAATAACAATAATATATTTGCAGTGCACTCGCTCCTGTTAAACATAGTGTAAGTATTTTGCTAGGAACTGATTTCATTATGATCAATTGTCTTTTCACTACCGAACATGAATCTGTTATCGCAATCTTCACTACCGACTGATTATAAACAAGTTATTTGATTGTTTTATTTCATCTACAAAACTCTTATCATTGATTAAAAAATGTGACGTTTCATCCATGTAGTATGCGTACTGCTCGGTACCGTCATCACGGCTCTAGTTTTTTTCAAATCTGCATACCAGTTAATATTCAGGATAGTAATATTATCTATCTTCCTTGTTCTCTATATCAAAGATGCAGTCATGCTTGAAGTGAAGAAATATCATATATCAGTAGCCTACATGTTTCAAAGTCACCTTCAAATGTGAGGTGACTGTGACACAAAAACAGATATTCATTACTATCCTAAATACCTACTGGTTTATTGATAACCTACCTCTCTTAGACCTATAAAGATATCAGCTGCGTATGTTAGTTTTGATTGCAAAATTAGTTTTAAAGGGGCATCCTGCTTTTTTGAAAAAAGTTTTCATTATCAAAATATAACATGAAGATATTTTCTAAAGAATTTATCTGTGTATTTTCTTGATCAAACTGAATTAAGGTTACTAATTGTTAATTAAGCAGTTTGGCTTAGTTTTGGTGTTTGACTCATCATACCTAGTTGAAACCTTTTGAATACACAGGAAAATATTTCTCTACAATAAGGCGTAACAGTAGTTTGTTAACAGTGTCCAAAAAGCTAAGGGAACTTAAAAGTACTGTTTTTCAAATTGTTCAAATATTTTTAGCGTTTAAAAATTAACAGCTGGATGTTTTAGTTACCTACAATAAAGAGCATAATTCTATAGATTGTTGTGTACGAGGTGGGGCTGAAAATTCATAGTCTGACTTGGAAGGAATTATGCCACAGTGATTAAACTTGGCATGCATTAAATTCAACATTTTCTGATACGAACGACATGGTTTATTTTTCAACATAGTTTCCCCTGAGGTCCACACACTATCCCAGTGGTATAGAAGCCCTCATCCTGATCACCAAAAAGGTCCTCAACAGCAGATATGACCTCATCATCAGTCCGGTACCGCTTCCCAGCCAAGTGTTTTTTTTTATGTTCAGGAACAGAAAATAGTCAGATGGTGCCAAATCTGCTGTTGGGGACTTTTTTGGTGATCAGGATGAGAGCTTCTATACCATCTAGAGCCTTATTCTCAAAAACTTAACTTAAGACAATTTTAGTTTTTTAGTCATCTGATTGGTCAATCACTAAAATCAATTTTAAATTTGACTTTATTATCCAATCAGAATACTGTATTTCTTAAAATCTAGATTTTATCTTATTTAAGTTTACGAGAACACAGCCCCGGAATCCAAGCACCCCAACACCCGTATATTTTTTACAAATTGAAGCAAAACGCGGAATTATGATTCAAATACATTGTGTCATATATCATGGGAAAGAGTAGATCGAGCATAGTAACAAATGTAAGTTAGGTCACGTGACAGAGCTATTTAAAGTTAAAAATTGCAATTTTCAGAAGGCCATAAACCGGAAGTAAACATTGAAATGATTATGTCATTGGATAGATCTTGTCAAGGGCAACAACTCTTGTTCAGGTCACTCAAGGTCAAGGTCACAATATATGAGCCTTAAAACTTTGACTATTACTGACAATTTTTAACCGGAAATAAAAAAAAATCGGCTTCCCATGGTTTGTTAGCAATCGGTCATTTCAAGATGGCGGCTAAGATGAAATATCAGGTCAGATTTTATCATTTCATATTTTGTCAATGATTATTTCTAGCACATTGCAAAAAGATTTTTTTGAATATCTCGGAAGTTAAAATTTTAACTTTACAAGCAAATGACGTCAAATAAAATAATATAAAAGATTTGAAGATATCATTTTGTTCGCGATCAAAATGTCTATGAAAATGTAAGTTTTCAGATTGATCAAAATATAATCGCAGAAATTTAAAAAATGGTAAAAAAAGTGCTTCAAAAAGTCAGCGACAAAGTTCTAAAAATATTTTTAAAGTCTTATCTTGTAAACATTTATAGAAATAAACAAAAAAAATCCCATCAATATCGCTTAAAAAAACCAGGTGAAAGTGGTAAAACCCTTAAAGTGGGTATATCTTCGATACGTCATTTCCGGTTGGAAGAAAATGCATCATTTTATATTCACCTAATACCGACACGCTAGTTATCGTAAGAAATCATCTAAGATTACGTGGGATATGTTTCCTACATACCAAAATAGCGGGACCAGAAGTAGACAAAAAAAAAAAGTCATTATGAAAACAAAGCAGTGCGTTCGCTAGAATAAAGTAATTCGCAACAGCTGAAAGAATTTTATGCCCTCACTCCACACATGCTACGAATCACGCGAATAGCCTCGAATTGATTAATCGTAGGATTCGTACCATTTCGCAAAGTTCTCAATAGGTTAGTATTTATTCGTATTAAGTTCTTTTAGTTCTTGTGCTATCGGGAATTCGTCGCAAAAAATTTGAGCTGTGAATTTGATCATATTTTGGATTCGTAATCACTTCGGGAAATTCTTAACCGATTGATATATATTCGTAGTCAGAAAAGTTCTTCCAATTCTTGAGTCATCTGAAATTCGTACACTTTTTGAGCCCGTCCAAAGTTTTGACCACGAACTTCCCGATTCCAAAATCGTAGTTAGTTCTTAACTATTTCGTGGTGCATTCTTGTGCATCTTAATATAATCTTAGGATTATGGGCTAGGAATCCGTCACGAATCACACGAATAGACACCAAAAGCGATACGAAGCAAAGAACGTTCTTGAAGTATTTGTAATCGATTCTTGAAAAACGCAGTGCATTCTTGACAATATTTTAACGATTGGAACCGAATCGCACGAATATTCTTAACTCTATCGTACCAGAATAGTAGAACGTGACGATTTTGAAAATTAATTTTCGAAAGTCAACGAATCCTCACGAATTTCTACGACTTGCCACAAATTCCCAAGAATCCTACGATTCACCAATTCTTAGCTATTCGCGGGATTCGTAGCGTGTGTGGAGTGGAGGCATAATATTATGATAAAGCAAACTTGTTTCGACCATAAACACAACATCGCGTGACCTCGAGGAATTCCCTTTGTTGGCAGTGGGTGTTCGTTCGTTCGGCCCTGTGACATCATGTATCATGGGAGATATCAATAATTTCGATTATTTATCATTTTGGAATGTGACATTTTACCAAGCTTGATGAAAATGTACTTCCAATATACGGAAATTTACGTTTGTAGCCTTTGAGGCGATTTTTTTTTTCTTTACCTAAACATCACACTATGGAAGTATTATGCTTCTTTGATCAAACGAATATGCACAGTCACGTGATGCATATCATTATGACGTAAAATAAACCGGATGCCCTTCCGTTTCTAAAAATAACTTTTACTAATTCGCTAATATCTCCAATGTAAAAAAGGTAGGCTTGTCAAACTTTTACACACGTATTTTTTCGTCCCATTCAAAAAGTCAGCGACAAAGTTCTAAAAATGCTTATTTTTAAAGTCTTTTCTTGTAAACAAACGTTTATAGAAATAAACAAAAAAAATCCCATCAAAATCGGTTAAAAACAGAGGTGAAAATGGTAAAACCCTTAAAGTGGGTATATCTGCCATACGTCATTTCCGGTTGGAAGAAAATGCATCATTTTACATCCACCTAATACCGACACGCTAGTTATCGTAAGAAATCACACGTAATCTTAGATGATGTGTTTCCTACATACCAAAATAGCGAAGCCAGAAAGTCATTATGTTATATTGGTCCGTGTGTGCGTGTTTGTTTTGGTAGCATGAAGAGGACTCAATGTAAGAAGAACACCAACGTTCCGAGGACATTTTGCAAAGTGAGGTCTTGCTCACGGGTCCTCACTTTGAAATTCTCACGATGGGTACAAAGTGAGCACTAAAGCCAAAATTACAAATTTATAAAGGGCCATTCTGCTATTTTGAAAAAAGTTTCCAATATAAAAAAAATCGCAAATGCTACCTGAGAGTATTTTTAAAGTATGCTTATTGTATCTCTATATCTTCTAGATCGAACTGAATTTGGTTTTAAAGGGTTAATTACAAACAGGGAGTACATATTTTTAATTAAGAAATGTGACCTAGTTTTGATGTTTGCCCTTTAAATGGATCAATATTTCTAGCTGAACCCTCTTAAATACACAAGAGGGACATTTCTCTACAATTTGGCGTTTATTTTACTCAAATCCGTTCAGTAGTTTCCTATCAGCGTCCAAAAAACACTTAAAAACCTTACGTAAGGTTTTTAAGACTTTTAACATGTTTTTAGCGTTCAAAAATTAATGGCTGGATTTTTTTAGTTAAAACATTCAGATACATTAAAGGGCACATAGTTACAGATTTTGGTATAAAGTTTTCACAAATTTGAGCAAAAAAAATTTTTGACCTAAAAAAAATTCAGACTGTAAAATAGTCCTCAGATATAATGTGTTTGAGATGTTTTAAGCACATTTCAGATTGGGTTACACAATTTACTTGTCACTGTTAAATGATGAGACAGAGTGTGTTATTTAAGTAACCAATCAATGTGTGTGCTTAGTCGAACATTGCATACGATATGAGCTCCAAAGGTTGGGAATATCATCCAGTCAAATTCATAGTTACAAATAGTTCTAGGATAGTCCTTGCTGCCAGCATTGGGAGGACTTTACGTGTTACCACCTTTGTGGATCTTTTTTTGCCTTGTGATTGCTAATTATCATTTCTAAAGGTAAGAAATTTAATGATTTTTATACGCCCACATGAATATTGTCGTCGTTGTTAATACTATACAGACTACAGTTTTCATCTGATTTTATTGAAACTTAGTGTGATTCTTTGAATTGATAAGATCTCGATCAAGTTTAAATTTGACGTATTTTCGATAAACGGTTTTTGAGTTATTGCCCTTGATTTTAATAAAGATAGTGGACCACGGCCATATACGCCTAACGAAAGAGTCGAAAAAGGAAAAAATGTAATCAGGAGAAAACTAAACTTTCTCAAACCTTTCGATTTAGGTCCAATAACATCCATTTTAAGTTTCATCAAATTCGAACTTGATCTTCGTTTTCTGAATATATATACACATATCAAATTTCATTTGATTCCGTCAAAAACTCTAGTTTTTAGAGCGTTTACAAGCAAATGTTGATGGACGGACCGACGGATTTGGGGCAAGGGCAACGACTAACGATCGAAAATAGCTCAAATTCGAACTTGATCTTCGTTTTATGAATATGTATACACATATCAAATTTCATTTGATTCCGTCATTAAAAATTGATCGTTAACACAATAGAAGCTACAGTTTTCATCTGATTTTAATAAAACTTGGTATGGTCGGTGTCTTTTTTTTGCACACCTGCACACTCTGCACACTTTGAGATCATTCGTAACCTTTTTTACCGCCAATGAAATTTCGTTCAATTTAGAGAATCATGTTTTTGTAAATAAAAAACGAAATTATACTGAAATGTTTTTTTTTTTTTTATTTGAGTTAAACCCTTTTTAAACTAAGTGTCGTACATATTAATTTCTATATGAGTCCATGAGTGTAATAACAAGGAATTCGTATGTCTTGGGTCTAGATTGTCGAGGTTATGGCGTGACGTCGATTAAGGAAGAGTAGTTGCCCCTTTGCCACGTGACTCGATCACAGTAGTATACGAAGACTCAATTCGGTCGCACCTTTCCCCATGCCATTTTCATCCCATGGGGAAACTTGCAACCAAATTGAGTCTTCCCAAAACACACCTTAACACCCTACATTTCATAAAACACCCTACATTTTTCATAGAATTCTTACGACAAACACCTTCAATAAATTTCCTACATTCCATCAAAAAAACATATTAAAAATAGGATGAGTTTAATTTTAAAACATGAACAATACAGATTCGAAGATTATTCAGGCGACGGTATCTTTTCATCTATATTTTCTCTAGGTTCAAAAATAATTCCAAAAGTAGCTGGCTTTGTTTCAAACAACAAATCCCTAATTTCCTCCGGAGCTCAAGCAGTTGGGTCCGTGGCAAAAGCAGGAATTAGAATAAACGACGCCGTGAAAAAATCCGACGAACTGAAAGAATTACAGCAAATAAGAGAACTACGAAACAGGAGAATAGAACAACAAGCTTTAGATAAAAAAACAGGAAAAGGTTTTAAAGTAATTGGATAAAAATGTCTTTGATAATTGCTCAAAATCCAAAAACTTATTTTGGTTCCGATATTCAAAAATCATTAGGACATCTTCCTGGATTTCCATGGGCCAAATACTCTGGCGAGAAACATCTTCCAGGTCATAATTACACCGGTCCAGGTACTAGATTAGATCTGCGATTAGACGAAAACGATAAACCAAAACCAGGGGATGAACCAGTCAATAGAGTTGACGCTGCTGCGCTTAAACACGACATACTTTACAGAAACAAAGACATAAACTTTAGACACGAAGCAGACAAACAAATGATAATCGAACTCGAAAATATTCCAAATCCAACATTCAAAGAGAGAATGCAAAGAGCGCTAATCATTAAACTGTTAAAAGCAAAGATGAAATTGGGTATGGGATTGGCGGATGAAATTCATAAAGAATTTAGAAAAAACAAACATTATTTAAAAGTTAAAGTATTTGATAAAGATGAAATATGGTCAGCAGATTTAATTAATATGCCAGTTGAAAGGGGATATAAATATTGTTTAACAGTTATTGATTTATATACACGTTATGCTTGGGTTATTCCTCTCAAAAACAAAACTGGAATATCAGTCAAACACGCATTTGAAACCATAATGAAACAATCTGACAGACGGCCCCAAAAGTTATGGGTAGATAAAGGGAGCGAATTTTATAACAAAAATATGAAATCTGTGGGGTTTGAAATTTACAGTACTCACAACGAAGGTAAAGCTGTAGTAATAGAAAGATTTAATAGAACTCTAAAAAATAAACTATTCAAAAAGTTCACGGAATTAAAATCTCAAAAATGGCTAAAAATATTACCAGAGGTCGTAAACGAATACAATAACAAAATACATTCATCTATAGGAGTGTCACCAGCACAAGCCTCAAAAAATCCAAATATTATAAGATCAATTAACACACAAAGCAACTATGAAAATGAGATAAACAATTTAAATATTAAACCCAAATTTAAAGTCGGAGATCGAGTTCGTATTTATAAATATAAAAGTAAATTCGAAAAAGGATATGTTGGTTATTGGACAAACGAAATATTTATCGTAGATAAAGTTAATAGCACATCCCCTCCAACATATGAATTAATCGATCAAGACAAAGAACAAATTATAGGTAGGTTTTATCAAAATGAACTTCAAAAAACTGACTTTTAAAAATGAATGAATTTCTCGATAAATATGGAACCGATACAACCACAAACTTCCAACTTATGAGATGGGCGAATGAGTTAAACATATCACCGTTTTATTATTGTATGAGAGATGAAATAAATAATCTCAAAAGTAAGAAAGGTAAATTCTACGCTATAACAAATATACACACTTCCGATCAAAAAGGTGTTCATCATTCTGCTTTGTACAAAGACTCTAACTTTTATTTTTTCGACTCTTTTGGATTAGATCCCACTGAAGAGATAATGAATCTAACTAATCAACCAATTAAATCTTCTACATTTCAAATACAAAAGCCGGGTCAAAAGTTTTGTGGTCAGCTTTCACTTTGGGTTTTATATCAGTTGAGTTTAGGAAAACAGTTCGAAGAAATTGTAATAAATTTAACTCAATAAAAATGGCAAATAAATTTGGTTTAGGTGCTTTAGCTTTAGATACTAAAAAACCAAACACTACATTTTCAATCAATAAAATCAAACCATATTTTGTGGATCAAATCGGAGACATTCTTCAGGGTGATATTGATATGAACAATTTTGGTATAACTAATTTAAAGTTAGCAGAAAATGATAATGATGCTGTTAACAAGAAATATTTAATGGATCAAATAAATTTAATTGAAGTAGATAAAGACCATTTAAAAGATCGAATAGCTGATGTGAAAAGATTCTTCAAACGACAAATAAATAATAAAGATTTTATAAATGAATCTAAATTGAAAGAATTAGATTATATTGATGATGGTAAATTACAAAAAGAAGTAACAAGTTTAAAAAGTTTTATTCAACAACAATTAGTCAATACAGTAGATAAAACTCAATTACAAAATTTAAGGTCATTAATATCTAAATTAGATGACAAGATTACAAAGCAAAAAGTAGATCTTAAACAACTAATATCCAATATTAATCCAGGCATAAGTGAAGACAAATTAACCGCATTAGAAAGTAAACTTAGTGATGATAGCGAAATACAAAAACAAATAGAATCTATTCAACAAAAATTAATAAATGTAGTAGATAAAAATCAATTACAAAATTTAAGGACATCAATATCTAATTTAGATGATAAACTATCAAAACAAAAAGTAGATTTTAAAAAACTAATATCCAACATTAGTCCAGGCATAAGTGAAGATAAATTACAACAAGAATTAACTGCTCTGGAAACTAAATTTAAAACTGAATTACAAAACGAACTAAAAACTATTGATGATAGTGAAATTAAAACTTATATTCAACAACAGATAGAAAATATTGATGATAGTGAAATTAAAACTTATATTCAACAACAAATACAAAATATTGATTATAGTGAGATTCAACAACGGATAACTACTATTAATAATGAAGTTTTAAAACAGGAAACAAATATAACCACATTACAAAATAATCTCAATGAACTAGAATATATTAAACCCTATTATTTCTTTCTTCCATTTTCTAAAGACTATAAAGATTATTCGGTGGAAGAAATCACTGGAGAATTCATTCGTGGTTATAAATATGGGTTTAAAGTAAATATTAAAAATGATATAGGGTCTCATAGTGTGTCTCATTTTGAGGGGAATACTATAATTGACATATTTTTTCCTATGAAGGTAAAAGTCGATTTTCCAATTCATGATAACTATAACTCTCTTTTATCTGTTCACTTTATCAAAAATGGTAACATTGTAGATGCAAAAGAATCTTATTTTTTTCATGAAATTTCTAATATTTCGTCAAATCAGTTGTATATAGATAACCTTAGAATCTCAATCGAGGAGGTTGAGAAAATAGGTCCTTATACATTTGAGTTATTTGATATGATATTGGAAACGGAAACTCCACCATCAGCAAGCATAATTAGAAATCCAAAACCACGAGAAGAAGAAACACAGATTTATGAGTTTTTACGAACAACAGACTTTGAATATGTGAAACTATATTTTGTTCATAATGATCTTTTCTTCTCTGTTGATGTTAATAAAAATCAACAATTTAAACATTTTCCAATAGCATTAACAGAAAATCTATATGTATCATATTTTTTCATAGAAATCTCTATTGAAAAAAAAACAAATTTTTTTGTTTATCGGGATAAGAAGAACAAGGAGTCAAAACAAGAAGCATTCTTAGTACAGGTACATGTCACTATTGTACAAAACCCTAAGGATATACGTAGAGCATTATCGGAAGTTCACTTAATTTAACGTTTAAAAATGGAACAAGAAAGCAGACAAAAATACATGATAGACAAACAAATAGAATTAAAAGAAAAACTAAGACAATTTAACAAATGCAGAAAAACATGGAGTAGAATCGATTCTGTTTTCAAAACATTAAGTACAGTTTTAACAGTAGGAATAACGGTGGCAACAGCTGTAACCGGTGGATTAATGCTTCCAATAATTGTCCCAACTGTATTAGCTGCGTTCACTGCCGTTCAAACTTCATCTTGTGGTTTGATAACTTTAGGTTTTACATCAAAACAGAAAGCTCATTATAAAAGGAAAACCGAAATTTTAAATGCGTATCTTAATAAATTGTTTATTTTTTTCGAAAGATCGAGAGAAGACAAGAACATAACAGTTGAAGAATTAGAAAAATTCAATGAAATTTTAGATGAATTTAATGTAGAAATGTCATCAATAAAAGTTAAAAATTCATAATTAAAATAGATACTTAAAAAAAGAAGATGGAAAATATTGAAAATTTAAACAATTCTTTTTCAAAGTTATTCAAGGCAATACCTACTTTATCTTCACAAGAAAAATTCAAATATCTAGCCGAAAATGTAGAAGAAGATGAAATAAAAATATCAAATATACTTTTTTCAGAATTAATCAAGAGAATAACTATTCTATTTAACGATTTTAAAATCAAAGGTCAAATTGAAATAAATGGTCAAATATATGAAGTTGGGGAATATAAACAAGACATGAGATTATCTGGATTCAATGCTCAAACTTTCCAAGTTATTTATTCAAAGATGGATGATAAATCTGACGCATCTGATTGGTATTTTACAGGAGAGATTTGTTTCCGCAAAAATAATTTTAGTATAATAAAAAGATCTAAAACTGGCAGAGGTGGTAATTTACTTAAAAAGATAAATGAGTACAAAGGCAAAAATTGTTTCATACCAAGCGATGGTTATTGTTTTATAAAGTGTGTAAATCACTTCATGAATAAAGACTTAACAAAAGAATTTAAAGATTTCGTCAATAGTTTTCAAAAATCAAACCGAAAAGGAGTTATGACATCTGCTAGAATCTCTGATTTCAATAAGAAATTTAATACTTATTTTCAAATTTATATGCCCGCACATAGACATTTTCAACCAAAGAAAGTATCCGAAGAATTAGATTGGGTATTTTATTTACACAAAGAACATTTTTGTTTGATAAGAAGAAATAACAAAAAGTTAGGCATTCAAGAAATAGAAGATAATTACGATGAAAATGTATGGAGAACCTGTGGGGATGATGACGCACTAACTTGTTTTGCTCAGTTAAAACTAAATGTGATTTCACACCCTCATGATGATACTTTATACGCATGGGATTGCGAAACCTATAACGAAAATAAAGCCATTCCTTATTGTTGTACTTTAGTCAATTTGGAAAAACTAAGGAAAAAACTAGAACTAATTAAAAGAGTATTCCCAGATTTAAAACCAACTGATCCCATTCCAGAAGAATATTACAACAAACTCATGACTAATATAGTAGAAATATTTGTAGGAACAGATTGTTTTGATCAGATGTTGCGTCGTTTAGGAAGAGTAGATGAAAAAAGATTAACCTTAATTTCCCATAACGGGAGTGGTTTTGACAACTGGGTTGCACTTCAAACCATTGATAAACTAACACAATGTCCACTAGTAGCAGATAATAAAATTCTATCTCTTCCTATATCTAATCCATATACAGAAGAAAGATTGCAGAAAAAATGGAAAAGAGAGAAAGAGATATCTGATAAAAATAAATATTTACAACATATATCTCTCACTTGTTCCTATCAACATGAAAGATCTAGTTTGGCGGCATGGGGGAATTCGTCTAATCTACCGATGAATTTGAGGAAGATTGCCGATATTAATATTGCAAAATACACCAAAGATAATTGGGAATCTTTAAGACACGAATGGGAACCGTACGCTAAAAGAGATACCTTATGTCTCGCAGCTTGTTTGATAAAATACAATCAAGCAATGAGAGAAACTGTCTTCCAAAACGTTTCAAATAATCTTACGGCTCCATCTTTATCTTTAAAGGGTTGGTATTATTTATATCATTACGATAAAGAAATGGTTGAAGAAGAATGGTACGAAACTACTAGAATGGTTCTGAAACACACCGAAAAGCAAAACATAGAAAAAGTTTACTCGCATACTCACCCTTTTATAAGATATTTTATAAGACAAAGTATTAAAGGAGGAAGAGTTTCAGCAAACAGAAAATCATTTGAAACGAACAAAATGGATGAAATTTGTGATGTATTAAAGGAATACACAAAACTTGAAAGCAATAACATAATTGATTTATTTAAAGAATATAGTAAAAGTGATACAGATAAAACGGAAGTTCACTCGAGACTTAAAAAAATAAAATGTACTAAACTGATGGCATTTGACGCCAACGGTTTGTACGCTTCCGCTATGACAGAAGGTGAATATCCAAAAGCTGAAAGTGCAAGAGCGTTTCTACCAGAAGAAAATAGAAAATTTGTCAAGCTCTTTAATGAACAGAAATTCAGACCTAGAACTGCTATTTTAAAAGTCTGGTTTGAATATCCCAAAAACATGTTCTTCCAACCCATACCAGCTAAAGATAAAATCACTTTCACGAATAAAGAAGGTAAAAAGGAAACTGGCACTAAAATCAGATTCAGAAATGGTTTCTGTTCAGATGTTTTAACATCAGTCGATATTCAAGAAATAGTGAAAGCCGGTGGACGAATTATTAAAATATTAGATGGTATAGTTTACGAAGAAAATTTTAAAAATCCACCCTATAGAGATTATATTTTGATTTTGAAGGAATTAAGGAGTAAATACAAAAAGGAAGGGGATATGGTTGCCAGCAACTGCATGAAGTTGTTAGGTAATTCCTTATACGGTAAATCTATTCAGAGGGATAGAAATACCTCATTACACTTATGGAATGAAGAAACCTTTCGCCTTAATTACGACAAACACGTCATGAAGTATGACAGACTAAATGATAGTCAATACATTGTGGAGATTAATGACGAAGAAAAAGAGTTTGTTCCTCCAAAGGATTTTACGAGATTAACACCCACTCATTTAGGTACGTTTATATTATCACACAGTAAAAAAATAATGAATAATTTTATTCACGTAATAGATGGTTTTTATAAACCAGAAATATACTATACTGATACCGATAGTTTATACATTTCTTCTAGCAATTGGGATAAATTAAATGAAGCTGGGTTGGTGTCCGAAAATGAGTATTGTAAAGGAAAGAATGATTATGGTGATGGTGGAATTATATTTGGTTTATATTTAGCGCCAAAAGTTAAATACAATATCATTCTAACTTCTGACGGTGTTCTAAAAGAAAAGAAAACGTTTAAGGGTTACTCGAACTATAAGGTTAAGGTAGAGGATTATATTCAATTAGCTAGTGGACATGACATAACGAATGAATTCGATAAACCATGGGGGAAGAGTTTTACTAATGGAATAGTTATTCCTAAAGAAAAACAAACTAAAAAATTTAAAAGTTATCTGAATCTCATAAAGAGAAAAGCACCGGACAATGAAGGAATCATGTATCCTTACAATGATAAAGAGGAGATGTCCTTGGATGAAAACTATGAATTTGATGACTTTGATTATCTAACTCTTCAAGAAAAAATGTTAATTTTTTTGTTTTAAATGAAGTTGAATAACAATTTCCTCGTTACCAAAATCTATAAACCTATTTTTACCATCTTTGATTTCCAGATTTATATCTTTGATCATAAAGGAATTAAGTGGTAAATATGTTGTTTGAAATGGTTTTTCTATAATTCTATATCCTATCGGTACAGTGAACGTTGGAAGACTGTAAATAATCTGACGTTTGTATTTATTGAAAAATCCACCGTTTATTAAATTGCAATGTATATTGATCACATCGACATCATTCTCGATATTAGCTTTATGTGGTGCTATAGTTGATTGGGTGTATACTCGTTTATCAAATCCTAGTAACGTATTCAATGAATTTTCTACGTTGAAATCAACTTGACTATTATTTCTTAATATCAATTTCATTTTGTTCAGATTTAAATTACCTTCGAATTCAATATTGTTTTTACCATTGACACTTCCTGCGTATTCAGATAGGTATTCGTTAATGGCTATGTATTCGTAGCTTCCTGGTAGTAAACTTATGGTTTTGAATGTAGCTCCATTATCCGTCGATATTTTCAGTTGATTGTTTTTTTCGTTGATATTTCTAATGGAATTGTAAACAGAGAAATACTTTAATCCCAATTCATATTCTTGATTTCGATCGAGTTCATACTCATAATCTAGAGATAATTTAATGTCTGATTTATTTGAGGTGATGACGAATAGTTGACTCATTTTTAATAACACTTTTATAATCATTTTTATCTATGATACCTTTTTCTAGGAGTCTTTTTAATATACAATTTAATTCATTATATTGTCTGTGTGATTGATGTCCTTCCTTCATTGCCGCTAATATTATTTGCAATCTATTAAGCAATTCTTCGTTGTTGTCTGGTAGAAAAATTACACCATCTCCTGTATGTCCCAAAAAGTCATCAATTTCTTCTATAATATCATCACTGTAGTTATCATCACTACCATCGGTGTTATCATCTAATTCTTTTTCCAGTCTTCTTAATCTTAAAGTTTTTGGTCCTCCTGTCCTTGTCGATGTAAGAATTTCCACGTATGAATTTAAATCTTTGAAATTATAATCTTTATCATACCCATTCAAAAGATTAATCATACCGGGTGTTAAATCATATATAGCGTCTATTCTGTCAATCTTAAATGTTGGGTTGAGTTGATTGAAACGTATCCTAAAACCGTTAAGAATCAATCCATCCTGATCAATTGTTGGCTTTATTGTTTTGGCTAGGGTTGGATTTGGATTTGAAAAATAACGTTTTATATCATCTAATGTCCTGATTACGATTCCATCATCTTCAATGGGATATTCTATTTGTGGAGGAGATGGTGGTTGTTGAATTTGTTGTTTAGGAGCTTCTAATTTATTCTTGATATCCTCTTGACTTTTTAATATTGGTTTAAATAAAGTTTGTAGATTTTCCGTTAATCCAAGTTGTTGTAATCTGTTATTTTCAACTTGGGTCTTTATTTTATTCTTAGCTTTGATATATTCTCTATTTCTTTTTAAAATATTATTCCATTCCATTTTTAAAAAAATAAATTAACATATGTTGATCATTACTCTTTCACCCGCAGGTTTTCTGGTATTAACGAATACATATCCATGTTCCTCTGGATTTCTCCATTGAGTTTTACAAACCTTTTTAAATGAATCTCTGTCCATTCCGTGATTTATCGACTGTATGATTTGAGATAAATCTTTATCGTTTAATTCAAATAATAAAAAACAATTAGCATTTTTTCTAATAAACATAGAATCCATCCCGTAAAAAGATTGGGATTGGTATAAGCAGTGACAGTTGTGATGTCTTCCCTTCGTGAAGAATTCTTGTTGAACAGATTGATTTTTTTGCGCTACGCAGTCGTCAAACAATATTAAGTTCTTTCGTTTACTATCAATATTAGACAAGTCCAGATCATTTACATTTTTTGTCAGAAACACTTTTATGTCAGTTGGATTGAAAGATGGATTCTTTTCTTTTATGAAGTTATCTAAGATATCTTTTATTTCTATCTCATCGTTGTCCTCGTAATATTGAAATAATTCTTGAACATATTTCTTTGGTAAATATTCTAAAGCTTCGAGAAATTGATAATACGGTTGTTCTGGTGTTGTTGTGTAGATATACAAAGAATCGAAATCTAAAAGGTTGGGTGTTGTCAACATGTTAAAAGTGAGATGAGTTTTACCAGAACCGGAACTACCGCATATACACATGAGCATTGGATTATTAGGAAATATTTCTGAATGATTAAATTTCTTTCCCATTTTTATGTACCAAAAATTACACCTTCTCCTTTATACTTTGAAAGATATATTCCTTCTCCAGTGTGTATATTTTTAAAAAATATTCCATTACCCTTATGTTTGACTTTGATTTCCCCTGTGTCAATACTATCCACTAATTTAGTTAATCCTTGTTTGACAGTTTTCTTAGTTTCTTCACTAAATCGTTTTCCAAATTCTTTAACTGTACCTAATATGTCTGCTACTCCCGACCCTTTTGCTAACTTTTCCATTTCCAAATTATGTCTACGTTTTTCACTTTTTTCAGCTTCGGCTGCTTTCTTGGCATTGACGGCTTGAACTATTCCTGCCGTTCCGCCGGCCGTGGCACCGGCTGCGGCCAAACCTGCAAAGATCAAGGGTAGGAAAGGTAAAAATCCACCTGCCTTTATGTTCTTGTCAATTCTTTCTAAATCTATATCATCTCGCACTTTACAGTGTTTATATGTATCAATAAGTTTTTTAGTTATGCTGATTCTTTTACCATTGTAAGTAATTGTAGTTGGCTTTTCTGTTTCGATAGCGTCTATTATTCTTTTTACTAAAGTTTCGGGTTTCATTTTTAAGGGATTAATTTATTCTATTCGAATCATCCGTCTGTCGGATATTTTTATTATATGTTTTGTTTCTTCCAATAATAAACAATAACCGGTTAAATCTCCTTGTGTTTTTTCGATATGAATATTTATGTTTACTCCAGTTTTGAAAAGATCTTCTTGATGAGCTGATAGATCAAAACAGAAGATTGGGTGATTAATTGCAAAATCTACATATCCAAACTGAGGTGGATTTCCAAATAATTCACACATATTTTTATAATTTCTATACAATTCATTATAATCCTTTGTGGATGGATTAATAGTTAAAGGTTGGTTAGGATAATTATCGTTGTTTAATCTTACTTGAACTTTACGGATTATAGGATCTTCAGTTTGGTTCTTTGCCACTCTAAAGATATTGTTGTTATTTGTCTGAGAATCTGGTAAGTTCTTGAAGCCAACTATTAAATATCTTGCTGGTTTAATGCTGTTAGTGATTGGCCATGTTGTGGATTCTCCAGTTAAAGTCATACTCCCTACAGTGTTGCAACGAAGAAAAGCTATTTCAATGTCTTTAGTTAACGAGTTGAATATTCTCGTTTCTACTTCAATTGATGGTGTTATTACGGGTATGAAAAGTTGGAGATTTGTTATTTCTAATTTTGCATTTGAATTAGCTTCTCCAAAGAATATCTTATCGTCATTAATTTCTCTTTGTAAATGAATTTTAAATGGTAAACCTATAGAAACTTTTCTATGTTCTAAAAGACCGAATAAAGGATATAATTTCCAATTGACGTAATTACCCCATCTATTATCCTCAACAACATTATTGTACTGATTTACTCGTTTGTCAAACCCATGGTTTACTGCTCTACCGATTCTCTCAATGCTATTTCTGGCAATGACTCTCATTCTAGCGACATCAGCATCGTTAGCTACAGTTCTTACTGGTTCTTTTAAAACGTTTCCATCACCAACATCGGGTATCCAACCCGAGACTGAATCGTAGTTTTTGGGGTAAAGAACTGTTTTCAACATTGTGTCAAATTCTCCAGGGTGTTTGATGGTTTCTATGGGGTTTGATCCCGCTTCCAAAACCATTTCGCTAAATAAAGAAGGAAAGAAATTATTTTCTAATGTTGTATTAGTCTGTGGGACTCTATTTTCATTTGCTGTTCCGTCCTTGATTTTGAAATCGCATCTGAAATAGGCATCAGACAGTAGCAACCAATTTGACAGACTATTGATCTCGAAAGTGACCCTCCCACCATCATTTAGTTGGGATTTAGATCCAACACTCGGAGAAACAATAATGTAATCCTCTTTCTTACGATTAAATGAATAAAGAATTGGATCGTATAATCTAAAAATTGGATCAAGAATTTTATTTGCCATTTTTAGAGGAATTATTTTGATAAAATACAATACATTTACTATATGCATATGTATCAGGAGGGATTGAATTGATTCGCGATCTGTTCTCCACCACCTAGCTCTCCAATTCGTCCCTCAATCTATGTGCCACAGGAGTCCAGGACTTCGTTCAGGATAGTGATTTCAGAGAGAAATTCGAGGAATATAAGACACTTTTATTGGCATGAACATCAAGGCACATTAGACAACACAAAAATCACATTCCCGACCTATTGCTCTCTTACCCAACCACATAGTAGTTCACCATTGGACCACAAACCGAACACCCAGATCGTCTCGAGCTAACCCACGAGCTCTACTCTACGAGCGGAGTGTTGTAATTCCCATAGAAGTAAGCAATCAGAGCCGAACTTAGCGAGTTCCTGCCCCACGATCGACTGACTAATTATTGCCAAAGTACGTACTTTTATACCCTGTTATGTTATGCGCTGCACGTTTCATAACAACTTGCTGATTGGCTTAAGCATATTTCCGATTGAATGTAAAAAAGCGAGGGACACATATTTTTGTTAAGTCTGATCGTTTCGGATTATATAAAACAGGATGTAATATTAATATATCTTACTTCCTTGTGTTAGAGACTAATAAAATGTGTCTACCGGATATGATATCACCTGACATAGAAAGCAAATGTAAACAAGAAGCCATTTTGAATAATGTGTAATTTTTATTGTTTTTTTATCAATTATACCGTCTAATGAAGGGATAATAGGATTCTGATTAAGTTATTTTAATAGTTCAAGATGTCGGGCTATCTAATTATGTTTCTGTGTGTGGGTTACTAGTGCAACTTATGTCTGACCTATAAAGTCAACAATTGTGTATAATTAACTTCGTGTGTGCTATTATGACTCACCCCTCAAACCACTACAGATTGACAAAGGAATGTTTCTGTGTATTGTTAGTGAATTCTATGTTGAAACACACGTCATATTTTACTTCCTTATATTCACTACAGACTCATAACATCACATCAAATCATATTGGACTTCTGAGCAGAGATAAAAATTTGCCTGAATTCCAAATTATTTAATCACATCAAATCATATTGGACTTCTGAGCAGAGATAAAAATTTGCCTGAATTCCAAATTATTTAATCACATCAAATCATATTGGACTTCTGAGCAGAGATAAAAATTTGCCTGAATTCCAAATTATTTAATCACATCTAATGTATATAATCATTCATATGTATATAATAATAAAGCATATAATCATTCACATAATCATAATATTCATAATGTATATAATATCTGTAGTGATAAGGAAGATGTTGAGTTTTAACATGAATTCTCAATCAATTCATTAGATAAAAGTTTCCAATCTGTAGTGATTTCATGTAACCCTTTGTTAATTCTCCGAGACTTTCGAATTTTTTCGCTCTGAGAATTGACCTTAAAAGGGGTATACATGAAAAATTAAGGTATTGAAAACCCTATCTGTTTATTCTACAATATTTAGTAGGATTTACAACCAAAATGGGGGACATCAAATTCAATACCTAATTGGAGGGAGGTAAATTGATCACACGAAGAAAAAATATGGTTTTGTTGGCTTATAGGTTAACATAGGGTACTGAGTCATTCATCTCAGAAACATTTAATTTGAGGAGATGATTCCAATGTTTGATTATTTTGAACTATTGAATTTCTTTTTCAGTTATTCCCATGATTCCCTTCTACAGATAGAATAATTGATAAAAAAGCAAAAATCCTTCAAAATTCTCATCTAAATGGCTTTCTTGTTTCAGCAATGTTGAAAGGAAGATATGTAGGTATTAGGTAAGTATTAGGTAAGTATTTTTAAGTATCCATCAACATGAGTAGCCAGTCCACGCTTCATGTTTAGAAAAATTAATTGTGGTCTGAAATATTTTTTCCAAGAAGAGTTACCTCACTTTAATAAAGGGAAGGAATAAAAAACCAGACCACATCAATTTTTTTTTGGTGGAATTAATGTTCTAATGGGGGTTTTTCCTGTATTGTTCATGTTTTAAAATTAAACTCATCCTATTTTTAATATGTTTTTTTGATGGAATGTAGGAAATTTATTGAAGGTGTTTGTCGTAAGAATTCTATGAAAAATGTAGGGTGTTTTATGAAATGTAGGGTGTTAAGGTGTGTTTTGGGAAGACTCAATTTGGTTGCAAGTTTCCCCATGGGATGAAAATGGCATGGGGAAAGGTGCGACCGAATTGAGTCTTCGTATACTACTGATCACTTCCATCTTGCCTTCTGCTACTGTATGATTGATAGGCACTTTCTTCAGCAACGATGGATTTATTGAATAAACCTGACTTGACAAGTCAAGAAAGATTTAAACTATTGATCACCGATGTGCCTTATGAACTTGCCACTTCGTCGCCACCCTTAAACCCAACAGTTTCAGGGAAATACCTGGTCGATAAGGGGGGGAATGAAGATTGGTCCCACACAACACGTACGTGGCGCAACAGAAATTCAAAGCAACGCCTATTTACTGTTATTGAAAATGGAGATATTAAAGAAAATAGCATCACCACCAAAGAAATCAATGATCTGAAATTGAATGAAAATAGAAATTATTACATTCTGAAGACAACATACTTTCACCATGGTAATATCAAGTACAAGGGAGTAAGGCGAACGATTTCGGAGGTAAATAAAGTTAGCGTTGCCCTGAATGGAGAAAATGCAGTTACATTAGGTGAGTGTTAAAATTCATAAGCATAGTTCTATATTTTTATCCAAGTTGCGTAGCCAGAAGGGACTTTTAAGTCCCTCTCGACTGATATAATGATAAATCAAAAAATGCTTTTGAAATCGCCCCTTTTTAGGCCTAGGCAGTGGCGGCGAGAGGGAGGGGGCATATGCCCACTGAGCGCAAGGGTGGGGGCGCTCTCAATTTTTGTTGTTGTTGTTAAGTCAACACAATGCTTGATTTAAGTTGATTAACGACTTTTTTTCAGTCACAGGGTCGTTGACTGAGGTCTTGTAGGCCTAGATGCTTGTTTGTTGAAGATGGCAAGATGTAGCCTATGTGTGTGAGGTTGGGGCGTCTAGGTTAGGCTACAAACAAAGAACAGGACATGACTAATTGACATTCAAATTCAATATTCATTTGTGTTATGGAAAGCTCATAATATAATTATATATATATATATTACTACAAACAATACTGTTTCGGCCTCCTGGGCCTTATCAGTGCAGTGCTTATACTGAAGTTGAGAGCCACCTCACATATTTTTTAATTAAGGACATATTAGCTGTTTTTATTATTCAATTACATATTTCTATTTATTTTTTTGTTTTATCGTTTTCAATTACAGGTTCAACAAATTACTGCTTGATCGAGTATATTTTTCCATCAGATAAATGTATTAGTCCTGTTAAACATAATGGAGTTCCATTTATTCCAAGTGCGCCATCTTTGAAAAGGAAAATTAAAGAAGCAGTTAAAACCAGCGCTGGACCAAGATCCATACTTTCAAATTTGTCTCCCGATCTAAATGATCATATAGTTCCCGGAACAATTCCAAGAAATGAAGCTCAGATTTCTAACTTCAGAAACAAACTTAGAAAGAGAAATTGTAAGGATGATTTCCAAGAAATAATTGATTTCTATACAAATGATGATATTGGTAAAGTGTCCATCAATAGCTTACAATTTCACCCTATAGGAGTAAGATTCGTCTTTGCCTTGACTCCTCAATTAGAAGAAATTGTAACCTATTGTTGTAATGTTACAGGAAACAATAGTATTCTTTCCATCGATACCACATTTAATGTGGGCAATTTTTTTATGACACCTACATCATACACATTGCCTTACATAATTAACAAAAGAACCAATAAACCAGTAAATATGCCAGGACCCTGTCTTTTCCATGTAGAAGAGGAAAACAAAGAGGTATATATGTATTTTGCACACAGCTTGATAGAGAAAAATCAGAACTTCGATCGTGTAAGATTCATCGGGGGAGACAGAGGTAGAGGACAAAGGGGGTTCATGTATCCTTTGAGAGCAGCTGTATTGCTTCCATGCACCAGACATATTCAACAAAATATGAAACAGAAAATTGAAGACGATAAAGTTTGTGAAGATATTTTTAAAGATATTTTTGGTTCCAGAAAGGACTATATGAAAGGTCTTATTGATTGTGACACAAGCTCTTTTACGCAGACCCTTCAAGAAGTTGGAACAAAATGGCCCAAACAGTTTTTTGATTATTTTAGAAAGTATATAGAAGATGACATGAAGGAAGGTATGTTATCAGACGTGAGAGCAATGGCAGGACTTGGCGAAGATTTTTTTTACAATAATGCCCTGGAATGTCTGAATAAAAAAATCAAAAATAAAAAGAGGGAAAAACAAGTTTTATTAGGAAACGGTGCACCAGTAACCACGCAATGTAGACTCCTTGAAGCCCTTATAATTTACAAAGATCTCTTATTTGAAGAAAGGAAATTCTTGCAACAAGCTGTGATAGGACGAGGTCCATATAAAATTGCACCAGATTATGGTCATCTCAGTGTGGACGAGAGAAGATTTTGCGTATTAAGTATCGAAGAGAAAAGGCAGGTGCTGTCAACAGTTGATCCTTTTGTGAAGTGGTCAAATGCACTAGTAACTGATACAGATGTTTTGTCAGTTTAGTTTATCCCCTATCGTCAAGATAAAATCTTTTTTTCTTGTTGCATATAATTTTATATCTTAAAGTAGCCTTTCCTTGTTAGTTTTTGTCAAATTTGAGGTTGATAAATTAGTGATGACAGGATAAAGATTGTTTTATAGTCCGTCTACATAAGACTCAAAGACTTCACATCAATACCCCCCCCCCCCCCCCAACAGACCAATTTAAACTGATTCGTGAGGAATAGTTATTTTTATACGCCCACATGAATATGTGGACTTATATTGTCGTCGCCCCTGTCCGTCGGTCTGTCCGTCCACACTTGTTGTAGTCACAATAGAAGCTACAATTCTTAATGGATTTTAATCAAACTTGGTATGAGCCTTAGCATTGATAAGACGTTCGATAAACAGTTTTTGCCCTTGGCTTAATATTTGTTGTAGACACAATAGAAGCTACAATTCTCAATGGATTTTAATGGCACTTTTCTCCAAATATTTCACTCCCTTGGCATGATCTGAGCCGAAGACTGGATGGAAAATAGTTCAAGCTGCAATCATTGAAGGAAAATAATACAGACATATTAAATATTGTATTAACTCATAAAATACACCACCCACATTGCCAATAATATGACATCTATACACTCAAATCATAACCAATTGTCATTAGCAAGACAGGTATGCTTACTTTTTCAGTCATCTTTGCATTTGCTATTTTGGTGAACATGGTGTACAAATATATTTAAAAGTATAAAAATGATAACATTTTGGTCCCATAGAGCCATTGGTAACTAACAAAATTGTGAACAAAGAGGACATATCACAAATATGAAAAAGTCAGTGGAATAGTCTCTAAAAGAGGACTAACTCGGATAAACTAGTAGTCATGGCCAAACTCAGACCAAAGCATTTTTTTGTGAACATTAGAAAGTCTGAACTCTATTGCTTCTTCAGTTGAAATACATTTAGTCGCATCTGGAGCACAAAGAAATTGTGGATGAAAGTACACATTTTCTTCATTCTTACTTATATGAAGAATTCCTGGATTGCCATCTTTAGCTTTCTCTCTATAAACTCTGAATGTTTTAGTTTTCAATACAATGTCAAAAGGAGGTGGAGGAGTGACAGAAATGTCATTTCTTAGTTTTCCCTTACAACCATAACATCTAGTAGCCCTGGTATCGTTGAGAAAAACCACTTCATACTGAGCCTTTTTATCTCCATCTGCTTGTTTTTTTTATTAAAGACTGAAATCCATCAGTGTTTCGTTTCTCATTACTTTTACTTCTTACACGCTTCCTATAACATGGTTTTTTTCCTGCACATTTAACCTCTTTAACTTGTGAGCACATTTGTTGTAGACCTTTTGGAATAAATTCCACAAGACATCTTTCTAAATTATCACATTCGAAAGCCACTGCAATAATATGTGCACAAATGTTGCGTCTCTTATAACCCTCACAATCACACCTAAATTTAAACAAAAGAAAAAAAGATATAAAATATTCAAAGAAATGCTATTAATATTTCATTCTACTAATGCTGGGTATCAAATAAGTCAGTCTTAAAATGAACATTTAGTAGGCCTACTATTGTGTCTTAAATGTATAATGCATAATTATGAAAGGAATTGTAGAGGGATGTATCGGGGACACTTTGAACTTCTATTTGGGACAGACAAACTACCCACACGACTCACATGGTTCCTATTATTCAAGAAATAGGTTTCCTGGAAATGACATCTGCAACAGGGTCAGACTGGTCATACTGGATAATCCAGGACGGCCAAGTTAAAGAAAAACCAGGTATCTTAATGAAATGCTCATTTACACTAATTTTTTTTAGTGAAACTGCCGGGTGAGTACAAAATGAGTCCAAAGACCCAATAAAGGTACAAATCGAAGACCAAACTAGGTACAAAACAAAGACCCAACTAGGTACAAGGTTCGTTTTGTACCTGGGTCTTCATTTTGTACCTAGTTAGGTCTCCGTTTTGTACCTAGTTGGGTCTTTGGTCTTCGTTTTGTACTCACCCGAAACTGCCATATTGAAAAACAAAAGTAGACTTAAGTCTGTATATAGAGCCTACAGATTAAATAATCTCAAATTTGTTAACACACCTGTAAGTACCCCTAACACTTGTTACATCATGACAGGTGTCACTTGTAAGGGAAACTACCATTTTCTTCATTTCGAAAAAAGGATGCTTTTTAACTCCTTTTTTGATAAGAATTGTTGCAGCATTTTGCCATGTTGATTTATAAACTTCAGATAATCCACTGTTCTCAAACTCTGGGAAAGCTGAAAAGGGATTTGTGATTCTAAAAATTCAATGTTAAAAGAATATGACACTGGTACGTTTGTCAAAATTTCATTGCAGTGCAAGGTTCTAGAATTACAGTTGCCATACTTTATTCTATATTCGATTGTGAATAAAATTAAATTAAAAATAGAGAATAGTGCTTTGTTAACAGTAATGACACAATATATCAACGTACAGAACACAAAAAATGAAATACACTAGTTCATGTGAAGTAAATGGACATATGATTTTACTGCGATCAAGAACATGATGGACCAAGAACATGGATGTAAGGATGTACAAATAATATCATTCCTGAGGACAGTTATAATGATTATTCTTACCTTTCGAATTGGTTAATAATTCTTCTGCAGATATGGCAGTCTGTTCAGAATATGATGTTTTAATTAATTCTGTTGTAAAATCTGTAAAGAAAATTTGAAAGATAACAAAGGATTATGTATGGATGGGTATGTATGAATGTTTTGCCCTTTTAGTATCTTTGCCAGACAGAACTCTAAAATTATATTCTCAGACTCTCTCAGTCTCTCTGTCACTCATCAACAGCCATATTTTAATATATTTCTTGCATTATATTTTAAATATCTGGTGGGGATGTCTCCAAACATTATGTATGAAAGCTTGCCAGGCAAGGTAATATACACCCACTGGCAGCTGTGAAGGAAAACTTTTCAAGACCAAGGGCAATAACCAATAATAAATATTTCTTTATTTCACAAATATTCAATAGAATTTATTTTTACGACACTCATGTTCTAAGGTTTGTCAAATTGGTCAAGAATTGTGCCTTCATAATTGGTCAAGAATTAAGACTTCTAGAGTAATTACAAGCAAATGAATGTGTATCAAGAACAAAGGCAATAACCTATACCTTATATATTTTGAATTATTCAATTATTAGGATTTATCCTAAGGTAAGTAAGCTTCTTCACTAAAAATCCAAGTTTTGTCAAAATTAATCAAGAAGCATGCCTTCTTAGTGTTTACAAGCAAATATTAAACGCCTGTTCAAGATATTTTATATTATTACGGTATAGATATCGTACTTAATATTTTCTGATTTGCAGGATTTTTAATAGGGTTCATCCTTGGATGATTACAAACACTCATGCTAAATCTCATCAAAATCCGACAAAAATTGCACTATCTAGAGACTAGAGTGATAACGAGCTTAATTAAAGGTGTTTTTAATAACTTATGATAAATATTTTTTGATTTGGTTGGTTTTCGTTAAGGTTTATCTTAAGAATTACTACACATTCACACCAAATTTCATCAAAACCGGTCAAAATGTACCACCTTGAATGTTTACGAGCAATTTAAGAACAAGGGCAATAACTCACTCATTATTTTTCGATTTTTCCAATTCTAAACAGGGTTCATCCTTGAATGATCACGAATACTCTCCCAGTATCATCAAAATCCGTGAAGAAATGTGCTGTGTAGAGTGTTTACGAGTAATTTTGGACAGACCCTTCCCTCGAAGGAATTTTGCATGAAAATTCCCCACTTTTTGGACTGAAAATTCCCCTCTGTAAAATCATATTTCCAATTGAATTTTTTTTAACATTTGCCATTTTCATCAACCCCAAGACAATCTAAGATACTTAAAACTATTTTGAGGTTAATATTTCAATTCATACAAAAATAATCAGAAAAATTCGAGTTAGAAATATTATGGTCACACAGTAGGGCTATAAGTATAAAATGTTTACATACCTTCAGTGACTAAATCTGAGGTTGTAGCCTTGTCAGAACAGTAGCGGCAGTTGTTTTTTCGGATTCGATTTCAGAAAAACTGTATTCTATTAGTGCGTACGTAGTTTCCTCTGAAATACACACAATAAAAAAACATCGTATTTAACAACCAGTTAATAAAATAAGAGTTATAGATCATATAAACTAGATGTTTTGTTGATAGTTATTTTATTCTTCTTCGTCCCGCACATATGCAATTGTAGACTTGGTTTTCAAGACTCTTTCAATTGAGACGATATTTCAACTTAAGGCGAATTTATCCTAATAAATCTGATTTGATTTGATATGATATATTTACTAGTCACGTTACCAGTAATCAAATCGGATTCTTTATTCAGGATAAATTCGACAATTAAGATTCGAAACGGAGGACAATGCAAGCCAAAATTGTAAAAATGCAATAGATTTAATGTAGGCCTACCCTACATGTATAACTAGGCCCTACTGTCCGCCATGTTGTAGGCCTAATCAGCAGAGTAAATCATCTTCGGAGGTGATTTGATAATACCCCTAATCTGATTTAAATCTGGTTAAATTCGTTTTTAGAGTAAATCAAATCAGATTACATCGTGATAAATTCGCCTAGCCTATAATGTTATAGGCCTAATCTCTAGATTACCCTTAGTCTTCAGCAGTTTTGCAATCAGCCTATCTTAAATAGAAATGAGTACTAAGGCATAATTTCACAGTAACAAAATATCGGCCAATAAGTAAAAAAAAAAATCAGATGTAGGCCTAGATTCTCTAGACAAACTAAATAAAAAAATCTTGATCTCAGCAATACAATAGACAAAAGAAATAACATTAACAAAGAAAACGTCCTTGACATTGGAGAAAGGTGGTATTTTCACTATAATCATGCACGGGCCCTTGTACGTGTCTTTTTGGCCTTAATCCGAGTTAATCTGTAGGCTACTAAGCCTATCGACAGATACTGAGATAGCCGATTTTTACGACTTTTATTTTCTATGCCTAGATCTAGTGAAGAAATATAGGGCCTAGCCTAATAGGTACAGATAAACTAGATCTAGGCCTAACCACTAGGCCTGCCTACTATTGTACTAGGCCTTATGTGTAAAGTGTAGACATGGCACTAAACAACGTATAAAAAAGTGATCTAGTAATAACATACCTAAAGTTACTGTATTTCCCCCAACGACCTTCTTCACCTCGGAGATCACTCGCCTCACACTAGTACTACTAGGCCTACTAGTCAAGTCCACCAAATTCTGACTAGGCCTACCGCCACCGATGCAGTGAAAGTATGTTGTCTTCAGAATGTAATAACTTCTATTTTCATTCAATTTCAGAGCATTGATTTCTTTGGTGGTGATGCTATTTTCTTTAATATCTCCATTTTCAATAACAGTAAATAGGCGTTGCTTTGAATTTCTGTTGCTGTGGGACCAATCTTCATTCCCCCCCTTATCGACCCTGAAACTGTTGGGTTTAAGGGTGGCGACGAAGTGGCAAGTTCATAAGGCACATCGGTGATCAATAGTTTAAATCTTTCTTGACTTGTCAAGTCAGGTTTATTCAATAAATCCATCGTTGCTGAAGAAAGTGCCTATCAATCATACAGTAGCAGAAGGCAAGATGGAAGTGATCGAGTCACGTGGCAAAGGGGCAACTACTCTTCCTTAATCGACGTCACGCCATAACCTCGACAATCTAGACCCAAGACATACGAATTCCTTGTTATTACACTCATGGACTCATATAGAAATTAATATGTACGACACTTAGTTTAAAAAGGGTTTAACTCAAATAAAAAAAAAAAAAACATTTCAGTATAATTTCGTTTTTTATTTACAAAAACATGATTCTCTAAATTGAACGAAATTTCATTGGCGGTAAAAAAGGTTACGAATGATCTCAAAGTGTGCAGTGTGCAGAGTGTGCAGGTGTGCAAAAAAAAGACACCGTTGGTATGGTCCTTAAGATTGATAAGATCTCGGTCAAGTTCGAATTTGACATGTTTTTGATGAATGTTTTTTTAGTTATTGCCCTTGATTTTCAAAAAACGCATTATAAATCGATCGTTTACACAATAGAAGCTACAGTTTTCATCTGATTTTAATGAAACTTGGTGTTATTCTTTAGATCGGTAAGATCTCAGTCAAGTTCGAATTTGATGTATTTCCGATCAACGGTTTTTGAGTTATTGCCCTTGACTTTGTAAAAACGCGTCAAAATTTGTTTGTGAATAGGATTGGAGCTACCGATTCGAACGAAACCTGGTGTGGTCTTTGGAATTAATAAGTTACAACCCTTTATTTTTTATGCTTTTGACATAATAAAATTTGTATTATTATTCAAATATTATCCTTTCCGACAGCTGCCAGTGGGCGCATGTTACCTTGCCTGGCAAGCCCTGGTTCATTATTATACTAGGTAGGATGAAATAACATCCATTTACTTTCACGCTAAAAGAAATCGCCATGCAATGCACTGTGCAATAGGTTTGTCTCATTGCGAGGACTTTTCCGAGATGGGTACTTTGTTAGACATCAAAATTGATTTACTTATTACTGTTATCATATTAATATTATATGTTGCTATCATACAGCTTATTTTCTTCATTGTTTGGGGGAAGAAGCTTCTTGCAATTCATGGACAAATATTAACACTACTACTAGATATCTGAAATCTCTCTTTTAGACTTACATCTACAAGATAGACTGATAGTGATATTATTTGTATTTTATGGATTCGTATTTAGATCTATTATATGAAGAGAATAACTGGGTATTGTTATATGATAATTAATTTTAAAAATGTTTAAGGACCATAAGGTAAGGACTAACAATATTTTACTTATAAACTGTAACTTAAAAAAATGAAAAATCAAAGAGCCCAAGAGGTTTACAAATACAAAGAGAAATATTATAGGCTTGAATTTTGACACGAAAAACTTTTTAATCTCTTATACACAACTGTAATTAATTCACGCCACAGCAAGGGCTATTCTAAACTGAATTAAACTATTTTATCTTAATTTATAGATTGTATGGGTAAAATTCGATATGGGTGTCTGGTGGCCAGGCGTGGTTGTAGAATGGTTGGTAGGAGGTGAAGTGGAAGTCAAATTTTGGAGTGAAAATGAAATGTAAGTTAATAGTTATGCTGAACTGCATTGGGGTCATGCTTTTCTAATCTTTTTTTGAATCAGGAACACTGATGGCATTTGATATCCCTTAAGGAATTTGAGTAGGCTACTTATTTTTCTGTAGTTTTTCATCTTTTCAATTCTTTAATACAGAAAAGCAGGACGTAAAACTCCATTTCAATTCCTTAAAACTGAATAAAAGTTATGTGTTGGAAGATATAAACATAGAAATAAATATTGTTTTGGTAATAGATAATGCACTTTATGCTGCTTTCACCTTTGCTATAGATTTAGATTTCGGTGGAGGGAGAGTTTGAATCTCCCAACTTTATTGAGAAAATGGGATTAAGGGTCTGGATTCAGGCTTTTCTTCTGTTGTGATCTGAAAATAGAAAAAATAAGAACTCGGCGAGTGGTATAGTATCTGCTAAGTAATAATTGGTTTTAGTTTGCTATGAACCAGATTGTCATTAAAGTTCTGATTTTTTTAGTAGGCAACTATCATTTTCTGCTTATAAACATGGGGAAATTTCTCTTGAAGTTGCTTGCTCGATTACTGGTTGTATTAAACGGGACAAAACAAAGGGTGCTATGCCTGCAAAATGATGAATATTGAGTCCTATAGGTCTTGCTGTATTCAATGTCTCAATCCAGTAAGCTTCTCTAGATTGTCTGGATTTGGCGGTTTCATCTTCCGGTAAATCAATTTCTATACGATCAATTGGGGTTAGGGTGAGATCGTTTATTGAATGGTCATCGAGGTTGAAATGATTAGAAACGGGCTTGTCTTTCTTTAATTTTATATCTGATCTATGAGCAGTGAATCGAGTGCGTAATGTGTTTCAGATACAAAGGGACATGTTTTGCATCTACTTGACAAACATGGGTCACTCCTTAAACCTGGAGGAACTTCGGCATAAAGTCTAGTCTTCGCTGATATTTGCGCTAAAGTGAAGTTTTTATGTTTCGTAAAAATCGTTTTGAGTATCCACGTTCTTTCAGTTTTGAGAAAACAATCGTACAGGCTTGGTTGAAATCAGAAGATCTTATGCAAATTCGGTGAAATCGTAAAACTTGTGATTTGATAATACCGGAAAAGGTATGTTTTGGGTGTAATGAGCTTTTGTGCAGGAGTTGATGAGTATCAGTTTCTTTTAAATATCGTCCAATGTCCAGTTTATTGGTTTCTGCTATGGAATCTCCTTTGAAAACAGTGGTATCGAGAAAATCTATGCTTTTATGACTGACGTTGGCGGTTAGTTCGATGGACGGGTGGTGGTTGTTGAGAATTTCAAAGAATTCCCAGAACTGCTCAATGGAATAAGTCCAAACCATAAAAATGTCATCTAAAAATCGTCCGTAATAAAGGAGATCAAAGGGACAAAGGGGTAATACCTCACGTTCCCACTCTGCCATGAAAAGATTTGCGTATGAAGGGGCGAATCGTTTACTCTTAGCTGTTCCTGAAGTTTGTAGATACGTTTTATCATTAAAATAATGTGAAATCGTTGCCACTGAGACAAATCTCTAAAAGCTGTAAAATTGCATCGTCGGGTCTGTTCGGATCTGGGTTTCTACTAAAAGCTTTACGAACTGCCATTAACCCGGCAGTGTTATCAATATTGGTATACATAGAGGACACGTCAATAGAAATCAGAATGGCATTCGGAGGAACTGAAGATTTTTAATTGTATTCACACAATCAGTGGTGTCCTTAAGATAGGCTTTACGTTGACAAGCTAGAGGTAGTAAGAAATGGTCAATGTCTTCTGACACCGCATATGACTCACTACCACAGTCAGATATGATCGGACGGCCTTTAGGTATTTTATTAGGGATGAACCACTCCTTTGTAGGATTCGTGTGGATCTAGGCAAAGTATATCAATGTCTCTCACGACAATCGGGTTTGGCAGAAAGATAGTCATATTGTTTCTGTTTGAGATAACTTTCTTTGATTAAATTTCCAAGAATATTGTTGATCATTTTAGAAGTTTCCTTAAAAATTGGGTCTGGCAAAATGGCATAATGTTTAGGATTTTCAATTGATTCTCTGCTTCTAAAATATAATCTTTCCTATTTAGAATGACACAACATTAATAATAATGGTATCGTCTTTCTTCACGTTTTACCCGTGTGAGATTAGGTTTTTCATTTGTTATAGAAAGATTTGTTGTTTGGCTATTCATACTATCAAATACTTCTAAAATTTCAGGATGGATGGCGGCATTGGGCGGTTTTCAAGTGGATTTAGGAATAAACATTGTTCTAGCACCACGTGGGGGTGGTATCGAAAAAAATAAGTGCAGCTGAGATTGCGTTGACATTGTACAATAGATGGTCGAAGATAGTCAATGTTGGCTACCTTCGGGGTCGGGATAAATTTAAGTCCACGGTGTAAGATGGAATGCTGAAGGGGTGTGAGAATTTTACGACTCAAGTTAACAACAGTTTGGCCTAGTGGAGGCCTCTCAGTATTTTTATTCCCAGTAATTAGTTTAAAGACAACTTACTCGATGCTTGAAGCTGGTGTATCCAAAATAAATAAATGGTGTTTATGTTTTATGGTGTTGAAAATCGGACAAATCAAAAAATATTTGATGGGTTATTGCCCTTGTTTTTGAAAATACTTTGTGAACATGTCGGAGAGCTGGTTTCTTGATAGATTTTGATGAAACTTAGTGTGAGTGTTTATAATCATCCAAGGATGAAACCTATTGAAAATCAGATAAATCAAAAAATATTTGATGGGTTATTGCCCTTGTTAACTTGTAGTTGTTAACACTCAAAAATCGATCAATTTTGTAAACATTCTTGATGGCACGGTTTTCGATAGAAATTTCATTTACTGATATTTCTTTTCGACCTCCCGGACGACTTGGCTGCCATTACAAAAGTGGGCGTATTACGATGGGGCATCATTTTGTTGAAGGTCCTAAGATTCTGGTTGATTCTGATTTTATTGGATACTGGTATACATGTGAAGATAATCTTTGAATTTGGAAAGGTAAGTTTGGCGGTCGCGATTAATTTCTGGGCTTGTTCTTATGAGGACTTAAGTAGCTGGTATCGGTTGTTGATACCCACGTGAAGATTTTTATATCACTCATAAGCTCAATAATCAAAGCTTGTTTCCACTTTTTTGTTCATGGATTTTTTAATTTTCACTTTTCAGAAAAACTTGAAAGACGAGTAGTATTATTACAGTATTTTGAGAATGATCTGAAAACAATTTTAAATTGGTTATCTAATGCTCTTCCTTTTGGAAAGGTTTGAAAATAGCGTGGCGGCTAAGAAATACAGTAATAACAGAGAAGGCTAGAAACGGAAACAGTTTCACATTGATCAGGAAAAACATGTTTGTAACAATTTATGTTTTCTTTCAAGGAAAACACAATCATATTTTATGACACAGCAATGAAAAACAGTTTTACAAAACACATTTTTATGACTTATGATTTTTTTTTAAAGGTTTTTCACTGTACACACTCAAATTTTGACAACGAACCTACTTGGGCGTTTTACTCGTAAAATCATAATGATAATGTGATAGCATGCATACAACCCATAAAGAGAGCAGTTACCGTGAAATGTAATAAAGGAGATATTCTTAAGGCTGGCGCACATTGAACGATTTTTTTTATAGCGATTGGGGCACTTCTAGAGGTCGTTTTCAGAGCATCTGTCGTAAACAATATGGCGCCCAATATGAACCTGAAATTCAATTGGTTGACTTAAATTCAGGTCAAGACAAATTATCAAGAACCCGCACACTAGCCGATAAACCACGTCAAGACTTTTTTCGACATGTTAAAGATATATTCCCTTATTTTCATTTATCCATATACATGTATCATAACTGGACCGCTAATACTTATATAAATAGAAAGTAGAGATGTTCTAATGATTGGGAAAAATACCAGTCTGCCTCACAATTAACTCGTAAATAGGCTAATTGTGACGAAGATTTCATTGTTAGTACCCTAAAAAAATCTCCCTACCCTAAGAAGTCTCGGTCGTTAAGTCTCTTTTGATTTGTTGATTTGGGTGAGTTAAAGGGACATGACGACTGCGAGTAGTCACGTGATCAAACATGGAGTCTAAATTTAGCGTTTCAAATCGAGTTGAGTCAAATGGATTTTCAAGCCTCTCTATGTCCACAAACGGTTTATTAACTTATGAATACATGGATTATTCATTAGAAACACCGATTAATGAATTATTAAACTTAAATTTAACCTAAAACAATGAGAAAACCCATCTTTAAATATCTCCCAATCACTCCCGATTTTGTCGTAGGGCAACGCACATTGAACGATTTTTTGACGCCGTTATAGTCGGTGTTAAAAAATCGTCCAATGTGCACCGGCCTTTAGCAATGTGTTTTCCAAATGGGGAATTTTGGGGAAAATATTATGTTACTATAATCGTCCCATTTGTATAGAGCATTTGGGTATAAAGGCACCTGAGTAAACATATTTGGGGTAGAGACACCTAAGGTAGACAGTTTTATCTGTACTGCTTAAATATTATCACTGATTTAAATCATTAGTCTTTATTGAAAGATAAACAACTTGATATGGAAGGAGTGCTGCTACTGTTTCTTGTAGTGGTCGGTTTATCCGGTGTTCTGTCACAGTGTGACAGGAATAGTGGACCTAGCGGAGTAACTGAATGTATACAGATTTCAAGGTACTACAACCAATATCAGTGGGCTACTTGCCTTACTAACACATATATACGTGCTAAATCAAATATGAGGCACGAATGTGAAGATCCCACTAGAACCTATTGCTACTACCAATGTATGATAGAATCTTTTGGAAAGAGCAGTGGACCTGTTAACAGTCAATGTTCTTGTAAACCAGGAGATTCTTATACAGAAAAAAATCTTACATTACCATCTGAATGTTACAGTCCATCGGGTAGAAATTGTGATTGGTATTTAGAATGTCTACACAAGAAATATCCATGTTCTGAAACTGGTGATGATTACGCTTTGACATATGCGACCAAATTTTGTAAACTATATGAAAGACGGTATTCTGCATTTTCAAAAGACGGACAAAAATGGGTGGATAGTGTAAGAAAATGTTTACAAGTGTCACTAGTGCCATATATTCGCCCCTATTCTCAATTGTCATGTGCTGAAGTGAAGAAAGTGGCCTTAGAATCGCATGTTCCTTGTTATGTAAAACCGGATGACCAAGACGAAACTATTTCCATTTGCAAACTTGATCTTGATGATTTCTGGAAAGTTTTTCTTACCATAAAGTCGAGCCTGATAATGTCTGTTGAATCTAGCATAGAGTCTTTGGCAGTTATTTTCACTACGATGAAGAAATGTGCTAGTTTTGACGTCCTGGATTTGTTCAGCAATAATGCCAACTTGTGGAATGTGAAATTGAAAGTCGCATATTATGCTGGCAACCCGTCAAGAAAACGGCGTTCAACTGATGATGTACGTGATTTGAAAACAGCAAGTGATATCGGCGACCGCATCGCTAACCAACTTGGTTGGGATCAACAAGGAATTACTTGGTTTACGTTTGATGCGAATAGTTCCAATTCAGAATTAGAATTTAACATGTTGTTAGCCAACCGTTCCCGGTATGATTTGGACGTTGATGATTATAAAAGTCCTGATTTAAATGAGGTGGTGGATAATTTACAGGATGAACTAGTAAAGGGAAAGATTAGCTCATCTCAATCTGGTTTGAGGTTCCATGCCTTGTCACTATCATCATGCTCAGATGTCAATTGTAAAAGAGTAACGGCCCATTATATTGCTCCTCCTCTAAATTCGAAAGAGGCGATCTTCAGCATACGCCATATCCTTGTTCAACTGGTACTTTGTTTTCTTTTAGCTACAAGCATTATTGGTTTTTAACTTGCATGTTTAAAACGAATCGCATGAATTGAATGCCATATAATATTAAACTTTATGCTTTATATATACATAGCAGTTAATGTGGCATTGATACTGTATTAACCCAATTATTTGAAATATAAGAATATTTTAATAATTTTAGACTTATTTGATTAACGTTTTTATTGCATGCCTTTTTTAAATTAAAGTTTAATTGAAACGTCGTATTTAAATTCCGTTTAAGTGCTTTTTTCGTCACACTAGCCCATCCCAGCAAAAAAAAGGATATCTTTTCCCGCATTTTTCTCACATTTTGAATTTTTTGACGTGTAGAATTGACAACAACCGGCATCCATACATTGTGATTTAAAGAGAAATGTTCAGCATTTTCGAGGGCCTTAAATGACCTCCACAAGTACAATCTCTTCAATTATATCCCGATCTAAACATTTATCTTTCATTTTCTGCATGTGTGTTTTTTAAATAATAGGCTACATAAGCTTATGTTAACTAAATTTGGAGTCGTTCTTTGACGTTCAAACGCTTATAATTAAAACTACACAGGGATTTGAAGGCTGAAATGTTGAGGGAGAGTTATGAACACTATTACTGATTAGTCTAGCTGAAAATATTCCAGGTTCTGAGACTAATGTTTGATTGGTCGAAATGTTAGTGAACAAATCCCTTTAATTGTCAAGTGTTATATATTTTAAAATGCTAGTATAAATGGAAAATCCACATTTCACAATAGCCAACAGAAAATATTTGATAATGAAATAGCGCGGCCTGAAATGGCCAACGGATCGACAGAGAAAAAGAACAGTTTAGCATAGTACACAGCTTTATAAAATGATTTAAGAAACTTCCCCAGTCATTTCACGAGGGAAAAAATTCAACACGGTGGATGGTTTAGTTGACCTGACCATGACATTCTGCACTAGTGAATGTTTTCAGATTGTAATACGATTGTATGATTTATTTCACTGATTGTAAAGTGATTTTCTAAACTTTGTTTGTGTATTCGGGACACTGATAGCATCAATTTGCGCCATTCCAATTTCCATTCCGATGTTTGTGGTTCTTGTAATTCCACTAAAACTAACGCATTTTATGACGTCACTACCAGTGATCTATCCGGAAGCTATACTATTGATATCTATGCAGATCACTGATGGATTTTGACAGAAATAGTGCGAGTGTTTGTAACACCCTATTGAAAATCAGACAAATCGAAAATATTTAATGGGTTTGTTTACACGATAAAGAGCAATCGTATATATGTCGGCCATTTTCGCTACACCTGACAATAACCTCGTATGCAGCTGGCGGATAAAGCGTATCACTTTTAAGTTCACTTTTGACTAGTCTCTGACAACCAGAAATCTTCTGTCTACGAAAGATAATGTACAAGGGAGGTTACTAGCATGAGCTGAGGAACTGATTTTTATCGCGTATTCTACGGCGGCCAAATAATCTTGGAAGGTTTTCTTCTATAAACGAGGTTATTGTTAGACAATGGCCGCCGTATATACGATTGGATAAAGAGCTGGTTTTATAAAAGGGAAATAATCAAAGTTTTCTCATCAAATTGCTAAGGCCACAAACAAACTTTACAGTGCTGTGTGGTCGTATACCTTTCACTATACCGATGTTACGCCGATGGATGCAATTCCATTTCTTTTAGAGAAATACATTTTATCTAGAAGCGAAAGTACACTTTATAAAATATTGATTAGCTGTTTAGGCAAATGTTTACTCAATCAGTGTCCATCGCGTTTAAAAAATTAATTTCGGCACACATAAGTTGTAACTTCACCGATCTACAAAAAAGAATAGGCCTAAAGAGCGGAAACAAGCAAAACTGGACTCTTTTCTAACGTTAAAAATGGTGAAAAATTCACTTAGATTTATTTCCGAAACTTAAGTTATTTGCCTTGCTTTGCTTTTCATTGATCTTGCTTTTGAACAGGACATCCAATACAGCTCATTTCTAATGAAATGTCGTTATTGACACTCCTTACCTCCCTTCATTTTCCAGATTGGACAGTCGGTGATTGAGTCACCATATCTCGTTTCACATTACAGTATGTTTTGTCGTCCTTTTAACACAAAATTTCTAGCCAACATAAAAGCCAATTTGTCAAATATCTCATCATCATTCTGGTATTCATTACTGGAAGCGCAAAACAGATTATAGAGCTTTTACCACGTACAGACTAAAAGGAAAACATTCGGCATTCGATTTGGGTCTCAAATAAACTGACAGGCAAAAGAAACTTATCACCGACTTCATTTGACCACACAAAGACAAAGGCATATGTGAGATATACTGATGACTGATTTATAAACAGAAATCAATTTCGAAGAATTAAAATGAAAATGCATTGTAATGCCGATATTTAATTCTCCACAATACACGAAGGAAGGGTCAAGGGGTGAAAATTAAAAATTACACAAACCAGAGTTCTTTGCATAAGTGCATAAAGAGTTGATTCCAAGACACGGTAGTCAGGCAAAACGTCATCAATAATGAGTGGCCACCCTGAGCACACAGACACACCTCCTCATTTACGTCGTTAGCCGGCGGATAGCGTCAACAGGAATCCTGTTCCATAAGTTCTATAACATATGTTCAAAGTCCTGTCGGTTCACTGGAGGTGAACGCCTCTCAGGTCCACCTTTATAAATTTTCGTTTTTTCGGAAATTTCGCAGAATTTTCTTTTCGATGTAATGTAAAAACTTACCAAAAAACTCCCAAAATTACCGTCTTACACTGAAACAAAATTTGAAGCAGTCACAGACGACGGAAGTCTGTATAATTAAAATGGCAGCCATCACTGATAAAATTTCGCTAGGAAACTTTCGATCAAAATAAAAGGTATTTTTATTTAATATTTTATGAAAATAAATCGAGATGTGCCGATTTCTAAGGACACAGGGGCTTATTAAAGGAATTGAATTTCCGCAATTCAATGATACAGCATGGCAGTCCGACGTTGACCACTCAATTGCAGGTTTTATCTGACAACTGACGATTGAGATGATCCTGAACATAGGGAACCGACTTTAATCTGTAAAGAACACTCTGGCCCTGTCACGTCACTGCAACCGACGTACAGTTAGTGACCATTGCAGTCTACGTTGACGATGTGGACGGGTTAGCGTCATTCCAAAAGAGGGTCGGTATGCTCGGTATATCAACTGATCGAAGTCTTTCGAAGGACTGTTCGTCTGCTGACATGACCGAGAGTGTGTTGCTGCCGTCGACTTCACTCATCTATTTCGAAGATGAATCCATCGGATGTAGCGGTCGTCGGTAGGAGTTGTCATCTTCCGTTTTCCCAATTTTGGTCGGTCTTGGGTTTGTCCTGTCTGTTGAAACCGGATTATGAAATTGCTGATGGTCATCAGGGAGCTGTTGAAGGTTCTGACTATCTGTCATTGAGAAGCCCCCATATTGGCCATACCGATCGCCGCAATCGTGCATGTGCATTTTAATTAATGTCACAAAAACACATTTTGCACATTTTTATGCATGCACTTTTTGGAAAGCTACGTTTGATAATTTGCGTTGTGGTTATAATTACGTTGCATTTAGGTAAATATTTGCTGCTGGGGTTCAAACCTGTACCAGCTTTTTTGTCTTTGATACAACGATTTTTAAAGTGATAAGTTTCTTTTGCCTGTCAGTTTATATTCAAATAGCCTTCAAGCCGTATTTTTGACTTTGAAACGCTGATTATTATGGATGCACGTGCATGGATTTGAAAGCTTAAAAACATATGAATGGTTGAACGAATTGTGAATGTATCCCGTTAATTTTGTGCATAGAAAGTTAAGAGTTCAGGAAAGCATCAGGTGGCAACATGGCAAAATACTGTATATGTAAATATTTCCTTCAACCAAGAAGTTTATAATTTAATCCTGAAGCTATCTTTGTGATGATTTAATAGTTTGAAATATGGAAAGTTGACCAAAATTTGTCCTGATCAGTTGAGCTCCAATACATTAATATGAATCGAGGGGTCTTCAATCGGTAGCATATTCTGGTTGTTTAATTTTGGAAGTTTGACCCCACTTCCAAGAAGCAGTTCTTTTGTGCAGAAAAATATCTTTGATGATCGTGGATCTTGAATATAATTGTGAAACAAAAACAAAACATAAATATATTTCTTTTATTCGAGTCGAGTTACAGAGATATGAAATATTCGCTTTAAATTGGAGGGGACAATAAATTGATTAATTTCAATATAAAATGAAAGATGAATTTTAATGAGTGAACACTTCACCTGCTATTCACTGAGTAAACTTGCTTTGTTCTTACGCTCAATGTCCTTGTGGAACTCCTACACTAATGTTTTATCCAACAAACTCGATGGGTGTAAAATTCCGAATTCCCGAACTAAAAAGACTAAAAAATCGAAACTAAGTTTGCGCCAAAGGTCGTGCGCAAATAAATTAAGATTAAAACATTTTACACCAAAAAACGAATATTTTTAAAGAGTACATGTATTTCTTTGGTCAAACTTCAATTTTGTGAGCTAATTCATAATATTAATGTCTATTGATTATGATTTTATTTTTAATATACAATACTGTCAGGAACCGAATGTGTCAATACAACTCGGACCAAAACAGACTCGCGCCACTATAACACACCCCAACCTCTTTTCATGACTAACTCGGACAAAGCTTTATACGTCCACATTATAATGTGGAATATTATTGCCCGTCCGCCCACAATGAGCTTGAGAACGATAGAGGTCAAATTTCATATCCGATCTTAATTAAATTCTATGTGAAGGTTTATATCTATAAGATTTTAAAAAGGTTCGACAAAGGATCACAGATTTGGCCTATGAATGCCATATTTTTTTTTTTTCGGATTTTTATAAAAGATGAATTTGGGAATGATTTAACAAATGATTGCGCAGTTTTAACTCTTGATACGAATTGACACATTTTGAAGACAACTCAATATTGATAATAGATTGGTATAAACAAGGAAAGAAAAAGCTAAGTGAAGAAAAGTGGTCTGAGTTTAGGATAAAAATATAAATAGTTTAAACTTGTGCAGAGTCTCTAAAAAGAGGTCAGAGTTTGTGATCATCAAAGCAATTGATCAAAGTTTAAAATTTTAAGTTACAACTTGGATCGAGTGTGTTTTGGACCGAGTTGTTTTGTATTTATTGAAAGACCCACCCAACAAACAAACAACAAAAACTATTCATTGACTATTAGCGAATCATTTGAGTGGGCTTTCATTAAAGGGCGGTGCTGAATACAGGTGACCGTTGGACCAAGTTTGACTGTATATATTTTATCAGGGGTGGATACAGGATTTGACGTTAGGGGGGCGCAGAATAAAATTTCGCCGAGCGGAGCGAGTCGAAAATGTTTTTGAGGTTAAAATAATCAAAGTTATTGAAATAGTGGGTGCAATGTAGATAGATATCTTGCCAAGCGAAGTGTGGCGAGAAACATTTGTGGTAAAATGAGCGAGAAATTAAAGTTTCAATCTAAAACCGCATAATTTAAATGACAATCTACATTAACCGTAATTAAATAAATCCTACCTCCCCTCCAATTCAATTTAGAATAAGAACATAAATGGAGTAGGGTTGGGTAGCCCGCTCGCAGCACTTGCACTGACCTTTGGCTTAACAAAATAATGAATTTTTTTTATTTTTTTTTTTTTACAATTTGTCGCAATGTACTTAATCACTTGAAGATAATATGTCCATTTAATACACATGTACTTGTGTATATTACTATATTGTATATCTTAAAAAATATCTTTTAATTAACCAGCAGTTGACTGTACATCATCTTGTGGGCATGTACTTGATCACTAAATCATATTATGTCCATGTCCATTATGTTTCAGGAAGTGTTAATTTCTCGCTTTGGCCATCATAACTGACAAATGTATTTTTTAAAGTCATGACTATTAAATAACAACTTGCGTACTTACTAAAACATGAACCGAACATAACCAACAACCTTGCCAGGACAGTGGTATTAGCCTACTGTTATTTTCGATGCGAACCCTTGAGGGATCTTTTACGTGCACAGCGAATAGTAAAGGGGCCTCGGTTTATTGTCCCATCCGGACGATTAGACGCATTTGCCATGTCAGCCCTCTGACCTGCAACAAATCCGAAGGTATCATCTCGACCCATGCCTAGATTTAATAAAACTTCATATGGACATGGAGAAAAATTATTATGGAATTGAAATAAGTCATTGACATAAAAGGCAGGATCGTTCATTAAAAATATTTCAAGATGATAGGCAAGTGGTATCTCATGTCAACTAGACAAGAGTTTCCAACCTTCACTTGTATATATAAATAATTTTATAACAAACACTAAATATAAAAACTTTATTTGGCAATAGCGAACCCTTCTAATTGTAAAGCGGGTGATCTATGAAGAAAAGAACATCCATAAATAAACTAAAATTAGAAACCCCTACTACTTTGGGGTAGAATAGTAGAATAATCATAACAAAATATCATAACAAAATATTAACAATGCAAACGTGTGAGGTGGGGAGGAGGTGGTTAATCAAAATAGCAGCCTGTAGTCAGTATGGCAGAAGACAAGACTGACCACGTGATCAAAAGGGTGCGCTTATCAGACGATAGAGATATTACCGTGTATAATGTTATAAACCGCTATTATATACATAAGATTCAATTTATAACAAACACCAAATATAAAAACTTTATTTGGCACTAGGGGACTACACAATGAATTTGAATTATTACATAATTGAATAAAGAAGGAATAGCGAACCCTTCTAATTGTAAAGCGGATGATCTATAAAAAAAGAACATCCATAAATAAACTTAAATTAGAAACAACTACTACTTTGAGGTAGAATAGTAGAATGAAATTATACTAAAAAAGGCCAAAATGAACAAATGTAAACATTTGTGTAGTCCCCCCAAAAAATGAAATGAAATGAATGGAGTTTTATGTCCTACTTTCTGCACCTATATGGGCTAATTGAGGACGGGCAAACGCCATGCAGTGTGCAATGAGGGAAATTTTGCCAGGACAGCGGCATTAGCCTGCTCTTATTTTCGATTTCCAACTGTCGAGGGATCTTACGTGCACAGCCCCAATATTGTCCCATCCGAACGACTAGACGCTTTTCCATGTCAGCCCCTCCGACCTGCATCACTGACAGGGGGAAACCGGGTTGAAAAATCCGAAGGTATCATATCGACCCATGTCGGGATTGAACCCTGGACCTCCAGGTTAGCGAGCAAGCGTCTTTTTTTTTTATCTTGTTTTATTATCAACAAAATATTATACAATAAAATATAAACATAAAATATAAAAATATTGCACTACAATTCTATATACTTTAATATAAGTTAATTAAATTTCAAGATAATTCTCTCAGTTTCAACTAAGACATAAGGATTTAGTTGAAACATAAGTTGAAATTTGTGAAGCATACCATTATGTTTCATATAATGATAAATTGAATTCATTTGATCTGACATGATAGCTTTAAAAATATGTAAAAGATTTAAAATAGTACCCTCTTTAAGAAACGTTAACCTTCTCTTCAAAATAGCTAATCTTGCACATGAAAATAAAAATATTAAAAACAAATTATCTGATTCCTTTTTCACGGGATAACCGAAAATTAGCCATTGCCAAAATTCTTCTCTGCTGAAACCCTTCTGCAAAAACGTTTGAATCATATCAAACATAAGATCATGTAATTCTTGTACCTTAGTGCAACATAAAATGATGTGCTCAAGCGTTTCATTAATATTGCAATTGCATATCTTGCAATAAGGATCATTTATTAGCCCTACTTTAAATTTCTTCACATTCGTCCAAATGATATTGTGAACAATTTTTAAATCTGTATCAATGCATTCTGAACTTTTCTTATTGTGAAAAACAGACTTCCATACATCTGTCCACTTCAGCTCATAGCCTAAATTTTCCCAATAAGCTTCACAAGCAGCATAATCAAATTGAGCATCCCTAAGACATTTATATACTGACCCAGATTCCAGATGAGTCAAAGAAAATTATTTACCATTTACAACTAAAATTTGATCAATTGCATCTTTAACAGGCATATAGGTACTATTTATAGCATCAACCCAGCTTTCAGGCAGAGACTGCAAAATGATCTTGTATTCTGATTTCACTGTATCAGTCTCTACATCTGGATCATCAATTTCAATCATTTCAATAATTGCATCTACTCTAAGAAATCCTGGTGCTAACAATTTACAAAGATCATCAACCTTAACCAAATATGAATTTACAAAAGTTTAAAAAAAAAGTGGTACAGTATTATGAATTATATTAGGATTATCAAATAAAATTTGATTACGTATATCATTGTAAGATTCAGCTAAAAAGCGTTCACCTTGACAAAAGCAATCCCAGGCCATTAACATGGATCTATAAAAAGGTGGTAAGGATTTTAAACTTGACGGCATATACCTTATAAACAAAAGTTCAAAGGTGCATAAAAAACCTTTGTATTTGGTCAAAAAATAAGTCATGAAAAATTTCCAAGCTTGATTTTCACTACATTCAAGATATTTTGAAAGCCAATATAGTCGAAAGGAATGCTGCTTCAATTTAATATGAACAAGATTAAGGCCGCCATATTCGTTACCACCACATATTATATTTTTCCTAATTAATGGCGGTTTGCCGTACCAGAGAAATTTACTTATCAACTTATCTAATTGTTGTAAAGCCCAGTGAGGCATATCCGTTACCCTTAAAATATACCATAAAGTTGACAAACACAATGTGTTTACAACTGTAATTTTACCTCTCAGATGAAGCTTTCGGGACTTCCATAAATTCAAAATTCTACCTATCTTATTAATGCGCAACTCCCAATTGAGCTTTTCACACAAATTTTGATCTGGTCCCAAATAAACACCTAGAATTTTAGTAGCACCATGTACTTGTTTTGCACATATATTGTCAACATCATTTTCAGTTAAAGATGCACTTCCCGCCAAAAGAAGCTCAGATTTTTCAACGTTTATTTTAGCGCCAGACGCTAAACAATATGTGCCAGCAGTCTTGAGAGCTTCATGAATAGATTCAACAGATGACAAAGTTAAAGTAGTGTCATCAGCGTGCTGATACAAAATAGAAGTAATTGTACTTAAAGAATGGGGAATTGATATACCCTTAATATTAAGATTGGATTTTAAAAGCAAATTTAAAGGTTCGGAGGTAAGCACATACAAGAGAGCAGAGATAGGACATCCCTGACGAACAGATCTGGAGATTGGAAAGGATAGCGAAACATGACCGTTGATTTTGATTGAGCTCCTGATAGAATTATACACAATTTTGATACTGTTTGTGAATACATCACCAAATCCAAAAACCTGCAAAAGATCGAACATATACTGGTGATACACGCGATCAAATGCTTTCTCTGCGTTCAATTTCAACAGGAATAATGGGAGGTCCTCCAGACCAACATATTCTATGAGGTCACGTATGTTCATGATATTAGTAGCAATGTCCCTTCCTGGTATACAGCATGATTGTTCTCTAGAAATAATAGAATTCATAACATGTTTTAGCCTTAATGCTAATGTCCTGGAAAATATCTTATAATCGACATTAAGCAAGCTAATTGGACGCCAGTTTTTAAGTTCAGATTTATCACCCCGTTTCTTATAAAAAAGAGAGACCACTCCATTTTTCATGGAACGACTAAGTTGTCCAGTTTTCTGAACCTCCTGAATAACTTCTAAATAAGACGGACCTACAATTTTCCAAAACTGAGCCACCGCGGCTCCTGTGTAGTCCCCAAAGTAAGATTCAAAATATCAGTAGACCGGCAAAAATTTCAAATGCAATTTTTCAGTAAATCTGTACAATAAAACAAAGTACTTAGACTCATTAGGCACCAAAAGGCTATCCTGTCCCTATGTACCTGAGGATTCAGTGAGTTAGACGCTTGCTAGCTTACTTATAGATCCAGGATTCAACCCCATCATAGTTAATGAGTTATGCATTTTGGTCCATATTCTTGACTGGAAATATCTTACACATTTTCGCCAAACTAAAGATAATCCAAGACTCTCAGACATATTTTGGGGTTAATATTTCAAAATTCTATGTGACCAGAAGCTGGGGGATCACGGTGGCTCAATGCGTAAGACGTTTGTTCACTAACCTGAAGGTCTAGTGTTCAGCCCCAGCATAGTAAGAGAGTTATGGTAGATCAGTGTTAGACGCTTGTTCCCTTACCTAAAGGTTCAGAAAAGGTCTAATGCCCAGTGTTCTACAGGCGTTAAAATGACACCGCTTCAGAGGTCAATATTTGTTACTTAGAAGTCACTTTCTCAGGAAATATTTCTGATAAAAAACCTTCCAAATAAATAATTTCCTTTTTATGTGTCACAAACAAGACGGAAAATTTTAGTTTCGATACATTTACTTCCATTTTCGTCCTGATGTAAACTCAACTTGTCTTTTATAATCACCATTAACAAGTTGTATTAATTTTATGAAAGTAAAAGTACCAGTTCACATCTTTGAGAATATTTAGTCTACCGATGAAGTTTATTTGTCAGTTGTCAGTAAGTAATAATTATGGAGGGGTATCGTTGCCAAAACTGTGTTCAAAGTCAAGATTGCAAAGTCAAAAATTCATATTTCCACATGTCACGTTTTACAACATTCATTCTCTACAAAATCAAAATGTCGCAATTTGAATTGCAAAGTAAAGAATTACTCATTTCAGTTTTCAAGATTATCATTTATAACAATGAAAACGCTAACTTTAAATTATTTTCTATCGATCTTAACTTCTGCATTTTGCATCAATAACATTACCAACTGTGACTTCTTGACTTTGCATTCTCGACATCTGTAATCTCGACTTGTGTATTCTTGAACGTTTACCATATAAGGTTCCGTGACTTACTTCATTAGCATATTACGGAAATCCACGGAAGTTATAAAAGGTGACATCAAACCTTCATTAGCATATTACGGAAATTCTCGTAATCTTACACCGGGCTGAAGTTAGAGTACAGATTCAACTAGCACACAGATTCGGATCGATTCGTCTCAGCATAAACATTCGCGGCAAATCGACCCAATATAAAATGTGAATTATGTTAACTTAAAATATCGCTAAAATAACTTGAGTTTTTTATGAGAAAAGCTGACATAAGTATTCTTTCAGTTTCACTAATACCTATAGAGCTTCCTCACTTACTCTTTGTACGAAGCCACATACTCTTTTCTATGGTAGGTTTACCTAACAAAAATTATAGAACAATTTAAAAGGCTTATCCGTCATAGAAACTTTTTGAAATTTCAACCCTACTATTTCACACTATTCCTTCAAATATGAAGTCAGCAAGTTGCTGTCTCACTTACTTCATTTATGGTGGACCATTAAAGACACACTACAATAGACTTATCTGAGAATATTACGCAGAGCTTACAAACAATTTTTGAGGCTTAGCCGACTGTAAAAACTTTTTGAAATTCATACCATGTAATTTCACACTAGTCCTCATTTGAAATATCTAATCAGCAAGTTGCTGTCTTGCTAACTTTATGTACCGTAGTATGTCTTTAATCAGCCACCGTACATAAAGTTAGCATGACAGCAACTTGCTGACTTCATATCTGAAATCGGGAATAGTGTGAAATAGTAGTGTATGAAGTTCAAAAAGTTTCTACGACGGCGTAATATTCTCAGATATGTCGATTGTAGGATGTCTTTAATGAGCCACCGTATATAAAGTTAGCAAGACAGTAACTTGCTGATTGGATATTTCGAATGAATGAGGACTGGTGTGAGATTACATAGTATGAATTGCAAAAAGTTTCTGTGACGATTAAGCCTACAAAATTGACCGTAAACTTTGCGTAATATTTTCAGATAAGTCGATTATAGTATGTCTTTAATGGTCCGCCATTTATGAAGTAAGTGAGACAGCAACTTGCTGACTTCATATTTGAAGGAATATCAGGAATAGTAGGGTTAACATTTCAAAGCGTTTCTCTGACGGCTAAGCCTTTTAAATTGTTGTTTAATTTTTGTTAGGTCCACTTTCCATAAAAAAGAGTATGTGGTTTAAATGGGCCACCGTACAAAGAGTAGGTAGGCGAGGTAGCCTTATTATAGGTATTTGCAAAATTGAAAGAACACTTATATCAGCTTTTCTCATAAAAATTCAAGTTATTTTAGCGATAATTAAGTTAAAATAATGAACTTTTTATATTGGGTCGATTTGCCGCGAATGTGTATGCTGAGACAAATCGATCCGAATCTGTGTGCTAGTTGAATCTGTACTCTAACTTCAGCCCGGTGTAAGATTACGAGAATTTCCGTAATATGCTAATGAAGGTTTCACGTCCCTTTTTATAACTTCCGTGGATTTCCGTAATATGCTAATGAAGTAAGTCACGGAACCTTATATTATGGTAAACGTTCAAGAATACACAAGTCGAGTTTACAGATGTCGAGAATACAAAGTCAAGAAGTCACAGTTGGTAATGTTATTGATGCAAAATGCAGAAGTTAAGATCGATAGAAAACAATTTAAAGTTGGCGTTTTCATTGTTATAAATGATACTCTTGAAAACTGAAATGAGTAATTCTTTACTTTGCAATTCAAATTGCGACATTTTGATTTTGTAGAGAATGAATGTTGTAAAACGTGACATGTGGAAATATGAATTTTTGACTTTGCAATCTTGACTTTGCAAACAGTTTTGGCAACGATACCCCTCCATAAATAATGATTGGCTCACGATCCGATCCCTTCCCGGTATGACGATTCCTCCTCATTGGACAATAATTCAGCCCCATTAGGCAAAAATTCATCTCAATGATTTTCCATTGTTTGAAGAATTCTTCCCCTGTTGAGAAACACTGGTCCACATATTCAAATAATTATGTGTACTAGAAAGTACCAAGTTTCCTACAACTACAACTACAAAAAAATTATTAAATTTTGAATTGAATTGAATTTAGACTAGGAAAAACATAGATTGGGTATAAAATATGATTTTAATTCGCTGTTAAAAAACACTAGATACTGAAATACACAAGATTTATAAATGCTCAGTAAGTAAAAAATAATAACAGAAAATATCAGGTTACGATTTAATATTTACAAATAAAAAAATATCAAGAAAACACTATATAACTAACCAAGTTTATACAACTGATTTCAATGAAAAATGCGGCAACATGACTCAATTAAGGCATCACTATCGAAAATAACCCTTTAGTCAATTTGTATTTGCATTAAGGACTTAATATAACCATAGGATTGCTTTACAAGAATTGCAATTTTTTTCATTTACATTAAGCAATATAAAATATCAAATAAAACAATTAAAAACTTACATACAATATTTTGTCTTCTATTTACAATGCCTTAAACAGAACGAATACAACTAACAACAATCAATTCAATTCCGAATTTTTCATAAACATTAAGCAATATAAAGTATCAATTAGTCCATTATGTACAATGCCTAAATTTGCTTAAATCGGTTCAATGTTTAACATTAGAAAAAAGCCCATCAGTTGAGAGAATTCTTCAGTCGATCCCAAAACAAGTGAATATATTCGGCATCATCATACCAAGTTATATAAGTAGTTGTCTTTAATAAAGCATGAAGTGAATTGCTCATATTTTCACTGTCTATATCTTCTAATAAAACTACACTTAAAGGTTCTATAGCTCGATTTAAAACGTGTTTCTGAGCTAAATTCAGTTCAAATTGACACCATTCACTCCTAGCAAAATTATTACTTAATATGATTAAAACACGACGACTATTTTCAATCGATTCTACAATATTATCTATAATCATTCTACCACCCTGGAAATCTCTTTCATGTATACATAGTTTCAAACCCTCATTTCCTTCTAACTGTGGTACCAGGTCCCCTAAGATCCAATGATCCTCAGCAGAGTAGGAAACAAACACGTCATATAGATACTGTCGTTCCGCCATAGTGTTAAAGAGTTTCGGTTGATGTCGCCAGATATAAATTTGATATTTGATAAACCATCTTTTTTTATAAACAATAGATACTAGGATAGATAAAATAAGTAGAAGACAACAAACACCAGTTATTGACGAAAAAACAGGACTGTGTTTTATACAAATTCGATCTGTCATATTTACACATTTATATCCACGTGGAAAATTACTAAATTTTTCATGTTCTCGATTCATCCACTCAATCAACCAAACATTGTCACAAATACATTCTATCGGATTATATTGAAGTGACAGTGATATTAGTTGTGACCTAAATTCCATAGGAAACATTTCCTTTGATACTTTTCTTATTAAATTCCTACCAAGATTTAAAGTAGTTAAGTGTCTGTTTCCATCCCAAAAACTCCTTTTCAAACTTGTTATCTCATTATTATATAGATCAAGGAAACTAAGTTTGCTGAGGTTTTGAATGGAATTTGGAACTTGTCTTAACTTGCTTTGTGAAAGATCCAAATGTTGCAAGGAGTTAAGATGTGATAAAATTTGATCTAATTCTGTAGAAGTATGACCATTGTAATCACGCAAATAATTACCAGACAATTTTAAATATTTGATTCCTAGACAACCACTAAACACCGAGGGGTCAATATTTTGTATTTCCATGAAGTTATTAGCTAATGTTATTTTTGCAATATTTGAATTATTAAATGAATATTCGTCCAAACTTTTAGAATTTTGCAGGTGTGAAAGACCGAGGTTAGTAAGGGAAGATAAATCTTGGAAAGATCCGGATTTGATCGATGATATGCAGTTGCGATCGAGCAGAAATTTGGAAAGTTTTGTTAAACAGTTCATATTTTTAGGGATATACTTACAAATACTGTTATTCTGTATATTTAAATAGGTCAAAGAGGGGAAATAAGTTTTCTCATGACAAAAATCCGGAAGTTGTTTTATATTATTTGATACTAAGTATAACTTTTGTAAATTTTCCATTTTATCCATTACAATTGTCTCGATCAAATTATTTTGGACATTCAAAACTGTTGGACTCACGGACTTCAATTCTGTGAAATTAAGTGTTTTAAGGGAATTATTAGAAATGTCAAGATGATATAGAGTAAAATTATTTTTATATAATCCCTCTGGTAGAAATTTTAAACGTATATGTTGAAAGGTTAATGAATAATAGAAACTATTTTTCAAATCAGAAAATAAATTTAACAAAGAATCCGTAGTTAATAAACTAAATGAGACCTCTATTACTTTTAGATATTTGAAAAATTTGAAGGTATTAGTAGTAATATTTGTAATATGACAATTTTTAAATCTTAATTTCGTCAAACTCAGGTGTGATATATTGGAAAAGGTATGTTCATTGATCGAAGGAAGGTAATTATTATAAAAAAATAACCAAGTGGTTTGACGGGGAAGTACTGGTATATATGATAAATTTTTATCATCACATGTTACTTTTTGAAGATCACATTTACATAATTTTAAACTACATGCATCCTTCTCACAATGACACATAGAGTAAAACACAAGAAATAGAACGAGAACTGAAAGCCCTACTCTATTCATTATATGTCAGTTACCTCAGTTACGTATTGAAATAATATCCCTTGAAATTTGTCTCCTTAAACACTTTACACTATGTTCTTGCAAAGCTGCATACTATCACCGACGAATATAATATAATAGCTAACAATAGCAAAAAATAACGTGTTTAACGTCAGACTAATTTAAGTTTATCGGTCCTAAGCAAAGTCACAGTGACACTTTATATCTAATCTATGCTGAATGTCGTCCACAGACAGTATAATTCAACATTATGTTGCCATCCCAAATTTACAATTGTTGATACTTTTCACCGGTGGTCTACAATACTAGATTTTACAATGAATGTTATTTAGTAAGCTTACACAATAGCTTACATATTTCCCACAGTCTTTAACATCTGACTTCTAGATTAGCGACAATCTTTAAGATCCAACTAAAGTACAATTTTTGTTATGAAATAACTGTATGGTCATCCACAATCTTTCAGATCTAAGTACAAGGTATTTGTTATCAACAATCTTTAAGATCTACTAAGTGCTTGTTATCCACTATCTTTAAGATTTAATTGCAAAGTTCTTGTTATCTACAATTTTTAGGATATAACTGCAAAGTTCTTGTTATCTACAATTTTTAGGATATAACTGCAAAGTTATTGTTATCCACAATCTTTAAGATACAACTGCAAAGGATTTGTTATCCACAATCTGTAAGACCTAACTGCAAAGTTCTTGTTAACCACAATCTGTAAGATACAACTGCAAAATTCTTGTTATCCACAATCTTTAAGACATAACTGCAAAGTTCTTGTTATCCACAATCTTTAAGAACTAACGGCAAAGTATTTGTTATCCACAATATTTAAAGGGGAATGTTCAGCATTTTCAAGTATAGATTTAAATAGCCTTCAGCTTTACTGGAACTGCCCCAAAAATCACACAATCCCTTCAATTATTCCTGTATATATATACCTGTAAAGTTCTTGTTATCCACAATATTTATACAGTAGGATACCCGTTGTCTTCAGTGTTTAAGTCTTTTACGGGAAGATACCTGTTGTCCATTATATTTAAGCTTTAACAGAAATATTACACAATATTGAAGCTTTTGCAGAATTATGTCTACAATCTTTATATTAATTTATACAGTTGATATCCGTCGATTAATAATCTATACGCTTTCAAATTAGAATAACAACTCCTACAGCTCTTATCGTATTCTTATACAAAGATATACTTCATGTTCTCCACAATATTTAAGAAGGATGTATTTAATATGTATTTCAATATCAGGTTCACGGGTTAAAAATTTGCATACGCCCACAGGGAATGAGGAGCGTATATTGGTGTCACCCCAGGACGTCAGTCCGTCGGTTTGTCCGTCCGTCCACAATTGCTTGTAAACACTCTACGGGTCACAATTCTTGATAAAACTTGCTGTGAGTGTTCGTAATCACCCAAGGATGAACCCTTTCTAAAATCAGCAAAATTAGAAAATATTGAATATGAATTATTACCCTTGTTTGTGAAAACACTTCAATAGGCACAATTGGGTTTTCAGGAAACTTAGTGTGGGTGTTCATAATCACTTCAGAATGTACCGAAATGAAAAAAATGTTCAATATGGGTTAATACCCTTGTTCTTGAAAGCGCATTCAATTTTTGGTTCGTAAACACTCTAGAAGGCATGATTCTTGATTGATTTCCACAAAACGTTTAATATTGTTCAGTTTTATTCAAAAAAGATTAAAAGAGATGTATGTCTTAAGGTTGAACATTTTTTTTGTAACCGTGAAATAGATCTGTTTAATATCAAAGTATCCAGTGTGCGTATATACCTTGTCTGGCAAGCTATCATATTTCCTTCCCTTTGATTGACTCGCTCATGTTGATGCATTTCAATTTTTTTTCTCATTCGTTGTAATGTATTACTCAATATCCGGTTAATTCACCAAACAGCTCGAAAGGTTAACGTAAACTTATAAAAGTCGATATTTGCTTGGCAAATAGCATTTTGTCACGCTGTGTTTTCATTATGATTATCTTTTTTTCTTTTGCAGTGCGTTCTTCAATTACCGATTACGTATGGACCTTTTTATGTCCATTTCAGTTATCGCATTTCTACACGATTACCACTTGATAACTTGCGAAATCTTTCTTTTGACACTGGCCTTTGGAACTTTTTTTTTGAAAGTTTTTTAACTGAAGGACCCCCCCCCCCCCCCCCTCCCAGATTCTTGCCATGAAGTAAATAAACACGACCTAATTTTTTAATCGTCTGTAAGATAACGTAAATGCTGCCCGGAACGGCCCCAGAAGGCTTCTCTAGATTGTCGGAATTTGGTGGTCTCATCTTCCGGTATATCAATTTCTATGCGTTCAATTGGGATAAGGGTGAGGTCGTTTATTGAATGGTCATCGAGGTTGAAAAGATTAGAAACGGGCTTGTCTTTCTTTAATTTTTTATCTGATCTATGAGCATTGAAATGTGTGCGTAAATTATTCTTAGTTTCTCCTATAAATATTGTTTGGGGCATTTCTTACATGAGATTAAATATATTACATTGGTCTTCCATATGGCTGCGCACGTAATTTTTATGGCAGACAAAAGATCAGTTTCGTTATAAAAACGTTCATGTATCAACAGATATGATATGAAAGGTGTATGGGCTTAATGGTGGTATGGTATGAATGAACTACAAATCAAACATCTTTTGAAATATTTCGAGGGTTGGTGGATTTGATAAAAATCTAAAAACACTGCACCCGCGAAGGTGCGGAAAATCGGCATGATTGTAGTTCAGTTTAGTTGACCTGCATTGAGAACTAATTGATATAACCAAATTAGCAACATATTTAGCTATTTATTTTTTTCAGATTGATGAAAAAGTTGTAACCCTTAGTGAATATGGCCTTACTACAATTTTGGGCGATTGACTGCCTTGCACTTGTTGACACAACAGATAATAGAAGTAGAAGGAAACAGAATGAGTGACTCTTTTTGCGACTCTCTACACGACTTTTGTTTGAATTTGATAAATCGGCAACGACCCGCCATGAAATTCATTGAGAATGCCTACAGCCATACCATGTTGAAAACACCAGTTCTCGTCCGATCTCTAAAGTTAAGCAACATCGGGATCGGTTAGTACTTGGATGGGTGACCGCCTGGGAACATCGAATGCTTGAGGCCCAGTTTATACATCGCGCTAAAGACGGGACGAAATAATAATTTTTGTGAAAAAACACCAAAGTCCCTCTCAGCTCGTCTTCAGAGCGACGTCCAACTCCGAACAGTGAAGTTTGTCTATTGTTATTTCAGACGCGTTACCCGTCTGATGTAGACGGTCCACCCGTCTATAGCGCGACGTCAAGTTATACGATGCACTTAGGACGAACTGAAGTCACGAAGCCCGTTCGAAATTTATGCAGCGCATGCGTAGTTAGCTATTTTTAAGGTCAAAGTCTTATGGCAAATCAAAATAATAGGCCTCATTCTCTCTATCATTTTGGTTATTTTAACGTGATTATTGATTCACGTATCGCGGGATTAAAAAATATTGATTTGAACTCGTAAAATGGTATATAAGAATGTCAAGGTCATAAAGTTCCTAAACTGTAACCCCGCAGTTTTCTTCTACAACCTTCTAATACATACGGACTCGCTCAGCAGCGGACGTTCACTTCATGTCCATATTTTGACTACATCACACGCGAAAGAAATACATAAACACCCAAATTTGGAAGTTGGTAGTGATCACGTTGCCTGGATTGGCCAATAGAAACAAAGTAACACGTGGCGGCGTGTTTATTGTTATGATACGTGTTTTTTGTTTATGCCGTTTTGAAACAGTTTGTGTCTCTCCTGTGTTAGTATCAACTGCTAATATTTCATTAGATCATTCGAACTACTCATTCCAGTCTTTGAAACAGTCTGTGATTGAGGAAATAGTAGATTGCCGTGACTTTCTTTGTCGGTTACTACTACTTTCATTATTGGCAATAGGGGTTCTGTAAATAGCGTGTATCCCGGTCAAGAATAAGAAAGCTATTCATGTTGTGGATTGGAAGGCAGTGCGGTATCCGTCGTACACAGTTTTAGGCAACAGCATTCCCCTCCATCAACATGAACAGGCTAGATATCCTTAGCGGCTTTGCAGAGATGCCCGGGGTTACAAAAATGTTAGACTGCTTGTTTATAATGTAGGTCAACCCAAATATTTAGCATCTGATTCCATTCTGACATAGTTTCTCATCTCTTTCAGAGAGTTCACACTGCTAAACCATTATGGTATGTTTTATGATAGTCTAGATCATATTCTGGTTGAAAAAAGAACAACATTGTTAATCGCAGATTTTTTTCAAAGAAAAAACAATATAACAAGTGGCATACATATACATTATAAACATATTAAATATCAGGGTCATCACTGTCACTATCATCAGAAGCTATGTCATTGCTACTGATTTCTGCTGCCTCAACATTCTCACAATTTGAACAATGACACAAATCAGTACACTTTAATTTTGCCTTCAAACATGAACACCTTCCAGATTTGCAACCTGTCTTACATGCACACTGCAAACATTCCAAAATTGACTCAGGGGCTGGTTTTTTTGTCATCCATACTATGCATAATTCATTATCTTTTATTTCCCATCCATGGCCATCTGGGGATGGTTATGAAATAAATTGGTCTAAGCAACGCCTATAAATACCAGCTTGATAATTCGCTCTCATCAAATGCTGTGTGAGGGCATCAAGTGTTGGAGGCAGAGCCTGTTCAGATGCTGTCGAGGAACAGAAAAGTTTATAACGGGTATTGTTAAAATTATCATTATCTACACCGTACAAATTTGAAACAAAGTTTTCTAACAATGGTACTAATGTACTGTCATGAAGAAAAGTTTCACCAATCTTAGAAAACAATTCAACATATTTGGGGTTCTTAAGAGTAAGTTCAAAAGCTTTTTTCTTGCCTTCCCATAAAATGCGGAAGTCGAATCACATCCCGTGAAAACATGCAATCCCACAATAAGACTATAAATAACATAGACGTCATTGGTTTACAGCACGTTGATTGGTCGAACCGACACATGTGACAATATCCCTACGCAAAAACCGAATTACGCTGTTATATTTGTGAGCCTTCGAGGTGAAAACGAGTGCAATGAATAGGAATCGACAATTAAAAAACAGCGGGGATTTTTTTTAGGAACTATTTACTATGATCATTTGAATGTTATGAACTTTTGAAAAATATTTCTTTTTTTTAATCCCGCGATACGTGAATCGATACTGACTCAAATGATAGAGAGAATGAGGCCTATAATAAAATGTCGTCCTATTTTAACATACTAGAAGTAGAATCTGATAATGGGTAAGATTAATGTAGAATGTATGAGTGTAGGAGCTTCACGCTGTTGGGAACCTCCTGGGAATTTCCTAGGCTGAATTTCGTCGATGTTTGATGATGTGTTAAGTCAGTGAGTATTGGTTTGCACAGTGGGAGTGGTGGCGCCAGCCTCTTGGAACTTGGGTTGCAAATAGGGGGCAGACTGATGAATGGGGGGACAACTGTCTTGCTTGAAATTCCAAATATTAAAGAGTCAAAGGCGCAAGTGGGTGGGTCTGAGGCCCCCCCCCCCCCAGAAAATAATTGACAAATTTTAATATGATTGATTTGGTACATTATGACACGTATTTTGTGACAAAAATATAAAAATATCATATTTTAAAATTAATCAGAAATAAAGTGGGGGTACAAGCTAGTTTTATAGGGGCGCAAATCGCACAGTGCATGGAGAGTTTTGAAGTTAAATCCCAGCAGCTTGAGGAACAAATGACAAGATTCATGTAATCTCTAAAAAAAAATAATATAAAAATCGCCTCGATGGAATTGAATTTAAATTTTTCATTTTTCCTTTTTTGCTTACCCCGCTTGGACATTTCCAGCAAACCAACTCATTTGTCTCACAAGCCAAGGGCAATAACTCAATCTCTATCGCGTTCACAAGTTAATATCGACGTGTTTTGACTAAGTCAAGGGCAATAACTCAAAATCCGTTCAATGAAAAATCATCAAATTCGAACTTGTCCGAGATCTTATGAATACAAATGTTCACACCAAATTTCATTCCAATCAGATGAAAAGTGCAGTCTCTATCGCGTTCACAAGTAAATTTCGATGCGTTTTGACTAAGTCAAGGGCAATAACTGAAAAACTATTCATCGAAAAGTCGTCAAATTCGAACTTATCCGAGATCTTATGAATACAAATGTTCACATCAAATTTAATTCAAATCAGGTGAAAACTGTAGTCTCTATCGCGTTCACAAGCCATTTTTAACGTATTTTGGGTGTAAAACTCAGTGAATTTTTGTCGAATCAAACCCAAATTCGAACTTGTCGGAGATTTTATGAATATAATCCTACACACAAATTTAATACAGATCAAACCAAAATTGTAGTCTCTATCGCATACACAAGCCATTTTTAACACATTTTGGGTGTAAAACTCCGTGAATTTTTGTCGAATCGAACCCAAATTCGAACTTGTCGGAGATTTTATGAATATAATCCTACATACAAAATTTTATTCAAATCCAACCAAAACTGTGGTTTCTATCGTGTTCACAAGCCATTTTTAACATATTTTGGGTGTAAATCTCCTTGAAGTTTAGTCGAATCAAACCCAAATTCGAACTTGTCCGAGATCTTTTGAATATAATCCTACACATAAAATTGTATTCAAATTCAAGCAAAACTGTGGTCTCTATTGCGTTCACAAGCCAATTGTGGACAGACGGACCGACGGAAGGGGGCGACGGCAATATATGACCACATTTCAATGTGGGCGTATAAAAAGGGGAGGGCGGTTGCCTTGGTCTCCCTAATTACAACCTATATTAAAATGAGTTAAAGGCAGTCTTTGTTTTAAGGTACATAATCCTGACTATTACAGGAATGCAAACTCTTTGAATGAAAAAAAATATGTGTAATGTTAGAAACATGTTTTAAATCTAAATTTTTAAACATCGCGTATCAGGGAGTCACTATGTGTTGTAACAACATGAATTATTTCCCAAAAGAAAATCCTTGTAAATTTCCTATGAGTGTATCAAATAGTTTAATCTAAAAATGCCTAATTGCTGAACAATTTCGTCAGCTTTTCTAATATCCGCTAAGTAATCTTTCCTTTTGTGGCTGATGCATAATTTCTGCTAGCTTGACAACCATTAGCGCCGCTTGTCGTCATAATTTCAATGTACACAATTATGAAGACAGGTGGCGCTTTTTTATATTCAAGAAATGTATTTAATGAAATGTTACGCAAGATTTGTATGCCTGTCAGACAATTTGAAAAAGCATGAAATGGAGTAAATATCAAACTCCATCAACCGACAAATATTTAACATTTTACTTATTTATAGTGGACTGATTTTATATAATTACGCCTTTGGCCCGGCTATTATCATAAAGAATAATATTTCAAGATGGCTGATATTGACATGTTGGTGAAAACTAATACGATTTAGGTGTTGGTACAAGACATTCACAAATACCGTGCGCGTGATATCATTGACTTAGTTGAAAACAAACTTGGTGAAGACGCTGTTCTTGCTTGTGTGCCTTGCACTGGTTCATATGATGTAACTTTAGTTAATCGAGATATTGCTCGCAAACTAGCAGAAGATGGATTATATGAAAATAATGAGGGTTTACATTGTAAATTTGTGGATTCCAGAATAAAAGTTGTGTCCTTTATGCACATACCCGTGTATATTATTATTAAGGACGAAGATATTCATAATAAATTGAAATTATGAGGTGTTAAATCTATGGGCCCTCTTGTTCGGAAAACTGTCGAATTCAAAGGGAAAGATAGTGGACCACAGCCATATACGCCTAACGAAAAAGCCATAAATTTAATCAGGGGCCTTTTTCTCGAAAACTTAACTTAAAGGGGACCAGTCTTCATTTTTATTGGTTGATTTGGGTCTTGAATATATTTAAGTATCCTTCAGAAGCACTAGAAATGCACGAAAATTGCGTATTTTCTTCAAATATACCTTAAATAAGACATTTTTCCTTCTATTTCTATAGATGACTTTTCTATATATTGCATAGTATTGCTAATGTGTAGTAGGGCATTATAACTTTCAAATGCTAATAATTATGGATGCACATGGATTTGAAGACTCAAATTTCAATGGTGAGTTGTGATAACCAGTACTAAATTGCTGAGCTAAAAAATCCCCGTTTCTGAGACTTATCCAAATCGACCCGCGAAAATGAAGCCTGTGCCCCTTTAAGATGATTTTAGTGTTCCAGTAATCTGATTGGACAGTTACTAAAATCGATTTAAAATTAAGTATTAATATCCAATCAGATAGCTGAATTTCTTAAAGTTTAGTTTATGAGAATAAGGACCCAGGAGTAAACGAAACTTTCTCAAACCTTTCGATTTTGGTTCAATAACATCCTTTTTAAGTTTCATCAAAATTGGTTAAAAACTAAGATAGTAATAGCATATTCAAGACTGAGTGTCAAGGGCAATAACTCTGCTTCTAACAGTCGAAAATGGCTCAAATTCGATCTTCATTTTCTGAATATGTATAAGCATACCGCATTAGTTTTTAGAGCGTTTACAAGTTATTGATGTTGATAGAAGCACTTGAGTTAAAGAATGATAACTCCTCAAAACTGATGAAAGAGGCCTAAATCTTGAAAAAGCCTTAATTTTAATCAGGAGTAAACTAAACTTTCTCAAACCTTTCGATTTAGGTCCAATAACATCCATTTTAAGTTTCATCAAAATCGGTTGAAGACTAAGAGAGTAATAGCATATTCAAGATTTTAGGGCAAGGGCAATAACTCTGCTTCTAATGATCGTAAATATCTCAAATTCGAACTTGATCTTCGTTTTAAAAATATGTATACACATATCAAAAACTCTAGTTTTTAGAGCGTTTACAAGCAAATGTTGACGTGCGAGAGTGCTAACAATATACGTCCTCAAAGAGAGAAGAAATATGACGGCACAAGATTTATAAAAGTTGAATTTCCCCCAAATGTTCCTAGTTTGTCATATGTTACAAATTTTATAATTCATATAATATCAGACACAATGAGCAAGAAGAGGTATGTTTCGGTTGCCTTCAGCCGGGTCATATCTTATCACAGTGCCCAGTTTCAAATGTTTCCGATGTAAAGAACAGGGGCATGCTAAGAGGTCATGCACGGCTGTGTAAGGTGAGTATGACCAAGTCGAGAGCGACACAAAACAACTTCTTAAACCGTCAACCGTCTTAAAAAAAAAGTTCCGATAATCCTTTAAGAAAGATTAGCCATCGCTCTGTACTGACTGTCACGCGGGGATTATTTCTACACAATATCGGAATGACTGGATTTGGTGTAACAACAGTTCGTAACATCACAAGAGAGATCACCGAGTCATTGGTTGAAACAATGTGGCAAAAGTGTGTAGGTTGTCATTTTGAAGAATTTCGAGAAAAAAATATCGAGATGGAGGAGCTATGGCAGTTTCCTTATACGTGGGCAGCCGTCGATGGTTGTCACATTCCGATCAGGTGTCCCCGCGGTGGTGATATAGCAAGGAAAGACTACCATAAGTTCAAAAAAATTTATTCTGTGGTACTGATGGCACTTGTTGATGCAAGGTACCGTTTTGTATGGGGCTCATGTGGTTTTCCCGGAAACTCTCACGACGGGATAATATTTCAGTCAACACAATTCTGGCATAATGTTATCAACGGAGATATTTTACCAGATATGATATCCACTTTGATGTGAACGGGGCACGAATACCTCCTCTCATTGTCGGTGACTCTGCTTTCTCGATTAAAACATGGTTGATGAAACCCTTTACTAATGCGGTTTTATCTCGCGAACAAAGAAACTTTAACTTTCGTCGTAGTAGGATGGTGATCGAAGGGGCCTATGGTCAGCTTAAAGGGCGATGGAGAGTTTTAATGAGAAAATCTGAATGTGAACCCCGTAAAGTCAAAATGACAACCCTTGCTTGTATAATCTTACACAATATTTGTATGGATCGTTGAGATACTATTTCCAAGAAGCTTGACTTAACGTTTGATGGTAATACCAACGAGCGACGCCCAAGACAAGAAATAGAGGAAATCCTCGACCTGATACATGGACCACCTGTCCGGGATTCCTCAAGAAATGCAGCCATTATTCGTCAACATTTGACAAATAAACTTTGGGATGAACACGAGAACGCCTGATGAAATGAAGTATAATTCCAAGATGAAATGACGTATAATTCCAAGAACTCAATAGACACAGTGGCGATAAAATGAAGATTTCATAAATGAACATATTATTATGAATGCTATAAACAAGAATTGCTAGCCTGGGCAGAAGTCACCAATCTAAGTGCTGCTAAGAAGGGGACAGCAGTGGCACTTTCACTTCCAGTACCCAGAGAAGGACAGCATGGAGCTGAAGAGGACCGGCCAGAAATATTTAAGATTAGAGGTCAAGTGTTTGATCAAATTCCCCTGGAATCCTTAAAACAAGAAAATGATTTAGTGGACTGCTTAGAAAAATATGAAGAGTTTGACTCATATACAAGAAAAGATAACAGTACAATAATAGGTGAATATATAGCAGAGTTCAACATACGTTACAGAGGAATAGAGAAGAAAAAGATAAACCTACTCCTTCACAACGCAAATGTGTGGTTTGTGAGAAAAACATAAAAAAGTCATGTGTCAAGTGTTTCAATATTGCTCTCCATATGCATTGCTTCATTAGTTTCCATACAAAGCCAAATAAAACAGAAACTAATCATTACTTTCCCATATTCAAATGGAATACCAATTAAATGTTGTTGTTGTTGTTGTGACAATTGAAACTAATGGATCTGTACTCTTTTCTCATTTTGATTTACGAAAATAATAATTATCACATATTCAAGACAACCCCCCTTTCCCAATACCACCAATCCACCCGCCCTCACCATCCACGTCACATCCATTGAAACGAGTACGTAAATTATTCTTAGTTTCTCCTACATATTGTTTTAATTAATTAAATTACATTTGAGCTTTCACGTGATAAATGCTCCTGGATCGGATACCTTTTATTTGTAAAGCTACTCATAAAATAACGTGTTTCAGATACAAAAGGACATGTTTTGCATCTACTTGACAATCATGGAGCACTCCTTAAACCTAGCATATAGTCTAGTCTTCGCTGCTGTTTGCGCTAAAATTGAGTTTTTTATGTTTCGTAAAAATCGTTTTGAGTATCCACGCTCTTTCAGTTTTGAGAAAACAATCGTACAGGCTTAATTGAAATCAGAGGATCTTGTGCAAATTCGATGAAATCGTATAACTTGTGATTTGATTATACCGTAAAAGGTATGTTTTGGGTGAAATGAGCTTTTGTGCAGAAGTTGATGAGTATCAGTTTCTTTGAAATATACCTTAATGTCCAGTTTATTGATTTCTGTTATGGAATCTCCTTTGAAAACAGTGGTATCGAGAAAATCTATGCTTTTAGGACTGACGTTAGCGGTTAGTTCGATGGACGGATGGTGGTTGTTGAGAATTTCAAAGAACTCCCAGAACTGCTCAATGGAATAAGTCCAAACCATAAAAATATCATCCAAAAATCGTCCGTAAAATAGGGGATCAAATGGACAAAAAGAAAAGACCTCACGTTCCACTCTGCCATGAAAAGATTTGCGTATGAAGGGGCGAATCGTTTACCCATAGCTGTTCCTGAAGTTTGTAGATACGTTTTACCATTAAATGTGAAATCGTTGCGACAGAGACAAATCTCTAAAAGCTGTAAAATTCCATCGTTGGGTCTGTTCGGATCTGGGTTTCTACCAAAAGCTTTACTGTTGTTGTTGTGGGTGAGTTCCTGGGACTGTGAAGGCATGCACGGCCTACACAGACACAATGTAAATGTGTGACAACCAATAAATCGGGGTGAAGGCAACTACATAGTATTTTCTGTTAGTTAAAATTCATATAGTATGCTAGACCTGTGTACAGTCAGGTACGTAGGTTAACTTATAACCATATATAGCATAGGCCTACCCTGCTTGAAGACAAGTACATGTCATGTAGTCTCAAATAATCATGCTGGCTATACTGGGTATTCTGACTAGGCCTAATTAGAATGTATCTGAAATATGATTAGATTTAATATATTCTCAGCCAGCACCCACCGTTCCACTCTGCACCCACACACACCCACGTTACTTCGTGCATCCATTATGTGCACATGCCTGTCCATGCAATAATTGTTCTCACACAAGTTATTATTATTATTTTTTTAAGTTACACATGTCATTGGATTTAGAGCTAAGTAACAGAAGCCTGGAACTTGGCACTGATATTGTGACATAAATATGTGAACCACCAATCCAAGAACCACGTGAACTACCACAACCTTTCTTCAAGCAAGTTTAAGTATCGATTGGGGTCCAGACAGATGACACGCCTATGTGTACTGCCCCATGTTGCAATGGAGCCCCCTCTGAGTGTGCTGCCCCTTGCTGTAACAGAGAAATCCAAAAAGTGTCAACCCCTCCCAAAAAAGGAGCAGGAAAATGTGTTTTCAAAGGAATCTGAATTAGACTGCTCATTTATAAGTGGAATTGATCAAATAAGTGACTCTTCCTATGAAACATTTGCAGTTGAAGATGATCGTGAGTGACATTGAAAATGAAGTTTCCAGTAGACGATGTAAAATACCTTGTATTTAATGACTCGCTAAAGGAGTTATTTCAGAAGTGCCAAAGTGACAAATTGTGTTCAGCGCCCTTAGCCGATCTTCACCAAAACACACAGGGGTAGCATGGTGATTGTACAAGGGACTTGCCTAAACAACCATGAATTCACATGGAGATCACAGCCAGTCATGAGAAGGGTTGCTGTTGGAAATTTACTCCTTGCCTCGTCTGTTTTGCATACAGGCAATACTTGCACCACATTAGCTGAGATATGTGAGACAATGAACATCAAGATCTTTAGTGAGAGTCGGTTTTATGCTTTGCAGAAAGAGTATATGTTTCCAACAGTGAATAAGATGTGGAAATGCCACCAAGAACAAGTCCTCTTAGGTATGAAAGTGTATGGATACGATAAGATAATAAAATATAAAAAAAATGATTGCAAGTTATAGAAAAATCAGTAGTAGTGCTAATTATATTTGGTTTTCATGCTTTATCTCATACTATAAATTAGACCAAAAACAGAATTTAAATTAGACTGTAATATTATGTAATTTATATTACAATTTTTGAATTATTACATCAGATCCAGTGTAGTTGCTCTGAACATGTGAGATGAAAATAAGCATTTTTACAGTGAAACAAACTTTCGTTTTGTTTTTTTCTTATTGGTTTTTATTTTTAGTGTAACCACTTACTGTGATGTGGCTATACTAATAAGAAATTTAACAATCAACATACTTCAATTGTTCAAGCGTTGCCTGTGGATTGGTACAGTCAGATTGTTACCAAATGTGGCTTATTACTTAATGAAATTAATCCCAAGATACCTATTGATGATGATACTGAAGTTGACTTGTCTTGTTTTAAATCCAGACAATTTTATTCAATTTTTATTTTAAGAGATAAGTATTTTCAGGTACCATCATCAATTAAGTATTGGTCATCATTAAATTATGATGTTGATTTTAATCTTGTTTGGCGGTCTGTGTTTCATTCAATTAAGAGTGCAGAATGTATTGACTTGGATTTCCGTATAGTTCATAACATAATTTGGACAAATGAGAAAATGTGTAAAGTTGGTATTGTTGGGGACCCACATTGTAAACTATGTAAATCAGTTAATAAACATTTTACAAGATAAAAAAAAGCAACGTCGGGCTCGGTTAGTACTTGGATGGGTGATCGCCTGGGAACACCGAGTGCTGTAGACTCTTTTTGCGACTTTCTACACGACTTTTGTTTTTTTGTTTGAATTTGGTAAATCGGCAACGACCCGCCAGAAAAATTCCTTGAGAATGTCTACGGCCATACCACGTTGAAAGCACCAGTTCTCGTCCGATCACTGAAGTTAAGCATCGTCGGGCTCGGTTAGTACTTGGATGTGTGACCGCCTGGGAACACCGAGAGACTTCCGGTTTGTGCGAAGATGGTAGCTGTTGTATTTTTCAGATAGCTATAATAATCGTTTACAATCCTGATTAATGGTGTGGCTTTTTAGCCATTTCTGTCGTTCAAATTGTACTTAAGTATTATAGAAACTTTGTATCTGTATATTTTGTATTGATCGAGTGTGACTTTGTATTTTGGGGGCATTTGCCCCAGCTGTCCTTCTAGGACAGTCCATAATCCGAAAGTGTAGAGGTTCATATGATGTAACACTGGTGGATAATGTCATTGCTAAAACTCTTGTAGATGATGGAATTATTCATGGTTCAGAGGGTTTGGTTTGTAATTTTGTTGATACGTGTATTAGGATTGTATCACTTATGAATCTGCCAGTTTATCTGCCGGATGATGAAATCTATGCAAAGCTTAAATCTTGGGGAGTTAAAACCGTGGCTGCAATTTCAAGACGCTTCTTTGACTTTAAAGGCAAGAAGAAAATTGATGGAACTAGGTTCGTTAAAGTAGAGTTCTCTAAAACTGTTACTAGCCTTCCTTATGTTACAAGCTTTAATGGCGCTTCTTATTTCGTTAAGCATGACCAACAAGAAAAAAGTCTGCTTTAAATGTCTCAGCCCGGATCATATTCTTTCGGACTGTCCAGATTTCAATTGTTTTAGGTGTCTGAAGCAAGGTCATGGTAAGAAATCCTGTACGTATGTTTTTTTGCCATAAATGTAGGAAATATGATTGAGAATGTGATCATAATGCTGTTAAAACAAATTTCTTTTCAAAAAATGATTCTGTTGCACAATCGGAAACTGAAATTTCTTATCAAGAAGCTGTCGAAGATAACCAGATTAGGTGGAGGGAGGGTTTGAATCTCCCAAATGTACAGGCCTAGGATGGAACAAATACTTTATTGAGAAAATGGGATTAAGGGTCTGGATTCAGGCTTTTCTTCTGTTGTGATCTGAAAATAGAAAAAATAAGAACTCGCCCGTTGGGTGAGTAGTATAGTATCTGCTAATTAATAATTGGTTTTAGTTTGCTATGAACCAGATTGTCATTAAAGTTCTGATTTTTTGAGTAAGCAACTATCATTTTCTGCTTATAAACATGGGGAAATTTCTCTTGAAGACTCTTGCAGTGGGTATGAACTATCTTGCTTGCTCGATTACTGGTTGTATTAAACCGGACAACAAAGGGTGCTATGCCTGCAAAATGATGAATATTGAGTCCTATAGGTCTTGCTGTATTCAATGTCGCAATCCAGTAAGCTTCTCTGGATTGTCTGAATTTGGTGGTTTCGTCTTCCGGTAAATTTCTATACGTTCAATTGGGTTTCGATGGAGGGAGGGTTTGAATCTCCCAAATGTACAGGCCTAGGATGGAACAAATACTTTATTAAGAAAATGGGATTAAGGGTCTGGATTCAGGCTTTTCTTCTGTTGTGATCTGAAAGTAGAAAAAATAAGAACTCGCCCGTTGGGCGAGTAGTATAGTATCTGCTAATTAATAATTGGTTTTAGTTTGCTATGAACCAGATTGTCATTAAAGTTCTGATTTTTTGAGTAGGCAACTATCATTTTATGCTTATAAACATGGGGAAATTTCTCTTGTAGTGGGTATGAACTATCTTGCTTGCTCGATTACTGGTTGTATTAAACGGGACAACAAAGGGTGCCATGCCTGCAGAATGATGAATATTGAGTCCTATAGGTCTAGCTGTATTCAATGTCTCAATCCAGTAGGCTTCTCTGGATTGTCTGAATTTGGTGGTTTCATCTTCCGGTAAATCAATTTCTATACGTTCAATTGGGGTTAGGGTGAGATCGTTTATTGAATGGTCATCGAGGTTGAAATGATTAGAAACGGGCTTGTCTTTCTTTAACTTTATATCTGATCTATGGGCATTGAATCGAGTGCGTAAATTATTCTTAGTTTCTCCTACATATTGTTTGGGGCATTTCTTACATGAAATTAAATAAATTACATTTGAGCTATCACATGATAAATGCTCCTGGATCGGATACATTTTATCAGTAAAGCTACTCATAAAATAATGTGTTTCAGATACAAAGGGACATGTTTTGCATCTATTTGACAAACATGGGACAGGAACTTCGGAACTGGAGGAACTTCGTCATATAGTCTAGTCTTCGCTGCTATTTGCGCAGAGTTTTTTATGTTTCGTAAAAATCGTTTTGAGTATCCACGCTCTTTCAGTTTTGAGAAAACAATCGTACAGAAATCAGAGGATCTTGTGCAAATTCGGTGAAATCGTAAAACTTGTGATTTAATAATACCGGAAAAGGTATGTTTTGGGTGAGTATCAGTTTCTTTGAAATATACCTTAATGTCCAGTTTATTGGTTTCTGCTATGGAATCTCCTTTGAAAACAGTGGTATCGAGAAAATCTATGCTCTTATGACTGACGTTGGCGGTTAGTTTGATGGACGGATGGTGGTTGTTGAGAATTTCAAAGAATTCCCAGAACTGCTCAATGGAATAAGTCCAAACCATAAAAATGTCATCTAAATATCGTCCATAAAAAAGTGGATCAAAGGGACAAAGGGGTAATACCTCACGTTCCCACTCTGCCATGAAAAGATTTGCGTATGAAGGGGCGAATCGTTTACCCATAGCTGTTCCTGAAGTTTGTAGATACGTTTTACCATTAAATGTGAAATCGTTGCGACTGAGACAAATCTCTAAAAGCTGTAAAATTGCATCGTCGGGTCTGTTCGGATCTGGGTTTCTACTTTAAAAGCTTTACGAACTGCCATTAACCCGGCAGTGTTATCAATATTGGTATACAAATACATACCAAATCAATCTCTGATATTAATCTTTCAAATTATAGCGATAAACCTGTTATTGTGAAGAAATTTGGTATGGATGATCCTATTGTAGAAAATGTTAATGATAAAAGTGTTTCAAGTTTCGTAAGGCTTGAAAAGAGTGCTGCTTCAAACAGTAAAGATTTTGATGTTTTGAATGTAACAATTACCGAATCTGTTGATATTGAAAATGTGGCAAAAGGCGAGGATAGTGTTACAATTGTGGATGATCTTGCGGTTACTAGTGACCTTCCTTGTGCAAATGTGTCTGAATGTGATGATGAGGCTTCTAATGGCAGTGATATGGATTGTGATGCGATTGCAGTTAAACCTATACGTGATGACTCTAAAATGAGACCTTTTAGAAGGAAGACGTTATTTAAGCTGAGTCAGCTGTGTTGAAACGTACCCGGGTAAGAATTGCTAAGAAAAAGAAGTCCCGTGTTATTAAACAGGCCGTGTTAAATGATAGCTATTTCCGAAAAAATAAATCTTAACAATGTCTATATTATCGATTGTCATAAACGTACATTTCATAGTATCCCTTATGGTGAAGATTGCTACATTGAACGCTAATGGTTTACTAACTCTTTCAAGATTTACAAATGTTATTGCCAATTTTCAGGTGAAAAATTTAGACTCTTTGTGTATTCAAGAAACTCATTGGTCTGACTTATGGACACCTATGGGATGGGGATATATATTTTTTGAACAGTTCGTGTGGGTATAAAGGTTGTGCTATCCTGGTTTCAAAGCGCTTTGTGAATAAAACTAAATTTTGTTATAAAGATAACTTTGGTCGGATTATTGAATGTGTAGTGTCCTTAGAGGAATGTGATTTTAACCTTATGTGTATTTATGCGCCAAATTCGCCATTGGAACGCAGTCAATTTTTATACGCCCACACATTAATGTGGGCGTATATTGTAGTCGCCCCTGTCTGTCCGTCTATCTGTCCGTCTATCTGTCCACAATTGTTGTGGACACGATAGAGAGCTGGTTTCTTGATTGATTTTGATGAAACTTGCTGTGAGTGTTTGTAATCACCCAAGGATGAACCCTATTGAAAATCAGACGAATCGAAAAATATTTCCTGAGTTATTGCCCTTGCTTTTGAAAATATGTTGTGGACACCATAGAGAGCTGGTTTCTTGATGGATTTTGATGAAACTTGGTATGAGTGTTTGTATTGACATTAGGATAAACCCTATTGAATATCAAAAATATTTTATGAGTTATTGCCCTTGTTCTTTAAAATACGTTAATTTTTCAGCTGTTACACTCTCAAAGTTGTGGACACGATAGAGAGCTGGCTTCTTGATTGATTTTAATGAAACTTGTTGTGAGGATGAAACATATTGAAAATCAGACAAATCTTAATATATTTAATTGGTTATTGCCCTTGTTTTTGTAATTGTGTTGTGGAAACAATAGAGAGCTTGTTTCTTGGTGGATTTTGATGAAACTTGGTGTGAGTGTATGTATTGGCCTTGGGATACAACTTATTGAAAATCATAAACATCATCAACTATGTGACTGCTCTTAATCATTTTAGGATGGAATCTAAACGTTGGTTGCTCTTGTTTTATGCATATTTCAGTGACATATTTGTTTTTTCCAGGAAACTTTAACCTGTGGTTTTACTCTTGTAAAAAGAGAAAATGTCATTCTCAGAGCTGGTTTCTTGATGGATTTTCATGAAACTTGGTATGGGTGTTTGTATTGACCTTGGGATAAATCCTATTGAAAATCAAAAACATAAAAATATTTGAGTTATTGCTCTGGTTGTCTAAATTTTTTTTAGCTCTTAACAAAGTTTTGGACACTATAGAGAGCTGGTTTCTTGATTTATTGATGAAACTTGTTGTGAATGTTCATAATCACTCAAGGTTGAACCCTGTCGAAAAAGATTTGATGAGTTATTGCCCTTGTTCTTTAAAACACGTTAATTTTTCAGCCCTGAACAAAGTTGTGGATAAGATAGAAAGCTTGTTTCTTGATGGATTTTGACGAAACTTGGTATGATTGTTCATAATCACCCAAGGATGAACCCTATTGAAAATTAGAAGAATTGAAAAATATTTCATGGGTTATTGCCCTTGTTAACTTGTAGTTGTAAACACTCAAAAATCGTTCAATTTTGTAAACATTCTTGATGGCAAGGTTTTCGACAGATGTTTTATTTATTGATAGTTCTTGTCGACCTCCCGGACGACTTGGCTGCCATTACAAAAGTGGGCGTATTACGATGGGGCATCGCTATTTTTTTATTCTTTGTCAAATCGCTTAGATAAAAATTCTCAGTTAATTGTATGTGGCGATTAAAAAGGTGTCATGAATTCTTTTGTCGATCGCTCTCGTAACATGGAATCATTTGGTAAAGATTCAAACCTACTTTCTGATTTTTCTGTAGCAAACAATTTGGCTGATGTTTGGCGGGCAAAAAATCCCACAAGAAATGAATTTACCAGAAGGCAAACAGTCCTGGGTTCTCTAAAACAATCACGGATTGATTATATTTTTATGTCTTTTTCTCTTTTAACTCATGTCTTATATTCTTTTATTTCGCATACAAGCTTAAGTAATCATAGCTATGTTACTTGTATTCTAGACTTACAAAGACATGAAAGAGGTCCAGGAGTTTGGATTTTTAATAACCTATATCTACGTGATGGTCAATTTTGTACTAGGCCTATTATCAAAGATTTAATTTCAAAGTCGGTTTCATGTTCTTTGTTTCATACCGAAATTTTGGAATGGTGGGACAACTTAAAATTCAAATTAAAACAGCACAGTATTCGCTATGCAAAACTTAAACGGCAACGCGAAAAGAATGAATTTTGGCAACTACAGACTGCATTAAATTTTCATTCTACTAAAGCAAGTACTAATATTAATTATGATTTCTCTCCAATTGTAGATTTTGAAAATAAATTGAAAGAATATGAGTTACGCAGGTGTTCAGGTGCAGTTTTGAGATTTAAATCAGACAGTGCTATTGAATCTGATAAATGTTCTTCTTATTTTTTAAATTTAGAAAAGTATAGACAAGAAAGTAATGTAATTGGGTCTCTTAAGACTGCAGCTGGACCTTGTGTTAATGATACTGCTGATATTATTCAAGAAGCAGTTCGTTTTTACTCCGAATTATACAATACAATATTGAAAATCAAAATATTTTATTTAATTTAGTACAAAATAAATTAGACCAACATGATGCTGATGCATGCAATCTTGATTTTACCCTTAATGAAATCCATAAATCTTTAAAAGGCATGAAGAAAGGTAAATCTCCTGGGTCGGGTGGACTAACTGTTGAATTTTTTCTCCATTTTTGGGATATTTTGGGTCCAATATACATTAAAGTATTACATGAAGTTCAAGTCGAGGGTAAACTCAGTAGATCTATGTAGCGTGGTGTTATTTCACTGTTTTATAAGAATAGAGGTGATAAGACTGATTTAAAAAACTGGCGTCCTATAAGTCTACTGAATGTAGACTATAAGATATTTTCGAGGAGTCTTGCCCTCCGCCTTAAGAATGTGATGTCTATGATCGTATCCCCTGAACAATCTTGTTGTATTCCTGGTTTCGATATTGCGAAAAATGTGCTAAATATGAGAGATGTTATTGACTTTGCTTCTTCAGAGGACCTGCCTCTGTATCATTTAAAACTTGATGCCGAAAAAGCTTTTGATAGGGTTTCGCACCCCTACATGTTTAATTTATTAAAGGTTTTTGGTTTTGGTGAAAAATTTTGTCACAACATTTCAATTTTATACAATAACATTCGAAGTTCTATTAAAATTAACGGTCACATCTCTCTTCCTTTTCACATTAAACGCTCTGTTAGGCAAGGTTGCCCGATATCGGCACTTTTGTATGTTTTAACAGCAGAACCACTCAATCTTCTCATTAAATCCAATTCGCATATCAGAGGCTTGTCTATACCGGATTCATCTTTTCCATCTGTCATTTATCAACATGCGGATGATACCACCTTGTCATTATCTGATCTGTCATCTGTAAGAGAGTCTTTTGCAACGCTTGATGTATATTGTTCAGCTTCCGGTGCAAAGATCAACATCGGCAAATTTGAGCTTCTATTGGTTGGTTCTGCTGTTAATTCTGATTTGGTTACTAATGATTTACCTGTAAATGTTATAAAGGGTGCAACTAAGATATTAGGTTTCGGTGGAGGGAGGGTTTGAATCTCCCAAATGTACAGGCCTAGGATGGAACAAATACTTTATTGAGAAAATGGGATTAAGGGTCTGGATTCAAGCTTTTCTTCTGTTGTGATCTGAAAGTAGAAAAAATAAGTGGTATAGTATCTGCTAATTAATGATTGGTTTTAGTTTGCTATGAACCAGATTGTCATTAAAGTTCTGATTTTTTGAGTAGGTAACTATCATTTTCTGCTTATAAACATGGGGAAATTTTTCTTGAAGACTCTTGTAGTGGGTATGAACTATCTTGCTTGCTCGATTACTGGTTGTATTAAACGGGACAACAAAGGGTGCTATGCCTGCATAATGATGAATATTGAGTCCTATAGGTCTTGCTGTATTCAATGTCTCAATCCAGTAGGCTTCTCTAGATTGTCGGTATTTGGTGGTTTCATCTTCCGGTAAATCAATTTCTATACGTTCAATTGGGGTTCGGGGAAGGGAGGGATTGATTCTCCCAAATGTACAGGCCTAGGGTGGAACAAATACTTTATTGAGAGATTGGAGTAAATGGTCTGGATCTTCTGGAGTTTTTTCTTCTGTTATGATCTGAACTTAGAAAAAATATAACTCGCCCAAAGGGCGAGGAGTATAGTACCTGTTATGTATCGATGGTTTTTAGTTTGCTATGAACAAGATTGTCATTAAAGTTCTTATTTTTAGAATACGCAACTATCATTTTCTGCTTATAGACATGAGGGAATTTCTCTTGAAGACTCTTGTAGTGGGCATGAACTATCTTGCTTACTCGATTGCTGGTTGTATTGAACGGGACAACAAAGGGGGCTATGCCTGCATTATGGTGAATATTGAGTCCTATAGGTCGTGCTGTATTCAATGTCTCAATCCAATGGGCTTCCCTAGATTGTCGGAATTTCGTAGTTTCATCTTCTGGCCAGTCAATTTCTATGCGCTCAATTGGGGTTAAGGTGAGGTCGTCTATTGAATGGTCGTCAAGATTAAAATGATTAGATACAGGCTTGTCTTTCTTTAATTTGATATCTGATCTGTGGCCATTAAAACGAGTGCGTAAATTATTCTTAGTTTCTCCTACATATTGTTTGGGGCATTTCTTACAAGAGATTAAATATATTACATTCGAGTTTTGACATGTTAGATGCTCCTGGATCTGCTACATATTGTTTTCTTACATGAAATTAAATAAATTACATTTGAGCTATCACATGATAAATACTCCTGGATCGGATACCTTTTATTAGTAAAGCTACTCGTAAAATAATGAGTTTCAGATACAAAGGGACATGTTTTGCATCTACTTGAGAAACATGGAACACTTCTTAAACCATGAGGAACTTCGGCATAGAGTCTAGTTTTCGCTGCTATTTGCGCTAAAGTAGAGTTTTTTTTTTGAGAAAACTATTGTACAGGCTTGGTTGAAATCAGAGGATCTTGTGCAAATGCGATGAAATCGTAAAACTTGTGATTTAATTATACCGAAAAAGGTATGTTTTGGGTGAAATGAGCTTTTGTGCAGGAGTTGATGAGTATCAGTTTCTTTGAAATATACCTTAATGTCTAGTTTATTGGTTTCTGCTATGGAATCTCCTTTGAAAACAGTGGTATCTAGAAAATCTATGCTTTTGTGACTGACGTTGGCGTTTAGTTTGATGGACGGATGGTGGTTGTTGAGAATTTCAAAGAATTCCCAGAACTGCTCAATGGAATAAGTCCAAACCTTAAAAATGTCATCTAAAAATCGTCCGTAAAAAAGTGAATATGTGGTCTAGAAGGGATCTTTCTTTAAAAGGTAAAGTGATTGTTATCAACTATTTGTGTCTGAGTATGCTTTGGTACCCACTTCGAGTCGTCACCATGCCTTCTTGGGTTTGTATTAAGCTGAATCAAATTATCAGAGCTTTTTTATGGAAAAGAAAAACTGCGTTAATCAAGTTTTCATCCTTAATTGGAAACTTTGAAGATGGTGGTCTGAACCTTGTTGATATTAATTTGAAGGTGGACTCTTTTAAACTGTATTGGCTCTCAAAATATCTTAAGTGTTCTGATGATTCGGTTTGGAAACTTCTAATGTCGCATTTTCTTAGGAAATATAGAAATATGAGACTGACCTTCGAACTATTGTACATTACTTATACAAAACATCATTTGAATATTTTACCTTCATTCTATAGTTCAATGCTCAGTGCTTGGAGTAATTTTTGTGACGGAAATAGTATTCCAGCGAATACTTATAGTGATATACTTAATCAGCCTATTTTTGACAATCCATCTATTGTTTCTCCAGCTGGTAAAACTTTATTTTTTCCAAATTATATTGAAGCTGGTATAGTTAAGTTAGTTGATGTATGTTATGCCTTTCATCGAGGCGTTTTATTCCCTGGGGAAATTTTTGAAATGGTTGATGACCTTGTTCTCAATTCTAATTTTGTAACTGTAAAGTCACAGTATATGTTAATCCTTAAATCTTTGCCACCAGATTGGATAGGTGCTCTTGTAAATGACAGTGGACGTGTTAAGCATGTCATTGAGTCGACCTTCTCTATAAACGATGTTTCAATCAATTTAAGTGACCTTAAAACCAAGGTTATATATAACGTTTTCAGAAATAAGTATTTTCAAACTCCTGCAAGTGTGAAGTTCTGGAGTGATCAGGGGTTTAAAGGGACAGTCTGAATTTTTTTAGGTCAAAATTTTTTTGGCTCAAATTTGTGAAAACTTTACACCAAAATCTGTAACTTTGTGCCCTTTAATATATCTGAAAGTTTTAACTAAAAAAATCCAGCCGTTAATTTTTAAACGCTAAAAACATGCTAAATTTTTTAAAAACCTTACGTAAGGTTTTTAAGTGTGTTGTGTTTTTTGGACGCTGATAGGAAACTACTGAACGGATTTGAGTAAAATAAACGCCTAATTGTAGAAAAATGTCCCTCTTGTGTATTTGAAAGGTTTCAGCTAGAAATATTGAGCCATTTAAAGGGCAAACACCAAAACTAGGTCAAATTGCTTAATTAACAATAAGTACTCCCTGTTTGTAATTAACCCTTTAAAACCAAATTCAGTTTGATCAAGAAGATATCGAGATACAAAAAGCGTACTTTAAAAAATAGTCTCAGGTAGCATTTACGATTTTTTTTATATTTGAAACTTTTTTCAAAAAAGCAGAATGGCCCTTTAAACTAAATCAGAAAACTGTTTGGTTGTCTGTTTTTAACAGTTACAAAAGCTCAGAGCAAACTGACAATGATTTCCGAATTGTTCACAATGTTTTTTGGTCCAATCATAAGCTGTGAGGTTCTGTAGCACAGTGGTTAGCGCATCGTTCTTTACAAACATGACGTCATTTGCTTGGATACGAGGAAATGAAGGTTGTTATGTTTGAGAGTTCGGTCCCTGACCAGGGTGAGAAAGTCCGATGACCTTGAATAAGTCATCTTCACTCATAATTCCAGTCCACCCAGCTGTGAATGGGTACGGATAATCCGGGAAAGATCAATGCCAAGAGGTTTGGCCAAGGACCAGCTGGGAGAAAGGATCCGCACGGAACCTAAGTATTGTTATCCTTGTAAAATATAGATGTTTCTTTCTTTTTTCTTTCTTTTATCGTTTGGGTATTATTGATGAACCTTTGTGTCCGTTTTGTAAAGTTGTTGAAGACTTAAGTCACATTTTCGTATCATGTCAGTCTTCAGAAAATTATCTAAGCTATATATCTGATTGAATTATTTTTCCAGAACACGGGCTTTACAGAAGTAGAATTTTCTGAATGGGTACTATTTGGTTATCCCGGTAAAAAGCGTGGTGACAGTTTATTTTTGGTATTGATATTTTCATGTTAAACGCAGACTGATGTATATCAAGAATTCTCAGAAGATTGACTTATTATCATTATTCAAATTGTCTTTGTCTAATCACTTAAATGTTATATATAATAACCTAATGAAGTATAGTAAGCATCATACTTTTTTACAATTATATGGTTTTAATAGTTATTTATCTATCAAAAATGTACGACAGACGGGGAGGGACCTCCATGTTCCAACTTCCGAGTTCAGACTTCTAACTTCCGTTTTCCAAGTTCAAACAGAAAACTTACTTCCGCTATCCATTTTCGCGCCATTCCTTGTTGTTTGCCTATGAGAGAATGATGGAGGACTATTTCGCTGCTATTTTCGGGACAGAGGCTGGAGGGAATTTTGTGGAAATGTGTAACAGGGAGAAGGTTAGTGCTGAACTATTGTAACTATCATCTTCATTCTAGCCAAATATAAATTCTAATGTCATGGACTTTCTTTAACCGTGGTAAAAAGCCACAGCCAACAAGCTCGTTTTCAATCCACATATAGGCCTAAGTATTTGTTTTGAGAATTATAAACCTACTTAGCAATGTCATTAATTAGTTAAATGTACAGTGACCTACATAATGACGTCTGTAATTGTGTAAATTGTTCTAAATGTTTCTAGATGGTTCTAGACCTGAGCATTGCATATATAAATAACGAGCAACGTAACCATTTGAGTCAGTCGTGTGTGTTAAGTGTTAACTGTTTAATTCTGTGCTGATGTGCTACGTTTCGACGATTTTCCTCTCGTCTTTATAAAGCATGTTCCTCACCATCTAAAACACTTTGGTTTTAAGTACGTTTAGTGATTTAAATTGTAATTTTACAGGAATTGAAAAAAATGAAATTTTTATAAATGCATGAAACATCTTGTGGTCACCACGATATCACATAACATTTAAATTAAACTATTTGACATTCAATTCAAATTTGAATTAGCTTGTTTAAGCTATGAAACTGACTGTTAATTTCATAGATTGTCCCTTTACATCTGTTTTAAGCACTTTACATTTACTTTGAATATCCTAATAACTTTTCAGATCCTCGATTTGAATGAATTCTGTCAGATGTCAGATGGTGACCTCAAAGAGGTCGGTTTTAAAATGGGAGATATTCTAAAATTGAGACAGTCAAAATCACCTAGGAAACATCATGACCAAACAAGCTCAAAAACAGGTAAAGTAGGCTTAGCACTTCCCTTTGTAATAAAGAACGATTCTTTGTAAATGAATATTTCATAATGTAAGCCTAAGGATACAGTGTTGATGGTTAACCTCCTTTCATATTACATCATTCCGTATAAATAGTGTTTTGATTGAATAATATGACGAAGCAGTTTAATTTCTTTTGTTCTAGACGCACGTATTCAGGAAATATTGTCAAAGATACGAAAAAATAGAACGACCTCGAGTACAAGATCAGTGGTAAGATTATCTTATAACCTGTCGCTAAAGTTACAAAATAATTTGTGGGTGTCCATTTGTTTAAAGGAGGCTTATCGTGGATTCTTAAATTGTGCTAAGTTGGCACAATTAGGACATTTGTTACAGAGTTTGTGGTATGAGTTTCATTTATTAAAGTATAACAACATTCATGTTCATCTTTTGCAGTGTTTCAGGACCAAATCATCAGTTAATCCTCGAACCAAACAAAAATCAACAAAAATTCAATTGGGATGGCTGCATTCTATTGATGGAGGATTAACCTATACACAGAAGAAAAGGTTAGATGAAGGTGGTGGAACGAGAGATATAACAATCGTACCTGCAGAAACTACTTTTAGTGATTTAACACAAAAAATGATTGATATTTTTATCCCAAGTGATCATGAATTATTTGATATTAAAGTTGGAAATTTTAAGAGAGAATGTATCACAGATTTTGAGGATTTAGAAGGAAAAAGTTGTACACTATCTGAGTATATGCATTCTCATGGTCTCTTTGCATCAAAATTTAGATTGTATCTCATGACGTATCTTAAGACACAAGCACCTACAATGAAAAAAGTGATTCTTCCACATTGCCAACTGAAGATGCAAATGTTGATGTGTTACATCTAGCTGCACATTATTCAGCACATGGAAGCAGTACCACATCTGATCATGAAAAAGCAAATTTAGTTATTAATTACCCTGAACTGGTTGTTGATGGAAAGGAGTGTAAACGCCTAGATATTTCATATGTGAAAAAACTTAATTCTCTTTACGACCCAGAAATCACTATGAAGCAGATATGTTTTGGACGAGAGCAGTGTTTCCAGCTGTCCGCTACCCATGAATCTTTTGAAGATTATAATGAATTTAAGGATGGATTTAAATTAAGATCTGTTTCTATTGAGGATAAAATATATCTGGAACAGATACCCGTCGAAGCTACAGGTGACAATAATAAAGAATTGTTGACATTCATATGGCCTCAAGTCCAAGAAGAACAAATGTTCGACACTTCAAGTATAATACTTCATCATCCTTCAGAAATATTTGGATTGCATGGTAAAGAATTAATGGTAGGGGTACTGGTTTCATCTGAATCCGATAAAACTACTTTTACTTGGGTTAGAGATGGCATCACTCTGGAGAAATGCATAAGTTTACCGTTTATAGTAGTACGTTTACCTGGTAAATACATTGTTACTGTACACCATCATAATACAATAGAATCATCAAAATCTATATCATTTGTGAAGAAATTACCTGAAGGCTACTCTGATACTTTGCCAGTTATAAAAGAAACAGATTTTAAATACAACGAAAGGGACATTATAGGTCATGGATCGTATGGTACGGTTTACAAAGGTGAATGGATGGGGACATCCGTTGCTATCAAAATATTTAGCTTAAAGCGACAAGCTAAGGCCATTCTGACAGCTGTTAAAAAAGAATCTAATATTCTGTGTCGATTGAGACATCCAAATATAGTACAGGTTATGGGGATCCACTCTAATCCAAGAGAAATTTTACTTTTTTCTGAACTTGTAGAAGGACATAACTTAGAGACTATCATTTTTGGACAAGCTCTGCATCTTAATACAGAGAGTAAGATCTACATAGGTAAACAGATTTTACAAGCCATATCTTACCTCCACAATATTACACCACCTGTTATCCACAGGGACATAAAATGTGCTAACATTCTTGTCGCATCTGATTCTCTTATTACAAAAATTTGTGATTTAGGGTTAAGCAATGTCAAAGCATCACAAACTGTCATGTGCACTACAAAAGTTTTTGGGACTTTAAGCTATATGGCACCAGAGTTACTTAAGAGAAATTGTTTGCCAAATGAGGAAACAGATGTGTGGTCAATGGCCTGCACCCTATTAGAGCTGTTCACGGAAAAAGAAGTTTGGGAGGTAGATGATGATGAAGAGTTAATGTCCTATATGAAGCTAAAAATGGAGAAGAATCTCCCCCCAACAGCTTTTAGACACATGGAGACAAACATAAGCAATGATAGTAAATTGAGAAGTTGGTTTCAAATGCTGAGTCAGTGTTTCTGTTACATACCTGATGAGAGACCTGCTGCTAAAGAATTTCTAATTGCAGTACAAAGTAACTTAAGTGATATGACTGTGCAACAATATAAAATGTATGGCGCAAATTGATGTTGATATTATCAATACCTCATTTTTATGTGATCGAACTCTTTTTTTTATTTTGTCGCGTGCACAAAGAGCTCTATCTTACACTACAGAGACTAAAGAAATTATGTGAATTAAGAAAGTGATTATTGGTCTTAAATGTTTCAAAAGGATTATCCGTGATTGATTTTATTATCAGATTATTGCCTTCCATTTTAAACTTGTAGCTGAACATCAACTAGGATGTTGTATTCATTGATTGTTCTGAATATTGAAAAATTCAATACCTCATTTTTTGTTTTATTTCTAAATTAAAAAATAAGTCTTTATTTAATTAATTCGGAATCTACAGTTAAAAGAATTACTTAACAAAGTTATACTTTCCTCCTGATATATTGGATGATGTAGACTAAAGTGGCAGAGTTCAATAAGTTGCAGGTATATAGAGTAGAGATCAGTAAGTTACAGATATAGAGTAGAGATCAGTAAGTTACAGATATATAGAGTAGAGATCAGTAAGTTACAGATATATAGATTAGAGATCAGTAAGTTACAGATATATAGATTAGAGATCAGTAAGTTACAGATATATAGATTAGAGATCAGTAAGTTACATATATATAGATTAGAGATCATTAAGTTACAGATATATAGATTAGAGATCAGTAAGTTACATATATATAGAGTAGAGATCAGTTAGTTACAGAAATATAGATTAGGGATCAGTTAGTTACAGATATATAGATCAGAGACCAGTAAGTTACAGATATATAGATTAGAGATCAGTTAGTTACAGATATATAGAGTAGAGATCAGTAAGTTACAGATATATAGATTAAAGATCAGTAAGTTACATATAGAGTAGAGATCAGTAAGTTACAGATATATAGATTAGAGATCAGTTAGTTACAGATATATAGATTAGAGATCAGTAAGTTACAGATATATAGATTAGAGATCAGTAAGTTACATATATATAGATTAGAGATCATTAAGTTACAGATATATAGATTAGAGATCAGTTAGTTACAGATATATAGATTAGAGATCAGTAAGTTACAGATATATAGATTAGAGATCAGTAAGTTACAGATATATAGAGTGGAGACCAGTAAGTTACAGATATATAGAGTAGAGATCAGTAAGTTACAGATATATAGATTAAAGATCAGTAAGTTACATATAGAGTAGAGATCAGTAAGTTACAGATATATAGATTAGAGATCAGTAAGTGACAGATATATAGAAGAGATCAGTAAGTTACAGATATATAGAGTAGAGATCAGTAAGTTACAGATATATAGATCAGAGACCAGTAAGTTACAGATATATAGAGTAGAGATCAGTAAGTTACAGATATATAGAGTAGAGATCAGTAAGTTACAGATATACAGATTAGAGATCAGTAAGTTACAGATATACAGATTAGAGATCAGTAAGTTACATATATATATAGAGTAGAGATCAGTAAGTTACATATATATATATATATATATCCAAATAAGTAGTACCACAAGACGTTATCCAGAGTGTTCGACGAGAGTAATCTGAGAGGAAACTGCTTAGCTGAGGAAATTATATACCAAGCCACCGTAACGACAGACAACAACCAAGAAGAAACATACGTAGGACTTACAAGCACAACATTTAAGCTGCGGTATGCAAACCACACATCGTCATTCAACAACAAGCAATACCGAAACCAAACCGAATTGAGTAAATATATATGGTCGCTAAAGGACAGAGACATAAACTATACAATAAAATGGAAGATATTAAAGAAAGCTAAAGCATATACAAATGTGTCCAAAAGATGTAACCTATGTATCATGGAGAAGTGGTATATCCTGAAGCACCCACATTTGGCAACGCTTAATTCAAGAACAGAACTGGTAAACACGTGCCGACATTCCTCCTGTTATCTACTGAAGTCATTGCGCGGAACGAAAACGTGACGTACTGGTGTAGCGTGACGTCCCTTAACAGCATGAAGCAAAAATCATTTAATCTCCACCTGACGAGAGGGTAAAACCTTGAAACAAATTTGTAGTGGAATCAGTACAAGAACTCCATTATTTATTGATTTTATATATATATATATATATATAGAGTAGAGATCAGTAAGTTACAGATATATAGATTAGAGATCAGTAAGTTAGAGATATATTGATTAGAGATCAGTAAGTTACAGATATATTGATTAGAGATCAGTAAGTTACAGATATATAGAGTAGAGATCAGTAAGTTACAGATATATAGATTAAGGATCAGTTAGTTACAGATATATAGATTAGGGATCAGTTAGTTACATAGATATAGAGTAGAGATAAGTAAGTTACAAATATATAGATTGGGGATCAGTAATATACAGATATATAGATAAGAGATCAGTAAGTTACAGGTATATATAGTAGAGATCAGTAAGTTACAGATATATAGATTAGGGATCAGTTAGTTACAGATACATAGATTAGGGATCAGTAAGTTACAGATATATAGATTAGAGATAAGTAAGTTACAGATATATAGAGTAGAGATCAGTAATATACAGATATATAGATAAGAGATCATTAAGTTACAGATATATAGATTAGAGATCAGTAAGTTACATATATATAGATTAGGGATCAGTTAGTTACAGATACATAGATTAGGGATCAGTAAGTTACAGATATATAGGTTAGAGATAAGTAAGTTACAGATATATAGAGTAGAGATCAGTTAGTTACAGAAATATAGATATACATACGGGACGGTAAATGCCTTTCATTTGGAATAATTTCCAACTACAAAAATATTCCACCTGTTACAACTTTATTTAGACAAAATCTTTCAATGCATTGATCATGTTAACATACAGATTACAAGCTTCTTCCAATGTATAAACAGGTGTTACTTCCATAAGCTCCAGGAATTCTTCACTACAATCTTGCCTTCTGGGTCCAATCTGTTGTTGACAGTCACTTATAAACTGTACGTTTATTGGTAAGCCATAATTTTCAGTTTCATATATTGCGGGCGAAAAAAACATAACGTCTGGTTTTCCAGCAATCCCATCAGCATTTCTTTTGGTGCTAATATCATGACAATTCCACTGATTGACTACTTGTATTAGTTCATTTCTGATGATAGGTGTGAAGCAGTATCTAGCACATTCCTGAAAAACTATGTCACCATCTTGTAAAATGCCAGAATCCCTGAGGTCTTTAAAAAAACACATCCAAAAATCAATACATTGCCTCCTTAAGATACTCCACCAGGCTTCAATTCTTTGATTCGAGGTGCTCTTTCCTATTATACAACTATTCTTGTTGGCAAAAGCATCCTCATCATGTCTACGAAACAGTGTTTGCAAGTACCTTACCGTAGTATTTTCGGTACCAGGTGGGGGATCGTAGTGGTGATGTCTTGATTTAAGTTATCAGTATTGGAACGTTGTATTGCCCAATCATTATATTTTTTGCACTAAAAGAGTGGTAAAAAGTAAGAACTACTAGTTCTAGGAAGAATTTTGCTGTTATTGCATCTATTTAACAGTGAATCTTCTTCAACAAAACTATACATGTATATATGTATTTATAATAAATACAAATCAAATATGATTCGTCCCTAACGCTAATAAGCGGAACAGAACTTACTTGATTGCGAGTTTAACTGCACGTTTAACCTTCAATATACCAATGATGCACATTCAACCGTTACGTCATTGAGCTCCAAAGTTGGAAGTTGGAAATTGGAAGTCGGAATATAGTAGTTGGAACACGGAAGAAGGAAGTCCCTCCCCGTCTGTCGTAAAAATGATATTGTAATAGTCAATTAAATTTTTAGTAATATTTAAAGCAATAACTGTGATGTTTCTTTTTATACGCCCACATGAAAATGTGGTCGTATATTGCCGTCACCCCTGTCCGTCCGTCCGTCGGTCCGTCCGTCCGTCCGTCGGTCCGTCCGTCCGTCCGTCAACAATTGCTTGTGTACGCGATAGAGACCAGAGTTTTTATCCGATTTGAATGAAACTTGGTATGTGTATTCATCTTGATAATATCTCGGATAAGTTCGAAAATGGAACGATTCCAGTTGTCGGTTTATGAGTTATTGCCCTTGACTTAGTTAAAATTAGCTTGTGTACGCGATAGAAGCTAGAGTTTTCATCCAATTTTAATGAAACTTTGTATGTGTATTCATCTTGATATTATCTCGGATCAGTTCGAAAATGGAACGATTCCAGTTGTCGGTTTATGAGTTATTGCCCTTGACTTAGTGTAAAATCGTTAAAATTAGCTTGTGTACGCGATAGAAGCCAGAGTTTTTATCCGATTTGAATGAAACTTGATATGTGTATTTATCTTGATATTATCTCGGATCAGTTCGAAAATGGTGCGAATCCAGTTGTCGGTTTATGAGTTATTGCCCTTGACTTAGTGTAAAATCGTTAAAATTAACTTGTGTACGCAATAGAAGCCAGAGTTTGCATTCAATTTGAATGAAACTTGATATGTGTATTCATCTTGATAATATCTTGGATAAGTTCAAAAATGGCGTGATTCCAGTTGTCGGTTTATGAGTTATTGCCCTTGACTTAGTGAACACGTTAAAATTAACTTGTGTACGCGATAGAAGCTAGAGTTTTCATCCAATTTGAATGAAACTTTGTATGTGTATTCATCTTGATATTATCTCGGATCAGTTCGAAAATGGAACGATTCCAGTTGTCGGTTTATGAGTTATTGCCCTTGACTTAGTGAAAACGTTAAAATTAACTTGTGTACGCGATAGAAGCTAGAGTTTTCATCCGATTTGAATGAAAGTTGGTATGTGTAGTCATCTTGATAATAACTTGGATGAGTTTGAAAATTTTGCGATTCCAGTCATCGGTTTATGAGTTATTGCCCTTGACTTGGTGAAAAAACATTAAAATTAACTTGTGTACGCGATAGAAGCCAGAGTTTTTATCCAATTTGAATAAAACTCGGTATTTGTATTCAACTTGATAAGTTTTCATTCGAATTGATTCATCTAAATATTAGCGCAAATAACTGCGATGGTGCAATCAACTTTTTTAAATATTCAAATTTGCTGAAGTGGGCGTATGTTACCTTGCCTTGCGACTCTCTACACGACTTTTGTTTTTTTGTTTGAATTTGGTAAATCGGCAACGACCCGCCCGAAAAATTCCTTGAGAATGTCTACGGCCATACCACGTTGAAAGCACCAGTTCTCGTCCGATCACTGAAGTTATCGGTGACCGCCTGGGAAGTCTGATTTTGAATGCGTCGTTGAAAATGAATCTGTTGCTGAAAATTTGCTTGTTCCGTTAGTGATAATAGGTCTGATACCGATGAAAACAGAACAATTATAGAAAGTAGGTCCGAAATTGACAAGAGATCAATTGCTGAAGATGTGGTTGCGAAGTGGTCTGATGCTGAAATTGGGCTTGCTGTAGAAAATGTGTCCGTTGTCAAAAATGGGTCCGTTGTCAAAAATGGTTCCGTTGTCAATAATGGGTCGGTTGCTGATAAAAGATCCATTGCTGAAAATTTACCTTTTGATATAAATTTCTTGGTTTCAAATTATGTTTCTTTAAATGTTGAATTTGATGATAAATCTAATGTTAAATCGGATGAAAATGTTTCTTCTGACGAATATTCCGATATGGAGTGTGTTAATGTTTCCCAAGTTTCTAATAGTAGTAACAACTCAGTGACAATGCTTCGACGCCATAAATTAGTTACAATTCCTAATAAAGAAACTGTACTAAAATTTGTTCGAGATCGTGCGACTGGTCTATCTAAAAAGAAAAAAAAGAATCCAAGCGTAAGAACGTTTCAAAAAAATGTTGTTGAATCTGAGTTGCCTAAATAATTTTTGTGTTGTGTATTTATTTAGCAAAAAGTAGCAATGGCTAAGATTGCTACTATTAATATCAATGGTCTGAGTAGTATTAGTAAATTTCAATTGTTTGTATCGGATCTAAAAATGAAAAATCTTGACATTATTTGTGTTCAAGAAACACACTGGACAAAGGACTTTATCACGTCAGCCGAACATTTATCGGATGGCAAAATATTTTACTCCATTGGGCGAAACGGGTTTAAGGGATGTGCTCTTTTTGTAAATAAAAATTTTTCGGAAAATTGCCAGAGGTATATTCTGACGATGATGGGGGATCCTTGAAGTTGGTGATAGAGAGACAAGAATTGTGTGTGTATATGCACCAAATGAAGAGCAAGATAGAAAAAGTTTTTTGGAGTTAGTTTATGCCAAAATAAAGGATGTTAATAATGTAATTCTTTGCGGTGAATTTAACGATGTACTAGATTCATATATGGATCGGTCTAAAACATTGATATCCCATGGTGCTAAATCGGAAATACTCAATGATCTTATTTCATCTTTAACCCTCTTTGATATTTGGAGAAGGAAAAACCCGGACAGAAAGATGTTTACAAGACACCAGAATGTAAAAGGAGTTTTTAAGCAGTCTCGCCTAGATTATAATTTTGTAAGCTCACAAATTCTTCTGTTATGCACCTTTTGTTTTATTAGTCATACAAGTTTAAGCGATCATAGTTTTGTGACTTTGACCCTTAATCTTGATAATCAGGATAGGGGACCAGGACTCTGGGTCTTGAATAACTCTTACTTAAAGAATCCTGATTATGATGTCCGTATTAAGCATGAAATTAGTCAAGCAATTGAAAGTCCACTTATGATTAATGAACCTTTAATATGGTGGGATAATCGTAAACATAGGTTAAAGCAATCTTCCATTTTGTTTGCAAAAAAATACAGGAAACATCAGAAAGAACAGTTTTGGAATATTCAAAGGCAGCTCTGTCTGCCTGTCCACAATTGTTGTGGACACGATAGAGAGCTGGTTTCTTGATGGATTTTGATGAAACTTGCTGTGAGTGTTTGTTATTACCCAAGGATGAACCCTATTGAAAATCAGACAAATCGAAAAATATTTCATGGGTTATTGCCCTTGCTTTTGAAAATATCTTGTGGACACCATAAACACCAGGTTTCTTGATAGATTTTGATGAAACTTAGTATGAGTGTTTGTATTGACATTAGGATAAACCCTATTGAATATCAGAAACATCGAAAAAATATTTTATGAGTTATTGCCCTTGTTCTTTAAAACACGTTAATGTTTCAGCCGTTACACTCTCAAAGTTGTGGACACGTTAGAGAGCTGGTTTCTTGTTGGATTTTTATGAAACTTGCTGTGAGTGTTTGTAATCGCCCAAGGATGAACCCTATTGAAAATCAGACGAATCAAAAAATATTTCCTGGGTTATTGCCCTTGCTTTTGAAAATATGTTGTGGACACCATAGATAGCTGGTTTCTTGATGGATATTGATGAAACTTGGTATGAGTGTTTGTATTGACATTAGGATAAACCCTATTGAATATCAGAAACATCGAAAATATTTTATGAGTTATTGCCCTTGTTCTTTAAAACACATTAATTTTTCAGCCTTACACTCTCAAAGTAGTGGACACGTAGAGAGCTGGTTTCTTGGTGGATTTTTATGAAACTTGCTGTGAGTGTTTGTAATTACTCAAGGATGAACCCTATTGAAAATCAGACCAATCGAAAAATATTTCCTGGGTTATTGCCCTTGCTTTTAAAAATATGTTGTGGACACCATAGAGAGCTGGTTTCTTGATGGATTTTGATGAAACTTGGTATGAGAGTTTGTACTGACATAAGGATAAACTCTATTGAATATCAGAAACATTGAAAAAATATTTTATGAGTCATTGCCCTTGTTCTTTAAAACACGTTAATTTTTCAGCCGTTACACTCTCAAAGTTGTGGATACGATAGAGAGCTGGTTTCTTGTTGGATTTTTATGAAACTTGCTGTGAGTGTTTGTAATCACCCATGGATGAACCCTATTGAAAATCAGACGAATCGAAAAATATTTCCTGGGTTATTTCCCTTGCTTTTGAAAATATGTTGTGGACACCATAGAGCTGGTTTCTTCTTGGAGTAATGATTGACTGGAGGAACATCGCCTCGTCTCGTAACGTTACCGATCAGTGCCGCTGTCAATCAACGCGTCACGTGATTTGACTCTCTCAATGTCTTACAACACCATTGTTGAATTTCAGAAGAATATCCATCCATTTTACTCCATATAGCTAAAAATGACCGCACCGGTTCGCAAGGAAAATTCACTATGTTTTGTTTACACAACACTTTCGATTTTCAAAATATCGTTACCATTAATTCAGGTGATCACAGGAAGTCACATAAATGAATGTTTTAATGCACCTTTATCAAAATATATCAAAGAACTGTTTTAATTGTAAATCTCATCGTAAAAATGTTAGTTTTTAATCGATTTAAAAAAAAAAATCACGAAAATCCATTTTTCGCGGGAGCCGACATCTTGGATTTCACTGCGCACGCGTGTTGATAAAACATAAATGGGCGTTCGACTGCGCATCTCGGCTACAATCATAATGTCCGCTTCAGACAATGGAAGTGATCGAGATGGTTACTACGTAATGTCAAGCGGGTTGCTACGCAGGGTCGAGCGGCACTGATTGTCGACGCGCGCTATCGATTTCTATAGGCGATGTTCCTCCAGTCAATCATTACTCCAAGGTTTCTTGATGGATTTTGATGAAACTTGGTATGATTGTTTGTATTGACATTAGGATAAACCCTATTGAATATCAGAAACATCAAAAAAATATTTTATGAGTTATTGCCCCTTGCTTTTGAAAATATGTAGTGGACACCATAGAGAGCTGGTTTCTTGATGGATATTGATGAAACTTGGTATGAGTGTTTGTATTGACATTAGGATAAACCAAATTGAATATTAGAAACATCGAAAAAATATTTTATGAGTTATTGCCCCTTGCTTTTGAAAATATGTTGTGGACACCATAGAGAGCTGGTTTCTTGATGGATTTTGATGAAACTTGGTATGATAGTTTGTACTGACATTAGGATAAACCCTATTTAATATCAGAAACATCGAAAATATTTTATGAGTTATTGCCCTTGTTCTTTAAAACACATTAATTTTTCAGCTGTTACACTCTCAAAGTTGTGGACACGATAGAGAGCTGGTTTCTTGGTGGATTTTTATGAAACTTGCTGTGAGTGTTTGTAATCACCCAAGGATGAATCCTATTGAAAATCAGACGAATCGAAAAATATTTTCTGGGTTATTGCCCTTGCTTTTGAAAATATGTTGTGGACACCATAGAGAGCTGGTTTCTTGATGGATTTTGATGAAACTTGGTATGAGAGTTTGTACTGACATAAGGATAAACCCTATTGAATATCAGTAACATCGAAAAAATATTTTATGAGTTATTGCCCTTGTTCTTTAAAACACGTTAATTTTTTCAGCTGTTACACTCTCAAAGTTGTGGATACGATAGAGAGCTGGTTTCTTGTTGGATTTTTATGAAACTTGCTGTGAGTGTTTGTAATCACCCAAGGATGAATCCTATTGAAAATCAGACGAATCGAAAAATATTTCCTGGGTTATTTGCCTTGCTTTTGAAAATATGTTGTGGACACCATAGAGAGCTGGTTTCTTGATGGATTTTGATGAAACTTGATATGATTGTTTGTATTGACATTAGGATAAACCCTATTGAATATCAGAAACATCGAAAACATATTTTATGAGTTATTGCCCCTTGTTCTTTACCGTTTCAATTATTTCTAGTGACCAGTCTTCATGTATTCCTGGTAGAGATATTGCCACAAATATCCATAGTATACGTGACATCATAGATTTTGTTGATATGGAAGATATTCCTTTGTATCTTCTTAAACTGGACGCCGAGAAGGCTTTTGACAGAGTATCACATAGTTACATGTTTTCTCTTTTGGAAAATTTTGGTTTTGGAGTGACCTTTGTCAATCGTCTTAAATTACTTTAAAATGGTATCAAGAGTTCTGTGAAAGTTAATGGACATGTATCAAACTCTTTTTCAATACATAGATCTGTAAGACAAGGATGTCCAATTTCTGCTGTATTATATATAATTTCTGCAGAACCCTTGAATTTATTATTGAAAGCAAATAGTATCCATGGTATTAGAATTCCAGGCACTAACGCAACCTCGTTTTTGTTTGCTGACGATACCACAGTAACACTTGCTGATGTTCATTCCATATTTGCAACTATGTCAACTCTTAATTTATATTGTTCTGCATCTGGGGCGAAATAAATGCCACTAAATCTGAGCTGTTGGTAAAGCTACTGTTGAAGAAAACCATAAAGATTTATTAGGCATGAAAATCGTTACTGACTGCACTAAGATTTTTATACGCGCCCACATTTATACGCCCACACATTAATGTGGGCGTATGTAGAGAGTCGCAAAAAGAGTCTACAGCACTCGGTGTTCCCAGGCGGTCACCCATCCAAGTACTAACCGAGCCCGACGTTGCTTAACTTCAGTGATCGGACGAGAACTGGTGCTTTCAACGTGGTATGGCCGTAGACATTCTAAAGGAATTTTTCTGGCGGGTCGTTGCCGATTTACCAAATTCAAGCAAAAAAACAAAAGTCGTGTAGAGAGTCGCTCGCTCGCAAAAAGAGTCTACAGCACTTGGCGTTCCCAGGCGGTCACCCATCCAAGTACTAACCGAGCCCGACGTTGCTTAACTTCAGTGATCGGACGAGAACTGGTGCTTTCAACGTGGTATGGTCGTAGACATTCTAAAGGAATTTTTCTGGCGGGTCGTTGCCGATTTACCAAATTCAAACAAAAAAACAAAAGTCGTGTAGAGAGTCGCTCGCTCGCAAAAAGAGTCTACAGCACTCGGTGTTCCCAGGCGGTCACCCATCCAAGTACTAACCGAGCCCGACGTTGCTTAACTTCAGTGATCGGACGAGAACTGGTGCTTTCAACGTGGTATGGCCGTAGACATTCTAAAGGAATTTTTCTGGCGGGTCGTTGCCGATTTAAAAAATTCAAACAAAAGTCGTGTAGAGAGTCGATCGCAAAAAGAGTTTACAGCACTCGGTGTTCCCAGTCGGTCACCCATCCAAGTACTAACCGAGCCCGACGTTGCTTAACTTCAGTGATCGGACGAGAACTGGTACTTTCAACGTGGTATGGCCGTAGACATTCTAAAGGAATTTTTCTGGCGGGTCGTTGCCGATTTACCAAATTCAAACAAAAGTCGTGTAGAGAGTCTACAGCACTCGGTGTTCCCAGGCGGTCACCCATCCAAGTACTAACCGAGCCCGACGTTGCTTAACTTCAGTGATCGGACGAGAACTGGTGCTTTCAACGTGGTATGGCCGTAGACATTCTAAAGGAATTTTTCTGGCGGGTCGTTGCCGATTTACCAAATTCAAACAAAAAAACAAAAGTCACGTAGAGAGTCGCTTGCTGGCAAAAAGAGTCTACAGCACTCGGTGTTCCCAGGCGGTCACCCATCCAAGTACTAACCGAGTCCGACGTTGCTTAACTTCAGTGATCGGACGAGAACTGGTGCATTCTAAAGGTATTTTTCTGGTAGGTCGTTGCCGATTTACCAAATTCAAACAAAAGTCGTGTAGAGAGTCGCTCGCAAAAAGAGTCTACAGCTCTCGGTGTTCCCAGACGGTCACCCATCCAAGTACTAACCGAGCCCGACGTTGCTTAACTTCAGTGATCGGACGAGAACTGGTGCTTTCAACGTGGTATGGCCGTAGACATTCTAAATGAATTTTTCTGGCGGGTCGTTGCCGATTTACCAAATTCAAACAAAAGTCGCGTAGAGAGTCGCTCTCAAAAAGAGTCTACAGCACTCGGTGTTCCCAGGCGGTCACCCATCCAAGTACTAACCGAGCCCGACGTTGCTTAACTTCAGTGATCGGACGAGAACTGGTGCTTTCAACGTGGTATGGCCGTAGACATTCTAAAGGAATTTTTCTGGCGGGTCGTTGCCGATTTACCAAATTCAAACAAAAGTCGCGTAGAGAGTCGCTCGCAAAAAGAGTCTACAGCACTCGGTGTTCCCAGGCGGTCACCCATCCAAGTACTAACCGAGCCCGACGTTGCTTAACTTCAGTGATCGGACGAGAACTGGTGCATTCTAAAGTTATTTTTCTGGTAGGTCGTTGCCGATTTACCAAATTCAAACAAAAGTCGTGTAGAGAGTCGCTCGCAAAAAGAGTCTACAGCTCTCGGTGTTCCCAGACGGTCACCCATCCAAGTACTAACCGAGCCCGACGTTGCTTAACTTCAGTGATCGGACGAGAACTGGTGCTTTCAACGTGGTATGGCCGTAGACATTCTAAAGGAATTTTTCTGGCGGGTCGTTGCCGATTTACCAAATTCAAACAAAAAAACAAAAGTCGTGTAGAGAGTCGCTCGCTCGCAAAAAGAGTCTACAGCACTCGGTGTTCCCAGGCGGTCACCCATCCAAGTACTAACCGAGCCCGACGTTGCTTAACTTCAGTGATCGGACGAGAACTGGTGCATTCTAAAGGTATTTTTCTGGTAGGTCGTTGCCGATTTACCAAATTCAAACAAAAGTCGTGTAGAGAGTCGCTCGCAAAAAGAGTCTACAGCTCTCGGTGTTCCCAGACGGTCACCCATCCAAGTACTAACCGAGCCCGACGTTGCTTAACTTCAGTGATCGGACGAGAACTGGTGCTTTCAACGTGGTATGGCCGTAGACATTCTAAATGAATTTTTCTGGCGGGTCGTTGCCGATTTACCAAATTCAAACAAAAGTCGCGTAGAGAGTCGCTCTCAAAAAGAGTCTACAGCACTCGGTGTTCCCAGGCGGTCACCCATCCAAGTACTAACCGAGCCCGACGTTGCTTAACTTCAGTGATCGGACGAGAACTGGTGCTTTCAACGTGGTATGGCCGTAGACATTCTAAATAAATTTTTCTGGCGGGTCGTTGCCGATTTACCAAATTCAAACAAAAGTCGCGTAGAGAGTCGCTCGCAAAAAGAGTCTACAGCACTCGGTGTTCCCAGGCGGTCACCCATCCAAGTACTAACCGAGCCCGACGTTGCTTAACTTCAGTGATCGGACGAGAACTGGTGCTTTCAACGTGGTATGGCCGTAGACATTCTAAAGGAATTTTTCTGGCGGGTCGTTGCCGATTTACCAAATTCAAACAAAAGTCGTGTAGAGAGTCGCAAAAAGAGTCTACAGCACTCGGTGTTCCCAGGCGGTCACCCATCCAAGTACTAACCGAGCCCGACGTTGCTTAACTTCAGTGATCGGACGAGAACTGGTGCTTTCAACGTGGTATGGCCGTCTGGGAACACCGAGAGCTGTAGACTCTTTTTGCGAGCGACTCTCTACACGACTTTTGTTTGAATTTGGTAAATCGGCAACGACCTACCAGAAAAATACCTTTAGAATGCACCAGTTCTCGTCCGATCACTGAAGTTAAGCAACGTCGGGCTCGGTTAGTACTTGGATGGGTGACCGCCTGGGAACACCGAGTGCTGTAGACTCTTTTTGCGAGCGAGCGACTCTCTACACGACTTTTGTTTTTTTGTTTGAATTTGGTAAATCGGCAACGACCCGCCAGAAAAATTCCTTTAGAATGTCTACGGCCATACCACGTTGAAAGCACCAGTTCTCGTCCGATCACTGAAGTTAAGCAACGTCGGGCTCGGTTAGTACTTGGATGGGTGACCGTCTGGGAACACCGAGAGCTGTAGACTCTTTTTGCGAGCGACTCTCTACACGACTTTTGTTTGAATTTGGTAAATCGGCAACGACCTACCAGAAAAATAACTTTAGAATGCACCAGTTCTCGTCCGATCACTGAAGTTAAGCAACGTCGGGCTCGGTTAGTACTTGGATGGGTGACCGCCTGGGAACACCGAGTGCTGTAGACTCTTTTTGCGAGCGACTCTCTACGCGACTTTTGTTTGAATTTGGTAAATCGGCAACGACCCGCCAGAAAAATTCCTTTAGAATGTCTACGGCCATACCACGTTGAAAGCACCAGTTCTCGTCCGATCACTGAAGTTAAGCAACGTCGGGCTCGGTTAGTACTTGGATGGGTGACCGCCTGGGAACACCGAGTGCTGTAGACTCTTTTTGAGAGCGACTCTCTACGCGACTTTTGTTTGAATTTGGTAAATCGGCAACGACCCGCCAGAAAAATTCATTTAGAATGTCTACGGCCATACCACGTTGAAAGCACCAGTTCTCGTCCGATCACTGAAGTTAAGCAACGTCGGGCTCGGTTAGTACTTGGATGGGTGACCGTCTGGGAACACCGAGAGCTGTAGACTCTTTTTGCGAGCGACTCTCTACACGACTTTTGTTTGAATTTGGTAAATCGGCAACGACCTACCAGAAAAATACCTTTAGAATGCACCAGTTCTCGTCCGATCACTGAAGTTAAGCAACGTCGGACTCGGTTAGTACTTGGATGGGTGACCGCCTGGGAACACCGAGTGCTGTAGACTCTTTTTGCCAGCAAGCGACTCTCTACGTGACTTTTGTTTTTTTGTTTGAATTTGGTAAATCGGCAACGACCCGCCAGAAAAATTCCTTTAGAATGTCTACGGCCATACCACGTTGAAAGCACCAGTTCTCGTCCGATCACTGAAGTTAAGCAACGTCGGGCTCGGTTAGTACTTGGATGGGTGACCGCCTGGGAACACCGAGTGCTGTAGACTCTCTACACGACTTTTGTTTGAATTTGGTAAATCGGCAACGACCCGCCAGAAAAATTCCTTTAGAATGTCTACGGCCATACCACGTTGAAAGTACCAGTTCTCGTCCGATCACTGAAGTTAAGCAACGTCGGGCTCGGTTAGTACTTGGATGGGTGACCGACTGGGAACACCGAGTGCTGTAAACTCTTTTTGCGATCGACTCTCTACACGACTTTTGTTTGAATTTTTTAAATCGGCAACGACCCGCCAGAAAAATTCCTTTAGAATGTCTACGGCCATACCACGTTGAAAGCACCAGTTCTCGTCCGATCACTGAAGTTAAGCAACGTCGGGCTCGGTTAGTACTTGGATGGGTGACCGCCTGGGAACACCGAGTGCTGTAGACTCTTTTTGCGAGCGAGCGACTCTCTACACGACTTTTGTTTTTTTGTTTGAATTTGGTAAATCGGCAACGACCCGCCAGAAAAATTCCTTTAGAATGTCTACGACCATACCACGTTGAAAGCACCAGTTCTCGTCCGATCACTGAAGTTAAGCAACGTCGGGCTCGGTTAGTACTTGGATGGGTGACCGCCTGGGAACGCCAAGTGCTGTAGACTCTTTTTGCGAGCGAGCGACTCTCTACACGACTTTTGTTTTTTTGCTTGAATTTGGTAAATCGGCAACGACCCGCCAGAAAAATTCCTTTAGAATGTCTACGGCCATACCACGTTGAAAGCACCAGTTCTCGTCCGATCACTGAAGTTAAGCAACGTCGGGCTCGGTTAGTACTTGGATGGGTGACCGCCTGGGAACACCGAGTGCTGTAGACTCTTTTTGCGACTCTCTACACGACTTTTGTTTGAATTTGGTAAATCGGCAACGACCCGCCAGAAAAATTCCTTTAGAATGTCTACGGCCATACCACGTTGAAAGCACCAGTTCTCGTCCGATCACTGAAGTTAAGCAACGTCGGGCTCGGTTAGTACTTGGATGGGTGACCGCCTGGGAACACCGAGTGCTGTAGACTCTTTTTGCGAGCGACTCTCTACGCGACTTTTGTTTGAATTTGGTAAATCGGCAACGACCCGCCAGAAAAATTTATTTAGAATGTCTACGGCCATACCACGTTGAAAGCACCAGTTCTCGTCCGATCACTGAAGTTAAGCAACGTCGGGCTCGGTTAGTACTTGGATGGGTGACCGCCTGGGAACACCGAGTGCTGTAGACTCTTTTTGAGAGCGACTCTCTACGCGACTTTTGTTTGAATTTGGTAAATCGGCAACGACCCGCCAGAAAAATTCATTTAGAATGTCTACGGCCATACCACGTTGAAAGCACCAGTTCTCGTCCGATCACTGAAGTTAAGCAACGTCGGGCTCGGTTAGTACTTGGATGGGTGACCGTCTGGGAACACCGAGAGCTGTAGACTCTTTTTGCGAGCGACTCTCTACACGACTTTTGTTTGAATTTGGTAAATCGGCAACGACCTACGAGAAAAATACCTTTAGAATGCACCAGTTCTCGTCCGATCACTGAAGTTAAGCAACGTCGGGCTCGGTTAGTACTTGGATGGGTGACCGCCTGGGAACACCGAGTGCTGTAGACTCTTTTTGCGAGCGAGCGACTCTCTACACGACTTTTGTTTTTTTGTTTGAATTTGTTAAATCGGCAACGACCCGCCAGAAAAATTCCTTTAGAATGTCTACGGCCATACCACGTTGAAAGCACCAGTTCTCGTCCGATCACTGAAGTTAAGCAACGTCGGGCTCGGTTAGTACTTGGATGGGTGACCGCCTGGGAACACCGAGTGCTGTAGACTCTTTTTGCGAGCGAGCGACTCTCTACACGACTCTCTACACGACTTTTGTTTTTTTGTTTGAATTTGGTAAATCGGCAACGACCCGCCAGAAAAATTCCTTTAGAATGTCTATGGCCATACCACGTTGAAAGCACCAGTTCTCGTCCGATCACTGAAGTTAAGCAACGTCGGGCTCGGTTAGTACTTGGATGGGTGACCGCCTGGGAACACCGAGTGCTGTAGACTCTTTGTGCGAGCGACTCTCTACACGACTTTTGTTTGAATTTGGTAAATCGGCAACGACCCGCCAGAAAAATTCCTTTAGAATGTCTACGGCCATACCACGTTGAAAGCACCAGTTCTCGTCCGATCACTGAAAGTAAGCAACGTCGGGCTCGGTTAGTACTTGGATGGGTGACCGCCTGGGAACACCGAGTGCTGTAGACTCTTTTTGCGAGCGAGCGACTCTCTACACGAATTTTGTTTTTTTGTTTGAATTTGGTAAATCGGCAACAACCAGCCAGAAAAATTCCTTTAGAATGTCTACGGCCATACCAATTGAAAGCACCAGTTCTCGTCCGATCACTGAAGTTAAGCAACGTCGGGCTCGGTTAGTACTTGGATGGGTGACCGCCTGGGAACACCGAGTGCTGTAGACTCTTTTTGCGAGCGAGCGACTCTCTACACGACTTTTGTTTTTTTGTTTGAATTTGGTAAATCGGCAACGACCCGCCAGAAAAATTCCTTTAGAATGTCTACGGCCATACCACGTTGAAAGCACCAGTTCTCGTCCGATCACTGAAGTTAAGCAACGTCGGGCTCGGTTAGTACTTGGATGGGTGACCGCCTGGGAACACCGAGTGCTGTAGACTCTTTTTGCGAGCGAGCGACTCTCTACACGACTTTTGTTTGAATTTGGTAAATCGGCAACGACCCGCCAGAAAAATTCCTTTAGAATGTCTACGGCCATACCACGTTGAAAGCACCAGTTCTCGTCCGATCACTGAAGTTAAGCAACGTCGGGCTCGGTTAGTACTTGGATGGGTGACCGCCTGGGAACACCGAGTGCTGTAGACTCTTTTTGCGAGCGACTCTCTACACGACTTTTGTTTGAATTTTTTAAATCGGCAACGACCCGCCAGAAAAATTCCTTTAGAATGTCTACGGCCATACCACGTTGAAAGCACCAGTTCTCGTCCGATCACTGAAGTTAAGCAACGTCGGGCTCGGTTAGTACTTGGATGGGTGACCGCCTGGGAACACCGAGTGCTGTAGACTCTTTTTGCGAGCGACTCTCTACACGACTTTTGTTTGAATTTGGTAAATCGGCAACGACCCGCCAGAAAAATTCCTTTAGAATGTCTACGGCCATACCACGTTGAAAGCACCAGTTCTCGTCCGATCACTGAAGTTAAGCAACGTCGGGCTCGGTTAGTACTTGGATGGGTGACCGCCTGGGAACACCGAGTGCTGTAGACTCTTTTTGCCAGCAAGCGACTCTCTACGTGACTTTTGTTTTTTTGTTTGAATTTGGTAAATCGGCAACGACCCGCCAGAAAAATTCCTTTAGAATGTCTACGGCCATACCACGTTGAAAGCACCAGTTCTCGTCCGATCACTGAAGTTAAGCAACGTCGGGCTCGGTTAGTACTTGGATGGGTGACCGCCTGGGAACAGCGAGTGCTGTAGACTCTTTTTGCGAGCGAGCGACTCTCTACACGACTTTTGTTTTTTTGTTTGAATTTGGTAAATCGGCAACGACCCGCCAGAAAAATTCCTTTAGAATGTCTACGGCCATACCACGTTGAAAGCACCAGTTCTCGTCCGATCACTGAAGTTAAGCAACGTCGGGCTCGGTTAGTACTTGGATGGGTGACCGCCTGGGAACACCGAGTGCTGTAGACTCTTTTTGCGAGCGAGCGACTCTCTACACGACTTTTGTTTTTTTGTTTGAATTTGGTAAATCGGCAACGACCCGCCAGAAAAATTCCTTTAGAATGTCTACGGCCATACCACGTTGAAAGCACCAGTTCTCGTCCGATCACTGAAGTTAAGCAACGTCGGGCTCGGTTAGTACTTGGATGGGTGACCGCCTGGGAACACCGAGTGCTGTAGACTCTTTGTGCGAGCGACTCTCTACACGACTTTTGTTTGAATTTGGTAAATCGGCAACGACCCGCCAGAAAAATTCCTTTAGAATGTCTACGGCCATACCACGTTGAAAGCACCAGTTCTCGTCCGATCACTGAAGTTAAGCAACGTCGGGCTCGGTTAGTACTTGGATGGGTGACCGCCTGGGAACACCGAGTGCTGTAGACTCTTTTTGCGAGCGACTCTCTACACGACTTTTGTTTTTTTGTTTGAATTTTTTAAATCGGCAACGACCCGCCAGAAAAATTCCTTTAGAATGTCTACGGCCATACCACGTTGAAAGCACCAGTTCTCGTCCGATCACTGAAGTTAAGCAACGTCGGGCTCGGTTAGTACTTGGATGGGTGACCGCCTGGGAACACCGAGTGCTGTAGACTCTTTTTGCCAGCAAGCGACTCTCTACGTGACTTTTGTTTTTTTGTTTGAATTTGGTAAATCGGCAACGACCCGCCAGAAAAATTCCTTTAGAATGTCTACGGCCATACCACGTTGAAAGCACCAGTTCTCGTCCGATCACTGAAGTTAAGTAACGTCGGGCTCGGTTAGTACTTGGATGGGTGACCGCCTGGGAACACCGAGTGCTGTAGACTCTTTTTGCGAGCGAGCGACTCTCTACACGACTTTTGTTTTTTTGTTTGAATTTGGTAAATCGGCAACGACCCGCCAGAAAAATTTCTTTAGAATGTCTACGGCCATACCACGTTGAAAGCACCAGTTCTCGTCCGATCACTGAAGTTAAGCAACGTCGGGCTCGGTTAGTACTTGGATGGGTGACCGCCTGGGAACACCGAGTGCTGTAGATTCTTTTTGCGAGCGACTCTCTACACGACTTTTGTTTGAATTTGGTAAATCGGCAACGACCTACCAGAAAAATACCTTTAGAATGCACCAGTTCTCGTCCGATCACTGAAGTTAAGCAACGTCGGGCTCGGTTAGTACTTGGATGGGTGACCGCCTGGGAACACCGAGTGCTGTAGACTCTTTTTGCGAGCGAGCGACTCTCTACACGACTTTTGTTTTTTTGTTTGAATTTGGTAAATCGGCAACGACCCGCCAGAAAAATTCCTTTAGAATGTCTACGGCCATACCACGTTGAAAGCACCAGTTCTCGTCCGATCACTGAAGTTAAGCAACGTCGGGCTCGGTTAGTACTTGGATGGGTGACCGCCTGGGAACACCGAGTGCTGTAGACTCTTTTTGCGAGCGAGCGACTCTCTACACGACTTTTGTTTTTTTGTTTGAATTTGGTAAATCGGCAACGACCCGCCAGAAAAATTCCTTTAGAATGTCTACGGCCATACCACGTTGAAAGCACCAGTTCTCGTCCGATCACTGAAGTTAAGCAACGTCGGGCTCGGTTAGTACTTGGATGGGTGACCGCCTGGGAACACCGAGTGCTGTAGACTCTTTTTGCGAGCGAGCGACTCTCTACACGACTTTTGTTTTTTTGTTTGAATTTGGTAAATCGGCAACGACCCGCCAGAAAAATTCCTTTAGAATGTGTACGGCCATACCACGTTGAAAGCACCAGTTCTCGTCCGATCACTGAAGTTAAGGAACGTCGGGCTCGGTTAGTACTTGGATGGGTGACCGCCTGGGAACACCGAGTGCTGTAGACTCTTTTTGCGAGCGAGCGACTCTCTACACGACTTTTTTTTTTTTTTTTGAATTTGTTAAATCGGCAACGACCCGCCAGAAAAATTCCTTTAGAATGTCTACGGCCATACCACGTTGAAAGCACCAGTTCTCGTCCGATCACTGAAGTTAAGCAACGTCGGGCTCGGTTAGTACTTGGATGGGTGACCGCCTGGGAACACCGAGTGCTGTAGACTCTTTTTGCGAGCGAGCGACTCTCTACACGACTCTCTACACGACTTTTGTTTTTTTGTTTGAATTTGGTAAATCGGCAACGACCCGCCAGAAAAATTCCTTTAGAATGTCTACGGCCATACCACGTTGAAAGCACCAGTTCTCGTCCGATCACTGAAGTTAAGCAACGTCGGGCTCGGTTAGTACTTGGATGGGTGACCGCCTGGGAACACCGAGTGCTGTAGACTCTTTGTGCGAGCGACTCTCTACACGACTTTTGTTTGAATTTGGTAAATCGGCAACGACCCGCCAGAAAAATTCCTTTAGAATGTCTACGGCCATACCACGTTGAAAGCACCAGTTCTCGTCCGATCACTGAAAGTAAGCAACGTCGGGCTCGGTTAGTACTTGGATGGGTGACCGCCTGGGAACACCGAGTGCTGTAGACTCATTTTGCGAGCGAGCGACTCTCTACACGACTTTTGTTTTTTTGTTTGAATTTGGTAAATCGGCAACAACCAGCCAGAAAAATTCCTTTAGAATGTCTACGGCCATACCAATTGAAAGCACCAGTTCTCGTCCGATCACTGAAGTTAAGCAACGTCGGGCTCGGTTAGTACTTGGATGGGTGACCGCCTGGGAACACCGAGTGCTGTAGACTCTTTTTGCGAGCGAGCGACTCTTTACACGACTTTTGTTTTTTTGTTTGAATTTGGTAAATCGGCAACGACCCGCCAGAAAAATTCCTTTAGAATGTCTACGGCCATACCACGTTGAAAGCACCAGTTCTCGTCCGATCACTGAAGTTAAGCAACGTCGGGCTCGGTTAGTTCTTGGATGGGTGACCGCCTGGGAACACCGAGTGCTGTAGACTCTTTTTGCGAGCGAGCGACTCTCTACACGACTTTTTTTTTTTTTTTTGAATTTGTTAAATCGGCAACGACCCGCCAGAAAAATTCCTTTAGAATGTCTACGGCCATACCACGTTGAAAGCACCAGTTCTCGTCCGATCACTGAAGTTAAGCAACGTCGGGCTCGGTTAGTACTTGGATGGGTGACCGCCTGGGAACACCGAGTGCTGTAGACTCTTTTTGCGAGCGAGCGACTCTCTACACGACTCTCTACACGACTTTTGTTTTTTTGTTTGAATTTGGTAAATCGGCAACGACCCGCCAGAAAAATTCCTTTAGAATGTCTACGGCCATACCACGTTGAAAGCACCAGTTCTCGTCCGATCACTGAAGTTAAGCAACGTCGGGCTCGGTTAGTACTTGGATGGGTGACCGCCTGGGAACACCGAGTGCTGTAGACTCTTTGTGCGAGCGACTCTCTACACGACTTTTGTTTGAATTTGGTAAATCGGCAACGACCCGCCAGAAAAATTCCTTTAGAATGTCTACGGCCATACCACGTTGAAAGCACCAGTTCTCGTCCGATCACTGAAAGTAAGCAACGTCGGGCTCGGTTAGTACTTGGATGGGTGACCGCCTGGGAACACCGAGTGCTGTAGACTCTTTTTGCGAGCGAGCGACTCTCTACACGACTTTTGTTTTTTTGTTTGAATTTGGTAAATCGGCAACAACCAGCCAGAAAAATTCCTTTAGAATGTCTACGGCCATACCAATTGAAAGCACCAGTTCTCGTCCGATCACTGAAGTTAAGCAACGTCGGGCTCGGTTAGTACTTGGATGGGTGACCGCCTGGGAACACCGAGTGCTGTAGACTCTTTTTGCGAGCGAGCGACTCTTTACACGACTTTTGTTTTTTTGTTTGAATTTGGTAAATCGGCAACGACCCGCCAGAAAAATTCCTTTAGAATGTCTACGGCCATACCACGTTGAAAGCACCAGTTCTCGTCCGATCACTGAAGTTAAGCAACGTCGGGCTCGGTTAGTACTTGGATGGGTGACCGCCTGGGAACACCGAGTGCTGTAGACTCTTTTTGCGAGCGAGCGACTCTTTACACGACTTTTGTTTTTTTGTTTGAATTTGGTAAATCGGCAACGACCCGCCAGAAAAATTCCTTTAGAATGTCTACGGCCATACCACGTTGAAAGCACCAGTTCTCGTCCGATCACTGAAGTTAAGCAACGTCGGGCTCGGTTAGTACTTGGATGGGTGACCGCCTGGGACCCGCCAGAAAAATTCCTTTAGAATGTCTACGGCCATACCACGTTGAAAGCACCAGTTCTCGTCCGATCACTAAAGTTAAGCAACGTCGGGCTCGGTTAGTACTTGGATGGGTGACCGCCTGGGAACACCGAGTGCTGTAGACTCTTTTTGCGAGCGACTCTCTACACGACTTTTGTTTGAATTTGGTAAATCGGCGAGCGAGCGACTCTCTACACGACTCTCTACACGACTTTTGTTTTTTTGTTTGAATTTGGTAAATCGGCAACGACCCGCCAGAAAAATTCCTTTAGAATGTCTACGGCCATACCACGTTGAAAGCACCAGTTCTCGTCCGATCACTGAAGTTAAGCAACGTCGGGCTCGGTTAGTACTTGGATGGGTGACCGCCTGGGAACACCGAGTGCTGTAGACTCTTTTTGCGAGCGAGCGACTCTCTACACGACTTTTGTTTGAATTTGGTAAATCGGCAACGACCCGCCAGAAAAATTCCTTTAGAATGTCTACGGCCATACCACGTTGAAAGCACCAGTTCTCGTCCGATCACTGAAGTTAAGCAACGTCGGGCTCGGTTAGTACTTGGATGGGTGACCGCCTGGGAACACCGAGTGCTGTAGACTCTTTTTGCGAGCGACTCTCTACACGACTTTTGTTTGAATTTTTTAAATCGGCAACGACCCGCCAGAAAAATTCCTTTAGAATGTCTACGGCCATACCACGTTGAAAGCACCAGTTCTCGTCCGATCACTGAAGTTAAGCAACGTCGGGCTCGGTTAGTACTTGGATGGGTGACCGCCTGGGAACACCGAGTGCTGTAGACTCTTTGTGCGAGCGACTCTCTACACGACTTTTGTTTGAATTTGGTAAATCGGCAACGACCCGCCAGAAAAATTCCTTTAGAATGTCTACGGCCATACCACGTTGAAAGCACCAGTTCTCGTCCGATCACTGAAGTTAAGCAACGTCGGGCTCGGTTAGTACTTGGATGGGTGACCGCCTGGGAACACCGAGTGCTGTAGACTCTTTTTGCGAGCGACTCTCTACACGACTTTTGTTTTTTTGTTTGAATTTTTTAAATCGGCAACGACCCGCCAGAAAAATTCCTTTAGAATGTCTACGGCCATACCACGTTGAAAGCACCAGTTCTCGTCCGATCACTGAAGTTAAGCAACGTCGGGCTCGGTTAGTACTTGGATGGGTGACCGCCTGGGAACACCGAGTGCTGTAGACTCTTTTTGCCAGCAAGCGACTCTCTACGTGACTTTTGTTTTTTTGTTTGAATTTGGTAAATCGGCAACGACCCGCCAGAAAAATTCCTTTAGAATGTCTACGGCCATACCACGTTGAAAGCACCAGTTCTCGTCCGATCACTGAAGTTAAGCAACGTCGGGCTCGGTTAGTACTTGGATGGGTGACCGCCTGGGAACACCGAGTGCTGTAGACTCTTTTTGCGAGCGAGCGACTCTCTACACGACTTTTGTTTTTTTGTTTGAATTTGGTAAATCGGCAACGACCCGCCAGAAAAATTCCTTTAGAATGTCTACGGCCATACCACGTTGAAAGCACCAGTTCTCGTCCGATCACTGAAGTTAAGCAACGTCGGGCTCGGTTAGTACTTGGATGGGTGACCGCCTGGGAACACCGAGTGCTGTAGACTCTTTTTGCGAGCGAGCGACTCTCTACACGAGTTTTGTTTTTTTGTTTGAATTTTTTAAATCGGCAACGACCCGCCAGAAAAATTCCTTTAGAATGTCTACGGCCATACCACGTTGAAAGCACCAGTTCTCGTCCGATCACTGAAGTTAAGCAACGTCGGGCTCGGTTAGTACTTGGATGGGTGACCGCCTGGGAACACCGAGTGCTGTAGACTCTTTTTGAGAGCGACTCTCTACGCGACTTTTGTTTGAATTTGGTAAATCGGCAACGACCCGCCAGAAAAATTCCTTTAGAATGTCTACGGCCATACCACGTTGAAAGCACCAGTTCTCGTCCTATCACTGAAGTTAAGAAACGTCGGGCTCGGTTAGTACTTGGATGGGTGACCGCCTGGGAACACCGAGTGCTGTAGACTCTTTTTGCGAGCGACTCTCTACGCGACTTTTGTTTGAATTTGGTAAATCGGCAACGACCCGCCAGAAAAATTTATTTAGAATGTCTACGGCCATACCACGTTGAAAGCACCAGTTCTCGTCCGATCACTGAAGTTAAGCAACGTCGGGCTCGGTTAGTACTTGGATGGGTGACCGCCTGGGAACACCGAGTGCTGTAGACTCTTTTTGCTAGCGAGCGACTCTTTACACGACTTTTGTTTTTTTGTTTGAATTTGGTAAATCGGCAACGACCCGCCAGAAAAATTTCTTTAGAATGTCTACGGCCATACCACGTTGAAAGCACCAGTTCTCGTCCGATCACTGAAGTTAAGCAACGTCGGGCTCGTTTAGTACTTGGATGGGTGACCGCCTGGGAACACCGAGTGCTGTAGACTCTTTTTGCGAGCGAGCGACTCTCTACACGACTTTTGTTTTTGTGTTTGAATTTGGTAAATCGGCAACGACCCGCCAGAAAAATTCCTTTAGAATGTCTACGGCCATACCACGTTGAAAGCACCAGTTCTCGTCCGATCACTGAAGTTAAGCAACGTCGGGCTCGGTTAGTACTTGGATGGGTGACCGCCTGGGAACACCGAGTGCTGTAGACTCTTTTTGCGAGCGACTCTCTACACGACTTTTGTTTGAATTTTTTAAATCGGCAACGACCCGCCAGAAAAATTCCTTTAGAATGTCTACGGCCATACCACGTTGAAAGCACCAGTTCTCGTCCGATCACTGAAGTTAAGCAACGTCGGGCTCGGTTAGTACTTGGATGGGTGACCGCCTGGGAACACCGAGTGCTGTAGACTCTTTTTGCGAGCGACTCTCTACACGACTTTTGTTTGAATTTGGTAAATCGGCAACGACCCGCCAGAAAAATTCCTTTAGAATGTCTACGGCCATACCACGTTGAAAGCACCAGTTCTCGTCCGATCACTGAAGTTAAGCAACGTCGGGCTCGGTTAGTACTTGGATGGGTGACCGCCTGGGAACACCGAGTGCTGTAGACTCTTTTTGCGAGCGAGCGACTCTCTACACGACTCTCTACACGACTTTTGTTTTTTTGTTTGAATTTGGTAAATCGGCAACGACCCGCCAGAAAAATTCCTTTAGAATGTCTACGGCCATACCACGTTGAAAGCACCAGTTCTCGTCCGATCACTGAAGTTAAGCAACGTCGGGCTCGGTTAGTACTTGGATGGGTGACCGCCTGGGAACACCGAGTGCTGTAGACTCTTTTTGCCAGCAAGCGACTCTCTACGTGACTTTTGTTTTTTTGTTTGAATTTGGTAAATCGGCAACGACCCGCCAGAAAAATTCCTTTAGAATGTCTACGGCCATACCACGTTGAAAGCACCAGTTCTCGTCCGATCACTGAAGTTAAGCAACGTCGGGCTCGGTTAGTACTTGGATGGGTGACCGTCTGGGAACACCGAGAGCTGTAGACTCTTTTTGCGAGCGACTCTCTACACGACTTTTGTTTGAATTTGGTAAATCGGCAACGACCTACCAGAAAAATAACTTTAGAATGCACCAGTGACTTCCGTTTTGTACGAAAATGGTGGAAGATGTGTTTTTGATATAGCTCCATCAATCGTGTGCAATCCAGATAATTTGTCTGGTTTTGAACCTGTGTTTGTGTTTGAACTTCTTTACAAGGTATTTAAGAAACTATGTAGCATCTTTGTTTTGACTGATTGTGTGTGTTTTGGATTTTTGAGGGCTTTTTGCTCAGGCTGTCCACTATGGACAGGCTGTAATCCGAACAGTTCTGACTTTTTTTGTTAATCCGAACAATCTGACTTTTTTTTGTTTGTTAATCCGAACAGTTCTGACTTTTTTTTGTTAATCCGAACAGTTGTGACTTTTTTCGTTAATCCTAAAATGTGCTTTTTGGAGAGGTAATCCGAAAGTGTCCGTACGTAATATAATCCGAAATTTTCTTACATAATCCGAAAAGTTCTGGAGGATAAATTGTATTTTTGACGATGTCTGGTCTTCCTAATATTGACTTGTTGATAAAGGACAACACGGTAAAAGTCAGTGTGGGGGATGCTGTAAAATATAAAGTATCTGAAATTATTGAATTGATTGAAAACAATTTGGGTGTCGATAGTGTTCTGGCATGTGTGCCCACCAGAGGCTCATATGACGTAACATTAGTGAATAGAGATGTTGCAAAATCTTTGGTGGAAGATGGAATTATATCTGGTTCAGATGGACTTGTGTGTAATTTTGTAGACTCTAGAGCTAAAATTGTTTCATTCATGAATTTGCCGGTTTATTTACCCGATGATGAAATCCTTGCTAAATTAAAATTGTGGGGCGTGAAACCTTTGAATCCAATATCCAGACGTTCTTTTGACTTTAAAGGTAAAAAGAAATTTGATGGAACTCGTTTTGTGAAAGTCGAGTTTCCTATTTCTGTTAAAAGCCTTCCATATGCTACGAGTTTCAATGGTATTTCCTACTTCATCAAACATGATGAACAGGAAAAAGTCTGTTTTAAGTGTTTAAGTCCTGAGCATAAACTTTCGGACTGCCCTGACTTCAAATGTTTCAGATGTTCAAAACAAGGTCATGGTAAAAAGTCCTGTACTGCTGTATTTTGTCATAAGTGTAGAAAATACGACTGGGAATGTGATCACAATGTTGCGGATACAAATATCTTTGCTGATAGTAATGGTGAAAAATCGTCTAATACCTCGTCTGCTGGCGTGGTTGACGATATTTCTCGAGACGATACTCTTGGAGAATCTTCTAGTGTTGTAAATGTTGCTGATAGTAATGGTGAAAAATCGTCTGCCGGTGTGGTTGATGATATTTCTCGAGATGAGACTCTTGGAGTATCTTCCAATGGTGGAAATATTGCTGATAATAATGGTGAAAAATCTTCTAATACCTCGTCTGCTGGTGTGGTTGACGATTTTTCTCGAGTAGAGTCTCTTAGAGAATTTTCTAATGGTGGAAATGTTGCTGATAGTAATGTTAGTGTTTCAAGTGTTGAAAATTATGGGAAAACTGTTGTGGATAAGGATTATGTTTCTAATGTTGTTCTGAATAGAAAATCTGATAATTTTGCTAGTTTTTCAGATGACGATTGCTCCTTTCTTGATGATGATGATGGTGATCATGAAATGTCTGATGAGAAGTCAAACTGTTCTCAATCGACACCAGGGAAAGGGGTATCAAAGCGAAAAGGTAATTTTTTAGATCGATCATCTGCTGATAATGAGGTGCTTAAGGTAATTCAGGAACGCAAAACGAGTAAAAAATCAAAATTGAAAAAATCTATTAAAAATGCTGCTACTGATGCTAAAAAAACAAAAACTAATAATTGAACTCTTAGTGGTAGTTTTATTCATACTATATCTAATAATGGTAAAGGTAGCAACCATCAATGTTAACGGTATGAAAAGTGTTTCAAAATTTGAAAAACTATGTACTTATTTTCATTCTCAAAACTTGGATATTATTTGTGTTCAGGAAACTCATTGGGATGTTAGTTTCATTGATTCATATAAACATTTGTGGAATGGTAAGATCTTGTACTGTAACAGTGAGTGTGGGTTTAGGGGGTGTGCCCTCTTCATTACGAAAGACTTTTCGGATAAGTGTGACTTAGTGTTTTCAGATGAAACCGGGAGATTACTAGAATGTGAACTACGAATCAATGATTATGTACTCAGTATTTTGTGTATTTATGCTCCAAACGATGCGATGGAGCGTTCTATATTTTTTAGGTCCGTTGCTGAGCGATTGACATCTCCAAAGAATTTTGTTCTCTGCGGAGATTTTAATGACGTTTTGAATTCTTTAACGGATAGATCTGAGAATATGGCATCTTTTGGTAAAAGTGGTAATGTTTTTCCAAACTTTGTTATGGAGAATTCTCTGTGTGATATTTGGAAACGGAAAAATCCGGATAGAAATGTGTTCACGAGAAGACAGCTTGTTCAGGGACAACTCAAGCAATCGCGCATTGACTATATATTTCTTTCTCCTGATGTCGTCAAATATTCGCTTTATTGTTTTGTCACACATACTAATTTTAGCGATCATAGTTTCGTGAATTTAGTTCTGAATTTTGAAACTTGTGAAAGAGGTCCTGGTGTTTGGGTATTGAACAACAGTTATCTTAAAGATCCTGATTACTGTTTTGAAGTGAGAAAACTGTTAAAAGCGTCAACATCTTATCCCTTGTATGAATCTGAACCTCTTGTGTGGTGGGACAATCTGAAGTATAGTCTTAAAAGTTTAAGTGTGAATTTTGCTAAACAAAAACGAAAGCGTGAAAAATACCTCTTTTGGCAATTGCAAACAGCTTTGAATTATCATTATTTAAAAGCAAGTAAGACTAACGGTTATAATTATGAACCTATATTGGAGCTAAAATCTAAAATTGAAAGTTATGAAAAATCAAAATGTGAGGGGGCTATTTTAAGGTCAAAAGTATTAGATGCTCTGGAATCGGATAAATGTACTCAACATTTTCTTAATTTAGAGAAACATAAACAAGAATTAATTGTGATAAGGTCTTTATTAACTGCTTCTGGAACTATAGTTTCATCCACTGATGATATCTTACAAGAATCTGTTAACTTCTATTCTAATTTATATTCTTATGAACCAGTTAATGAAATAAATCAAAATACTATTTTTGATTTAATTAGCAATCAATTAGATGATTCTGAAGCTGATTACTGTGATGCTGACATTTCTCAAAAGGAGTTATATTCTGCCCTCTGTGGAATGAAAAGAAGAAAGTCGCCAGGTGCAGATGGACTCACTGTTGAATTTTTTGTGCATTTTTGGCCTGAATTGGGTCCATTGTATTATCATGTGATTAATGCCATTCAGGTGGCTGGGGAGTTGAGTAAATCAATGAAAAGGGGAATAATCTCCTTGTTTTATAAGAATAGAGGGGACAAAAACAATTTGAAAAATTGGAGACCAATAAGCTTGCTCAACGTGGATTACAAGATATTTTCTAGAACTTTGGCACTCAGACTTAAAACTGTACTTCATTCTATTATATCACCTGAACAATCCTGTTGTATTCCGGGTCGTGATATTTCAGTCAATATTTTAAATATAAGAGATTTACTTGATTTTGTAGAGTATGCTGATTTTCCATGTTTTGTTTTCAGTGTAGATGCTGAAAAGGCTTTTGACAGGGTCTCACACCAGTATATGTTTTCTCTTTTAGCTAAATTTGGTTTTGGTGACTCTTTTATTTCTAATTTAAAGATTTTGTATTCTGGTATTAGAAGTAACATTAAAATTAATGGGTTTCTTTCTAAACCGTTTGGTATCGGTCGTTCTGTACGTCAGGGGTGTCCGATCTCTGCATTGCTTTATGTTTTATCAGCGGAACCATTAAATGTATTAATTAAATCAAACCCTGACATCATTGGGATTCATATCCCTGGATGTGATATGAAATCGGTACTTTTTCAACATGCTGATGATGTAACTCTAACGCTGTCTAATTTTAATTCTGTTTTAAGTAGTATTGAGACCCTGAATTTTTATTGTTCGGCATCAGGTGCCAAGATTAATCCTGAAAAGTCTCAGCTGTTATTGGCTGGCTCTGCTAAAGGTCTTGTGTTGGACAATTGTCCAGTTACCCCTGCTAATGGTGTCTTGAAAATTTTAGGGGTTTATTTGGGTCCTGATAAAGTGCAATGTGAAAAGCTTAATTGGGAGCCAAAATGTCATAAAATTGTTAAAATTATGAATTTGTGGAAGCAAAGGGGTTTGAGACTTAAAGGAAAAATCACTGTTGTAAATACTTTATGTGTATCTATATTATGGTATGTTCTTAGAGTAGCTGATATCCCTCAGTGGGCAGTACAAAGTATAGAAAAATCTATCAGAGACTTTATATGGTATGGTAAACCTTCGTTAATTAAGGCATCAACTTTGTGGGGTGATTTCTTAGAAGGGGGGTTAACTTTAGTTTCTATCAGACAGAAAGAAAAATCCTTTAGATTATATTGGTTATCACAGTACATACAGTGTTCTGACGATGCCCCGTGGAAATATTTTATGTCGTTCTTTTTAAAATCTTATAAGGGTTTTTTATGTTCTTTTGAACTTTTATTTATTCAGTATTCTAAATGTTTTTTAACCATGATACCTCCATTTTATTGTTCAATGCTGACAGCCTGGGAAGATTTTCGAGCATGTGGTGAATTTATTCCCAAATCATATTATGATTATTTGAATCAACCACTTTTTGATAACCCCTGTGTCATTAAAGATTCCAAATCATTGTATTTTCCGAATTTCGTTGAAGCTGGAATTATTAAGTTATTTGACATTACATATTTCTTTAAGCCAGGTTTTCAAACAAGTAATGATATTTTAGATTGTTTTGATAATACTTTTCAAGATGTTAATGCTGATGTTATAAAATCACAATATGATGTTATTTTAAAATCTTTACCTGATGATTGGATTGAAAGTATTAACAATTTCTATGATTTTGCTAAAAACACTTTGGATTGTACTTTAAAGGTAAATGACCATGAATTGAATTTAAGTACTTTAAAGTCAGGTGCTGCGTACAAAATTCTAAGAAATAGTGTGTTTGAGGTGCCATCATGTGTTGCTTTTTGGGAAGCACAAGGTTATGATATAGAATGGCCAAAAGTGTGGGCATCAGTCTTTTTTAAGTTAAAATCTAGTGATCAAATTGACAATGATTACAGAACTGTTCATAATATTATGTGGACAAACTGCAAATTATTCAGAGTGGGTATTTTAGATGACCCTTCTTGTCATTTTTGTAATGCAAATACCTCAGAGACTCTTGAACATATGTTGTATTATTGTCATTCAGTACAAAATGTTTTAGATTTAATTAAGGATACTAATGATCAGTTTTTATTTTGGTTATTGTTTGGTTATCCTGTCAGTAAGACTGTCAATAATGTATTCATCATTTTGCTTTTTTCTGTTGCAAGAATCTCAATAGTGAGAAGAAGAGCTTTGTACAATAAAAGTGGTTCTATTGTCAACTTATTATCATTGTATAACAATTTATTTAAGAACCATATTATCAATATGTTTACACATATGAAACAAAAGGGATTAAGTCACAAATTTACTTTAATGTTTATGGCAAATCCATATGTTAAAATTAATGGTGATCAAATTGATGTAATTTGGGATTAACAAAACTTTTACATGTATTATTATACTAAACTGTGATAGAAATATTCCTTATATTTGATATTGTTTTAACATTACAACTGTGATATTTTATGTAATGTATTTTAATTTATGTTAATAAACATTATAAAAAAAAAAAAAAAAAAAAAACCAGTTCTCGTCCGATCACTGAAGTTAAGCAACGTCGGGCTCGGTTAGTACTTGGATGGGTGACCGCCTGGGAACACCGAGTGCTGTAGACTCTTTTTGCGAGCGAGCGACTCTCTACACGACTTTTGTTTTTTTGTTTGAATTTGGTAAATCGGCAACGACCCGCCAGAAAAATTCCTTTAGAATGTCTACGGCCATACCACGTTGAAAGCACCAGTTCTCGTCCGATCACTGAAGTTAAGCAACGTCGGGCTCGGTTAGTACTTGGATGGGTGACCGCCTGGGAACACCGAGTGCTGTAGACTCTTTTTGCGAGCGAGCGACTCTCTACACGACTTTTGTTTTTTTGTTTGAATTTGGTAAATCGGCAACGACCCGCCAGAAAAATTCCTTTAGAATGTCTACGGCCATACCACGTTGAAAGCACCAGTTCTCGTCCGATCACTGAAGTTAAGCAACGTCGGGCTCGGTTAGTACTTGGATGGGTGACCGCCTGGGAACACCGAGTGCTGTAGACTCTTTGTGCGAGCGACTCTCTACACGACTTTTGTTTGAATTTGGTAAATCGGCAACGACCCGCCAGAAAAATTCCTTTAGAATGTCTACGGCCATACCACGTTGAAAGCACCAGTTCTCGTCCGATCACTGAAGTTAAGCAACGTCGGGCTCGGTTAGTACTTGGATGGGTGACCGCCTGGGAACACCGAGTGCTGTAGACTCTTTTTGCGAGCGACTCTCTACACGACTTTTGTTTGAATTTTTTAAATCGGCAACGACCCGCCAGAAAAATTCCTTTAGAATGTCTACGGCCATACCACGTTGAAAGCACCAGTTCTCGTCTGATCACTGAAGTTAAGCAACGTCGGGCTCGGTTAGTACTTGGATGGGTGACCGCCTGGGAACACCGAGTGCTGTAGACTCTTTTTGCGAGCGACTCTCTACACGACTTTTGTTTGAATTTGGTAAATCGGCAACGACCCGCCAGAAAAATTCCTTTAGAATGTCTACGGCCATACCACGTTGAAAGCACCAGTTCTCGTCCGATCACTGAAGTTAAGCAACGTCGGGCTCGGTTAGTACTTGGATGGGTGACCGCCTGGGAACACCGAGTGCTGTAGACTCTTTTTGCCAGCAAGCGACTCTCTACGTGACTTTTGTTTTTTTGTTTGAATTTGGTAAATCGGCAACGACCCGCCAGAAAAATTCCTTTAGAATGTCTACGGCCATACCACGTTGAAAGCACCAGTTCTCGTCCGATCACTGAAGTTAAGCAACGTCGGGCTCGGTTAGTACTTGGATGGGTGACCGCCTGGGAACACCGAGTGCTGTAGACTCTTTTTGCGAGCGAGCGACTCTCTACACGACTTTTGTTTTTTTGTTTGAATTTGGTAAATCGGCAACGACCCGCCAGAAAAATTCCTTTAGAATGTCTACGGCCATACCACGTTGAAAGCACCAGTTCTCGTCCGATCACTGAAGTTAAGCAACGTCGGGCTCGGTTAGTACTTGGATGGGTGACCGCCTGGGAACACCGAGTGCTGTAGACTCTTTTTGCGAGCGACTCTCTACACGACTTTCGTTTGAATTTTTTAAATCGGCAACGACCCGCCAGAAAAATTCCTTTAGAATGTCTACGGCCATACCACGTTGAAAGCACCAGTTCTCGTCCGATCACTGAAGTTAAGCAACGTCGGGCTCGGTTAGTACTTGGATGGGTGACCGCCTGGGAACACCGAGTGCTGTAGACTCTTTTTGCGAGCGACTCTCTACACGACTTTTGTTTGAATTTGGTAAATCGGCAACGACCCGCCAGAAAAATTCCTTTAGAATGTCTACGGCCATACCACGTTGAAAGCACCAGTTCTCGTCCGATCACTGAAGTTAAGCAACGTCGGGCTCGGTTAGTACTTGGATGGGTGACCGCCTGGGAACACCGAGTGCTGTAGACTCTTTTTGCCAGCAAGCGACTCTCTACGTGACTTTTGTTTTTTTGTTTGAATTTGGTAAATCGGCAACGACCCGCCAGAAAAATTCCTTTAGAATGTCTACGGCCATACCACGTTGAAAGCACCAGTTCTCGTCCGATCACTGAAGTTAAGCAACGTCGGGCTCGGTTAGTACTTGGATGGGTGACCGCCTGGGAACACCGAGTGCTGTAGACTCTTTTTGCGAGCGAGCGACTCTCTACACGACTTTTGTTTTTTTGTTTGAATTTGGTAAATCGGCAACGACCCGCCAGAAAAATTCCTTTAGAATGTCTACGGCCATACCACGTTGAAAGCACCAGTTCTCGTCCGATCACTGAAGTTAAGCAACGTCGGGCTCGGTTAGTACTTGGATGGGTGACCGCCTGGGAACACCGAGTGCTGTAGACTCTTTTTGCGAGCGAGCGACTCTCTACACGACTTTTGTTTTTTTGTTTGAATTTGGTAAATCGGCAACGACCCGCCAGAAAAATTCCTTTAGAATGTCTACGGCCATACCCCGTTGAAAGCACCAGTTCTCGTCCGATCACTGAAGTTAAGCAACGTCGGGCTCGGTTAGTACTTGGATGGGTGACCGCCTGGGAACACCGAGTGCTGTAGACTCTTTGTGCGAGCGACTCTCTACACGACTTTTGTTTGAATTTGGTAAATCGGCAACGACCCGCCAGAAAAATTCCTTTAGAATGTCTACGGCCATACCACGTTGAAAGCACCAGTTCTCGTCCGATCACTGAAGTTAAGCAACGTCGGGCTCGGTTAGTACTTGGATGGGTGACCGCCTGGGAACACCGAGTGCTGTAGACTCTTTTTGCGAGCGACTCTCTACACGACTTTTGTTTGAATTTTTTAAATCGGCAACGACCCGCCAGAAAAATTCCTTTAGAATGTCTACGGCCATACCACGTTGAAAGCACCAGTTCTCGTCCGATCACTGAAGTTAAGCAACGTCGGGCTCGGTTAGTACTTGGATGGGTGACCGCCTGGGAACACCGAGTGCTGTAGACTCTTTTTGCGAGCGACTCTCTACACGACTTTTGTTTGAATTTGGTAAATCGGCAACGACCCGCCAGAAAAATTCCTTTAGAATGTCTACGGCCATACCACGTTGAAAGCACCAGTTCTCGTCCGATCACTGAAGTTAAGCAACGTCGGGCTCGGTTAGTACTTGGATGGGTGACCGCCTGGGAACACCGAGTGCTGTAGACTCTTTTTGCCAGCAAGCGACTCTCTACGTGACTTTTGTTTTTTTGTTTGAATTTGGTAAATCGGCAACGACCCGCCAGAAAAATTCCTTTAGAATGTCTACGGCCATACCACGTTGAAAGCACCAGTTCTCGTCCGATCACTGAAGTTAAGCAACGTCGGGCTCGGTTAGTACTTGGATGGGTGACCGCCTGGGAACACCGAGTGCTGTAAACTCTTTTTGCGAGCGAGCGACTCTCTACACGACTTTTGTTTTTTTGTTTGAATTTGGTAAATCGGCAACGACCCGCCAGAAAAATTCCTTTAGAATGTCTACGGCCATACCACGTTGAAAGCACCAGTTCTCGTCCGATCACTGAAGTTAAGCAACGTCGGGCTCGGTTAGTACTTGGATGGGTGACCGCCTGGGAACACCGAGTGCTGTAGACTCTTTTTGCCAGCGAGCGACTCTCTACACGACTTTTGTTTTTTTGTTTGAATTTGGTAAATCGGCAACGACCCGCCAGAAAAATTCCTTTAGAATGTCTACGGCCATACCACGTTGAAAGCACCAGTTCTCGTCCGATCACTGAAGTTAAGCAACGTCGGGCTCGGTTAGTACTTGGATGGGTGACCGCCTGGGAACACCGAGTGCTGTAGACTCTTTTTGAGAGCGACTCTCTACGCGACTTTTGTTTGAATTTGGTAAATCGGCAACGACCCGCCAGAAAAATTCCTTTAGAATGTCTACGGCCATACCACGTTGAAAGCACCAGTTCTCGTCCGATCACTGAAGTTAAGAAACGTCGGGCTCGGTTAGTACTTGGATGGGTGACCGCCTGGGAACACCGAGTGCTGTAGACTCTTTTTGCGAGCGACTCTCTACGCGACTTTTGTTTGAATTTGGTAAATCGGCAACGACCCGCCAGAAAAATTTATTTAGAATGTCTACGGCCATACCACGTTGAAAGCACCAGTTCTCGTCCGATCACTGAAGTTAAGCAACGTCGGGCTCGGTTAGTACTTGGATGGGTGACCGCCTGGGAACACCGAGTGCTGTAGACTCTTTTTGCTAGCGAGCGACTCTTTACACGACTTTTGTTTTTTTGTTTGAATTTGGTAAATCGGCAACGACCCGCCAGAAAAATTTCTTTAGAATGTCTACGGCCATACCACGTTGAAAGCACCAGTTCTCGTCCGATCACTGAAGTTAAGCAATTCGGGCTCGTTTAGTACTTGGATGGGTGACCGCCTGGGAACACCGAGTGCTGTAGACTCTTTTTGCGAGCGAGCGACTCTCTACACGACTTTTGTTTTTGTGTTTGAATTTGGTAAATCGGCAACGACCCGCCAGAAAAATTCCTTTAGAATGTCTACGGCCATACCACGTTGAAAGCACCAGTTCTCGTCCGATCACTGAAGTTAAGCAACGTCGGGCTCGGTTAGTACTTGGATGGGTGACCGCCTGGGAACACCGAGTGCTGTAGACTCTTTTTGCGAGCGACTCTCTACACGACTTTTGTTTGAATTTTTTAAATCGGCAACGACCCGCCAGAAAAATTCCTTTAGAATGTCTACGGCCATACCACGTTGAAAGCACCAGTTCTCGTCCGATCACTGAAGTTAAGCAACGTCGGGCTCGGTTAGTACTTGGATGGGTGACCGCCTGGGAACACCGAGTGCTGTAGACTCTTTTTGCGAGCGACTCTCTACACGACTTTTGTTTGAATTTGGTAAATCGGCAACGACCCGCCAGAAAAATTCCTTTAGAATGTCTACGGCCATACCACGTTGAAAGCACCAGTTCTCGTCCGATCACTGAAGTTAAGCAACGTCGGGCTCGGTTAGTACTTGGATGGGTGACCGCCTGGGAACACCGAGTGCTGTAGACTCTTTTTGCGAGCGAGCGACTCTCTACACGACTCTCTACACGACTTTTGTTTTTTTGTTTGAATTTGGTAAATCGGCAACGACCCGCCAGAAAAATTCCTTTAGAATGTCTACGGCCATACCACGTTGAAAGCACCAGTTCTCGTCCGATCACTGAAGTTAAGCAACGTCGGGCTCGGTTAGTACTTGGATGGGTGACCGCCTGGGAACACCGAGTGCTGTAGACTCTTTGTGCGAGCGACTCTCTACACGACTTTTGTTTGAATTTGGTAAATCGGCAACGACCCGCCAGAAAAATTCCTTTAGAATGTCTACGGCCATACCACGTTGAAAGCACCAGTTCTCGTCCGATCACTGAAGTTAAGCAACGTCGGGCTCGGTTAGTACTTGGATGGGTGACCGCCTGGGAACACCGAGTGCTGTAGACTCTTTTTGCGAGCGACTCTCTACACGACTTTTGTTTGAATTTTTTAAATCGGCAACGACCCGCCAGAAAAATTCCTTTAGAATGTCTACGGCCATACCACGTTGAAAGCACCAGTTCTCGTCCGATCACTGAAGTTAAGCAACGTCGGGCTCGGTTAGTACTTGGATGGGTGACCGCCTGGGAACACCGAGTGCTGTAGACTCTTTTTGCAAGCGACTCTCTACACGACTTTTGTTTGAATTTGGTAAATCGGCAACGACCCGCCAGAAAAATTCCTTTAGAATGTCTACGGCCATACCACGTTGAAAGCACCAGTTCTCGTCCGATCACTGAAGTTAAGCAACGTCGGGCTCGGTTAGTACTTGGATGGGTGACCGCCTGGGAACACCGAGTGCTGTAGACTCTTTTTGCCAGCAAGCGACTCTCTACGTGACTTTTGTTTTTTTGTTTGAATTTGGTAAATCGGCAACGACCCGCCAGAAAAATTCCTTTAGAATGTCTACGGCCATACCACGTTGAAAGCACCAGTTCTCGTCCGATCACTGAAGTTAAGCAACGTCGGGCTCGGTTAGTACTTGGATGGGTGACCGCCTGGAAACACCGAGTGCTGTAGACTCTTTTTGCGAGCGAGCGACTCTCTACACGACTTTTGTTTTTTTGTTTGAATTTGGTAAATCGGCAACGACCCGCCAGAAAAATTCCTTTAGAATGTCTACGGCCATACCACGTTGAAAGCACCAGTTCTCGTCCGATCACTGAAGTTAAGCAACGTCGGGCTCGGTTAGTACTTGGATGGGTGACCGCCTGGGAACACCGAGTGCTGTAGACTCTTTTTGCCAGCAAGCGACTCTCTACGTGACTTTTGTTTTTTTGTTTGAATTTGGTAAATCGGCAACGACCCGCCAGAAAAATTCCTTTAGAATGTCTACGGCCATACCACGTTGAAAGCACCAGTTCTCGTCCGATCACTGAAGTTAAGCAACGTCGGGCTCGGTTAGTACTTGGATGGGTGACCGCCTGGAAACACCGAGTGCTGTAGACTCTTTTTGCGAGCGAGCGACTCTCTACACGACTTTTGTTTTTTTGTTTGAATTTGGTAAATCGGCAACGACCCGCCAGAAAAATTCCTTTAGAATGTCTACGGCCATACCACGTTGAAAGCACCAGTTCTCGTCCGATCACTGAAGTTAAGCAACGTCGGGCTCGGTTAGTACTTGGTTGGGTGACCGCCTGGGAACACCGAGTGCTGTAGACTCTTTTTGCGAGCGAGCGACTCTCTACACGACTTTTGTTTTTTTGTTTGAATTTGGTAAATCGGCAACGACCCGCCAGAAAAATTCCTTTAGAATGTCTACGGCCATACCACGTTGAAAGCACCAGTTCTCGTCCGATCACTGAAGATAAGCAACGTCGGGCTCGGTTAGTACTTGGATGGGTGACCGCCTGGGAACACCGAGTGCTGTAGACTCTTTTTGAGAGCGACTCTCTACGCGACTTTTGTTTGAATTTGGTAAATCGGCAACGACCCGCCAGAAAAATTCCTTTAGAATGTCTACGGCCATACCACGTTGAAAGCACCAGTTCTCGTCCGATCACTGAAGTTAAGAAACGTCGGGCTCGGTTAGTACTTGGATGGGTGACCGCCTGGGAACACCGAGTGCTGTAGACTCTTTTTGCGAGCGACTCTCTACGCGACTTTTGTTTGAATTTGGTAAATCGGCAACGACCCGCCAGAAAAATTTATTTAGAATGTCTACGGCCATACCACGTTGAAAGAACCAGTTCTCGTCCGATCACTGAAGTTAAGCAACGTCGGGCTCGGTTAGTACTTGGATGGGTGACCGCTTGGGAACACCGAGTGCTGTAGACTCTTTTTGAGAGCGACTCTCTACGCGACTTTTGTTTGAATTTGGTAAATCGGCAACGACCCGCCAGAAAAATTTATTTAGAATGTCTACGGCCATACCACGTTGAAAGAACCAGTTCTCGTCCGATCACTGAAGTTAAGCAACGTCGGGCTCGGTTAGTACTTGGATGGGTGACCGCCTGGGAACACCGAGTGCTGTAGACTCTTTTTGAGAGCGACTCTCTACGCGACTTTTGTTTGAATTTGGTAAATCGGCAACGACCCGCCAGAAAAATTCATTTAGAATGTCTACGGCCATACCACGTTGAAAGCACCAGTTCTCGTCCGATCACTGAAGTTAAGCAACGTCGGGCTCGGTTAGTACTTGGATGGGTGACCGTCTGGGAACACCGAGAGCTGTAGACTCTTTTTGCGAGCGACTCTCTACACGACTTTTGTTTGAATTTGGTAAATCGGCAACGACCTACCAGAAAAATACCTTTAGAATGCACCAGTTCTCGTCCGATCACTGAAGTTAAGCAACGTCGGGCTCGGTTAGTACTTGGATGGGTGACCGCCTGGGAACACCGAGTGCTGTAGACTCTTTTTGCCAGCAAGCGACTCTCTACGTGACTTTTGTTTTTTTGTTTGAATTTGGTAAATCGGCAACGACCCGCCAGAAAAATTCCTTTAGAATGTCTACGGCCATACCACGTTGAAAGCACCAGTTCTTGTCCGATCACTGAAGTTAAGCAACGTCGGGCTCGGTTAGTACTTGGATGGGTGACCGCCTGGGAACACCGAGTGCTGTAGACTCTTTACACGACTTTTGTTTGAATTTGGTAAATCGGCAACGACCCGCCAGAAAAATTCCTTTAGAATGTCTACGGCCATACCACGTTGAAAGCACCAGTTCTCGTCCGATCACTGAAGTTAAGCAACGTCGGGCTCGGTTAGTACTTGGATGGGTGACCGATTGGGAACACCGAGTGCTGTAAACTCTTTTTGCGAGCGATTCTCTACACGACTTTTGTTTGAATTTTTTAAATCGGCAACGACCCGCCAGAAAAATTCCTTTAGAATGTCTACGGCCATACCACGTTGAAAGCACCAGTTCTCGTCCGATCACTGAAGTTAAGCAACGTCGGGCTCGGTTAGTACTTGGATGGGTGACCGCCTGGGAACACCGAGTGCTGTAGACTCTTTTTGCGAGCGACTCTCTACACGACTTTTGTTTTTTTGTTTGAATTTGGTAAATCGGCAACGACCCGCCAGAAAAATTCCTTTAGAATGTCTACGACCATACCACGTTGAAAGCACCAGTTCTCGTCCGATCACTGAAGTTAAGCAACGTCGGGCTCGAATAGTACTTGGATGGGTGACCGCCTGGGAACGCCAAGTGCTGTAAACTCTTTTTGCGAGCGAGCGACTCTCTACACGACTTTTGTTTTTTTGCTTGAATTTGGTAAATCGGCAACGACCCGCCAGAAAAATTCCTTTAGAATGTCTACGGCCATACCACGTTGAAAGCACCAGTTCTCGTCCGATCACTGAAGTTAAGCAACGTCGGGGTCGGTTAGTACTTGGATGGGTGACCGCCTGGGAACACCGAGTGCTGTAGACTCTTTTTGCGACTCTCTACACGACTTTTGTTTGAATTTGGTAAATCGGCAACGACCCGCCAGAAAAATTCCTTTAGAATGTCTACGGCCATACCACGTTGAAAGCACCAGTTCTCGTCCGATCACTGAAGTTAAGAAACGTCGGGCTCGGTTAGTACTTGGATGGGTGACCGCCTGGGAACACCGAGTGCTGTAGACTCTTTTTGCGAGTGACTCTCTACGCGACTTTTGTTTGAATTTGGTAAATCGGCAACGACCCGCCAGAAAAATTCATTTAGAATGTCTACGGCCATACCACGTTGAAAGCACCAGTTCTCGTCCGATCACTGAAGTTAAGCAACGTCGGGCTCGGTTAGTACTTGGATGGGTGACCGCCTGGGAACACCGAGTGCTGTAGACTCTTTTTGAGAGCGACTCTCTACGCGACTTTTGTTTGAATTTGGTAAATCGGCAACGACCCGCCAGAAAAATTCATTTAGAATGTCTACGGCCATACCACGTTGAAAGCACCAGTTCTCGTCCGATCACTGAAGTTAAGCAACGTCGGGCTCGGTTAGTACTTGGATGGGTGACCGTCTGGGAACACCGAGAGCTGTAGACTCTTTTTGCGAGCGACTCTCTACACGACTTTTGTTTGAATTTGGTAAATCGGCAACGACCTACCAGAAAAATACCTTTAGAATGCACCAGTTCTCGTCCGATCACTGAAGTTAAGCAACGTCGGGCTCGGTTAGTACTTGGATGGGTGACCGCCTGGGAACACCGAGTGCTGTAGACTCTTTTTGCGAGCGACTCTCTACAAGACTTTTGTTTGAATTTGGTAAATCGGCAACGACCTGCCAGAAAAATTCCTTTAGAATGTCTACGGCCATACCACGTTGAAAGCACCAGTTCTCGTCCGATCACTGAAGTTAAGCAACGTCGGGCTCGGTTAGTACTTGGATGGGTGACCGCCTGGGAACACCGAGTGCTGTAGATTCTTTTTGCGAGCGACTCTCTACACGACTTTTGTTTGAATTTGGTAAATCGGCAACGACCCGCCAGAAAAATTCCTTTAGAATGTCTACGGCCATACCACGTTGAAAGCACCAGTTCTCGTCCGATCACTGAAGTTAAGCAACGTCGGGCTCGGTTAGTACTTGGATGGGTGACCGCCTGGGAACACCGAGTGCTGTAGACTCTTTTTGCGAGCGACTCTCTACACGACTTTTGTTTGAATTTGGTAAATCGGCAACGACCCGCCAGAAAAATTCCTTTAGAATGTCTACGGCCATACCACGTTGAAAGCACCAGTTCTCGTCCGATCACTGAAGTTAAGCAACGTCGGGCTCGGTTAGTACTTGGATGGGTGACCGCCTGGGAACACCGAGTGCTGTAGATTCTTTTTGCGAGCGACTCTCTACACGACTTTTGTTTGAATTTGGTAAATCTGCAACGACCCGCCAGAAAAATTCCTTTAGAATGTCTACGGCCATACCACGTTGAAAGCACCAGTTCTCGTCCGATCACTGAAGTTAAGCAACGTCGGGCTCGGTTAGTACTTGGATGGGTGACCGCCTGGGAACACCGAGTGCTGTAGACTCTTTTTGCGAGCGACTCTCTACACGACTTTTGTTTGAATTTGGTAAATCGGCAACGACCCGCCAGAAAAATTCCTTTAGAATGTCTACGGCCATACCACGTTGAAAGCACCAGTTCTCGTCCGATCACTGAAGTTAAGCAACGTCGGGCTCGGTTAGTACTTGGATGGTTGACCGCCTGGGAACACCGAGTGCTGTAGACTCTTTTTGCGAGCGACTCTCTACACGACTTTTGTTTGAATTTGGTAAATCGGCAACGACCCGCCAGAAAAATTCCTTTAGAATGTCTACGGCCATACCACGTTGAAAGCACCAGTTCTCGTCCGATCACTGAAAGTAAGCAACGTCAGGCTCGGTTAGTACTTGGATGGGTGACCGCCTGGGAACACCGAGTGCTGTAGACTCTTTTTGCGAGCGAGCGACTCTCTACACGACTTTTGTTTTTTTGTTTGAATTTGGTAAATCGGCAACAACCAGCCAGAAAAATTCCTTTAGAATGTCTACGGCCATACCAATTGAAAGCACCAGTTCTCGTCCGATCACTGAAGTTAAGCAACGTCGGGCTCGGTTAGTACTTGGATGGGTGACCGCCTGGGAACACCGAGTGCTGTAGACTCTTTTTGCGAGCGAGCGACTCTTTACACGACTTTTGTTTTTTTGTTTGAATTTGGTAAATCGGCAACGACCCGCCAGAAAAATTCCTTTAGAATGACTACGGCCATACCACGTTGAAAGCACCAGTTCTCGTCCGATCACTGAAGTTAAGCAACGTCGGGCTCGGTTAGTACTTGGATGGGTGACCGCCTGGGAACACCGAGTGCTGTAGACTCTTTTTGCGAGCGAGCGACTCTCTACACGACTTTTGTTTTTTTGTTTGAATTTGGTAAATCGGCAACAACCAGCCAGAAAAATTCCTTTAGAATGTCTACGGCCATACCACGTTGAAAGCACCAGTTCTCGTCCGATCACTGAAGTTAAGCAACGTCGGGCTCGGTTAGTACTTGGATGGGTGACCGCCTGGGAACACCGAGTGCTGTAGACTCTTTTTGCGAGCGAGCGACTCTCTACACGACTTTTGTTTTTGTGTTTGAATTTGGTAAATCGGCAACGACCCGCCAGAAAAATTCCTTTAGAATGTCTACGGCCATACCACGTTGAAAGCACCAGTTCTCGTCCGATCACTGAAGTTAAGCAACGTCGGGCTCGGTTAGTACTTGGATGGGTGACCGCCTGGGAACACTGAGTGCTGTAGACTCTTTGTGCGAGCGACTCTCTACACGACTTTTGTTTGAATTTGGTAAATCGGCAACGACCCGCCAGAAAAATTCCTTTAGAATGTCTACGGCCATACCACGTTGAAAGCACCAGTTCTCGTCCGATCACTGAAGTTAAGCAACGTCGGGCTCGGTTAGTACTTGGATGGGTGACCGCCTGGGAACACCGAGTGCTGTAGACTCTTTTTGCGAGCGACTCTCTACACGCCTTTTGTTTGAATTTTTTAAATCGGCAACGACCCGCCAGAAAAAATTCCTTTAGAATGTCTACGGCCATACCACGTTGAAAGCACCAGTTCTCGTCCGATCACTGAAGTTAAGCAACGTCGGGCTCGGTTAGTACTTGGATGGGTGACCGCCTGGGAACACCGAGTGCTGTAGACTCTTTTTGCGAGCGAGCGACTCTCTACACGACTTTTGTTTTTTTTGTTTGAATTTGGTAAATCGGCAACGACCCGCCAGAAAAATTCCTTTAGAATGTCTACGGCCATACCACGTTGAAAGCACCAGTTCTCGTCCGATCACTGAAGTTAAGCAACGTCGGGCTCGGTTAGTACTTGGATGGGTGACCGCCTGGGAACACCGAGTGCTGTAGACTCTTTTTGCGAGCGACTCTCTACACGACTTTTGTTTGAATTTGGTAAATCGGCAACGACCCGCCAGAAAAATTCCTTTAGAATGTCTACGGCCATACCACGTTGAAAGCACCAGTTCTCGTCCGATCACTGAAGTTAAGCAACGTCGGGCTCGGTTAGTACTTGGATGGGTGACCGCCTGGGAACACCGAGTGCTGTAGACTCTTTTTGCGAGCGAGCGACTCTCTACACGACTTTTGTTTTTTTGTTTGAATTTGGTAAATCGGCAACGACCCGCCAGAAAAATTCCTTTAGAATGTTTACGGCCATACCACGTTGAAAGCACCAGTTCTCGTCCGATCACTGAAGTTAAGCAACGTCGGGCTCGGTTAGTACTTGGATGGGTGACCGCCTGGGAACACCGAGTGCTGTAGACTCTTTTTGCCAGCAAGCGACTCTCTACGTGACTTTTGTTTTTTTGTTTGAATTTGGTAAATCGGCAACGACCCGCCAGAAAAATTCCTTTAGAATGTCTACGGCCATACCACGTTGAAAGCACCAGTTCTTGTCCGATCACTGAAGTTAAGCAACGTCGGGCTCGGTTAGTACTTGGATGGGTGACCGCCTGGGAACACCGAGTGCTGTAGACTCTTTACACGACTTTTGTTTGAATTTGGTAAATCGGCAACGACCCGCCAGAAAAATTCCTTTAGAATGTCTACGGCCATACCACGTTGAAAGCACCAGTTCTCGTCCGATCACTGAAGTTAAGCAACGTCGGGCTCGGTTAGTACTTGGATGGGTGACCGATTGGGAACACCGAGTGCTGTAAACTCTTTTTGCGAGCGATTCTCTACACGACTTTTGTTTGAATTTTTTAAATCGGCAACGACCCGCCAGAAAAATTCCTTTAGAATGTCTACGGCCATACCACGTTGAAAGCACCAGTTCTCGTCCGATCACTGAAGTTAAGCAACGTCGGGCTCGGTTAGTACTTGGATGGGTGACCGCCTGGGAACACCGAGTGCTGTAGACTCTTTTTGCGAGCGACTCTCTACACGACTTTTGTTTTTTTGTTTGAATTTGGTAAATCGGCAACGACCCGCCAGAAAAATTCCTTTAGAATGTCTACGACCATACCACGTTGAAAGCACCAGTTCTCGTCCGATCACTGAAGTTAAGCAACGTCGGGCTCGAATAGTACTTGGATGGGTGACCGCCTGGGAACGCCAAGTGCTGTAGACTCTTTTTGCGAGCGAGCGACTCTCTACACGACTTTTGTTTTTTTGCTTGAATTTGGTAAATCGGCAACGACCCGCCAGAAAAATTCCTTTAGAATGTCTACGGCCATACCACGTTGAAAGCACCAGTTCTCGTCCGATCACTGAAGTTAAGCAACGTCGGGGTCGGTTAGTACTTGGATGGGTGACCGCCTGGGAACACCGAGTGCTGTAGACTCTTTTTGCGACTCTCTACACGACTTTTGTTTGAATTTGGTAAATCGGCAACGACCCGCCAGAAAAATTCCTTTAGAATGTCTACGGCCATACCACGTTGAAAGCACCAGTTCTCGTCCGATCACTGAAGTTAAGAAACGTCGGGCTCGGTTAGTACTTGGATGGGTGACCGCCTGGGAACACCGAGTGCTGTAGACTCTTTTTGCGAGCGACTCTCTACGCGACTTTTGTTTGAATTTGGTAAATCGGCAACGACCCGCCAGAAAAATTCATTTAGAATGTCTACGGCCATACCACGTTGAAAGCACCAGTTCTCGTCCGATCACTGAAGTTAAGCAACGTCGGGCTCGGTTAGTACTTGGATGGGTGACCGCCTGGGAACACCGAGTGCTGTAGACTCTTTTTGAGAGCGACTCTCTACGCGACTTTTGTTTGAATTTGGTAAATCGGCAACGACCCGCCAGAAAAATTCATTTAGAATGTCTACGGCCATACCACGTTGAAAGCACCAGTTCTCGTCCGATCACTGAAGTTAAGCAACGTCGGGCTCGGTTAGTACTTGGATGGGTGACCGTCTGGGAACACCGAGAGCTGTAGACTCTTTTTGCGAGCGACTCTCTACACGACTTTTGTTTGAATTTGGTAAATCGGCAACGACCTACCAGAAAAATACCTTTAGAATGCACCAGTTCTCGTCCGATCACTGAAGTTAAGCAACGTCGGGCTCGGTTAGTACTTGGATGGGTGACCGCCTGGGAACACCGAGTGCTGTAGACTCTTTTTGCGAGCGACTCTCTACAAGACTTTTGTTTGAATTTGGTAAATCGGCAACGACCTGCCAGAAAAATTCCTTTAGAATGTCTACGGCCATACCACGTTGAAAGCACCAGTTCTCGTCCGATCACAGAAGTTAAGCAACGTCGGGCTCGGTTAGTACTTGGATGGGTGACCGCCTGGGAACACCGAGTGCTGTAGATTCTTTTTGCGAGCGACTCTCTACACGACTTTTGTTTGAATTTGGTAAATCGGCAACGACCCGCCAGAAAAATTCCTTTAGAATGTCTACGGCCATACCACGTTGAAAGCACCAGTTCTCGTCCGATCACTGAAGTTAAGCAACGTCGGGCTCGGTTAGTACTTGGATGGGTGACCGCCTGGGAACACCGAGTGCTGTAGACTCTTTTTGCGAGCGACTCTCTACACGACTTTTGTTTGAATTTGGTAAATCGGCAACGACCCGCCAGAAAAATTCCTTTAGAATGTCTACGGCCATACCACGTTGAAAGCACCAGTTCTCGTCCGATCACTGAAGTTAAGCAACGTCGGGCTCGGTTAGTACTTGGATGGGTGACCGCCTGGGAACACCGAGTGCTGTAGATTCTTTTTGCGAGCGACTCTCTACACGACTTTTGTTTGAATTTGGTAAATCTGCAACGACCCGCCAGAAAAATTCCTTTAGAATGTCTACGGCCATACCACGTTGAAAGCACCAGTTCTCGTCCGATCACTGAAGTTAAGCAACGTCGGGCTCGGTTAGTACTTGGATGGGTGACCGCCTGGGAACACCGAGTGCTGTAGACTCTTTTTGCGAGCGACTCTCTACACGACTTTTGTTTGAATTTGGTAAATCGGCAACGACCCGCCAGAAAAATTCCTTTAGAATGTCTACGGCCATACCACGTTGAAAGCACCAGTTCTCGTCCGATCACTGAAGTTAAGCAACGTCGGGCTCGGTTAGTACTTGGATGGTTGACCGCCTGGGAACACCGAGTGCTGTAGACTCTTTTTGCGAGCGACTCTCTACACGACTTTTGTTTGAATTTGGTAAATCGGCAACGACCCGCCAGAAAAATTCCTTTAGAATGTCTACGGCCATACCACGTTGAAAGCACCAGTTCTCGTCCGATCACTGAAGTTAAGCAACGTCGGGCTCGGTTAGTACTTGGATGGGTGACCGCCTGGGAACACCGAGTGCTGTAGACTCTTTTTGCGAGCGAGCGACTCTCTACACGACTTTTGTTTTTTTGTTTGAATTTGGTAAATCGGCAACGACCCGCCAGAAAAATTCCTTTAGAATGTCTACGGCCATACCACGTTGAAAGCACCAGTTCTTGTCCGATCACTGAAGTTAAGCAACGTCGGGCTCGGTTAGTACTTGGATGGGTGACCGCCTGGGAACACCGAGTGCTGTAGACTCTTTACACGACTTTTGTTTGAATTTGGTAAATCGGCAACGACCCGCCAGAAAAATTCCTTTAGAATGTCTACGGCCATACCACGTTGAAAGCACCAGTTCTCGTCCGATCACTGAAGTTAAGCAACGTCGGGCTCGGTTAGTACTTGGATGGGTGACCGATTGGGAACACCGAGTGCTGTAAACTCTTTTTGCGAGCGATTCTCTACACGACTTTTGTTTGAATTTTTTAAATCGGCAACGACCCGCCAGAAAAATTCCTTTAGAATGTCTACGGCCATACCACGTTGAAAGCACCAGTTCTCGTCCGATCACTGAAGTTAAGCAACGTCGGGCTCGGTTAGTACTTGGATGGGTGACCGCCTGGGAACACCGAGTGCTGTAGACTCTTTTTGCGAGCGACTCTCTACACGACTTTTGTTTTTTTGTTTGAATTTGGTAAATCGGCAACGACCCGCCAGAAAAATTCCTTTAGAATGTCTACGACCATACCACGTTGAAAGCACCAGTTCTCGTCCGATCACTGAAGTTAAGCAACGTCGGGCTCGAATAGTACTTGGATGGGTGACCGCCTGGGAACGCCAAGTGCTGTAGACTCTTTTTGCGAGCGAGCGACTCTCTACACGACTTTTGTTTTTTTGCTTGAATTTGGTAAATCGGCAACGACCCGCCAGAAAAATTCCTTTAGAATGTCTACGGCCATACCACGTTGAAAGCACCAGTTCTCGTCCGATCACTGAAGTTAAGCAACGTCGGGGTCGGTTAGTACTTGGATGGGTGACCGCCTGGGAACACCGAGTGCTGTAGACTCTTTTTGCGACTCTCTACACGACTTTTGTTTGAATTTGGTAAATCGGCAACGACCCGCCAGAAAAATTCCTTTAGAATGTCTACGGCCATACCACGTTGAAAGCACCAGTTCTCGTCCGATCACTGAAGTTAAGAAACGTCGGGCTCGGTTAGTACTTGGATGGGTGACCGCCTGGGAACACCGAGTGCTGTAGACTCTTTTTGCGAGCGACTCTCTACGCGACTTTTGTTTGAATTTGGTAAATCGGCAACGACCCGCCAGAAAAATTCATTTAGAATGTCTACGGCCATACCACGTTGAAAGCACCAGTTCTCGTCCGATCACTGAAGTTAAGCAACGTCGGGCTCGGTTAGTACTTGGATGGGTGACCGCCTGGGAACACCGAGTGCTGTAGACTCTTTTTGAGAGCGACTCTCTACGCGACTTTTGTTTGAATTTGGTAAATCGGCAACGACCCGCCAGAAAAATTCATTTAGAATGTCTACGGCCATACCACGTTGAAAGCACCAGTTCTCGTCCGATCACCAGGCCCGTAGCCAAGGGGGGGCTTGGGGGGGCTTTGCCCCCCCTAATTCAAATCTTGCCCCCCTAAAAAAAATCTCAAGTGTTATTTTTAAAAGATACATTAATTCAATTTACTGAGTCAAATGGTGTCTTTATAGCAGGAAATGTTAAGAATTTGCGTTTTTAGGTATCTGATTCTCAAAATGTTCCAGTATTCGTCCAGCAGTCCTTTAAACCTTATCAGGAATTCGCGTTTCCGGGAGTCAAATTTTCTAAATTTTCTAGAAGAGGTCCAGACTTCAGGAAATCGTGTTTCGAGGCTTCCAATTTGCGTTCTCGGCAGCTCAGACCCTATTCAAATAACCCTAACCTTGTCTGAAATTCGCGTCTAAATCTCTTCTTTTTTTTAGACAGGATCTCCTTGACCCTATAGAAATAGTCTTGAACCTTAAATTCGCTGGGAAATATAAGGAATTTTTACATCTTTTTCTCGATTTTGCTATGTTTTAGTCATAATATTCCTCTACAAGTAAACCTTAAATTCATCAGGAAATGTCAGGAAATCGCTTTTCAGAGAGTCAAATTCTCAAAATTTTCTAGTAGAGACTTCAGGAAATCGTGTTTACAGACTTCCAATTGGCGTTCTCAGCAGCAAAAAAGGTGTGTAATTCTTAAAATTTTCTCAGTGATATACCTCAAATCCTATTCAATTAACCTTAAACCCTAAATTCGTCGGGAAATGTCTTTAATTGGCGTCTAAATCTCAAAATGTTTTCAAACAACAACCCTTTGAACCCAGAGAAATAGTCTTGAACCTTAAATTCGCTGGAAAATATCAGGAAATGTCAGGATATCGCGTTTCAATTATCTAAATTTTCTAGGGGTCCCCAAACTTCAGAAATTCTCATTTCAAGGCTTCCGACTGCACCATTACATCTAGAAATAACTCTACAGATGGCACTGTAATGGCGTAACAATGCATTGCAATAACACAAAGTTTTCCATAAAAGGGGTGTGGGGGTGTTTTTGTGTGGATATCTAGACTGCCCCCCTTGATTGGACGTTTGCCCCCCTAAAAGTACTTGGCAGGCTACGGGCCTGCCGATCACTGAAGTTAAGCAACGTCGGGCTCGGTTAGTACTTGGATGGGTGACCGTCTGGGAACACCGAGAGCTGTAGACTCTTTTTGCGAGCGACTCTCTACACGACTTTTGTTTGAATTTGGTAAATCGGCAACGACCTACCAGAAAAATACCTTTAGAATGCACCAGTTCTCGTCCGATCACTGAAGTTAAGCAACGTCGGGCTCGGTTAGTACTTGGATGGGTGACCGCCTGGGAACACCGAGTGCTGTAGACTCTTTTTGCGAGCGACTCTCTACAAGACTTTTGTTTGAATTTGGTAAATCGGCAACGACCTGCCAGAAAAATTCCTTTAGAATGTCTACGGCCATACCACGTTGAAAGCACCAGTTCTCGTCCGATCACAGAAGTTAAGCAACGTCGGGCTCGGTTAGTACTTGGATGGGTGACCGCCTGGGAACACCGAGTGCTGTAGATTCTTTTTGCGAGCGACTCTCTACACGACTTTTGTTTGAATTTGGTAAATCGGCAACGACCCGCCAGAAAAATTCCTTTAGAATGTCTACGGCCATACCACGTTGAAAGCACCAGTTCTCGTCCGATCACTGAAGTTAAGCAACGTCGGGCTCGGTTAGTACTTGGATGGGTGACCGCCTGGGAACACCGAGTGCTGTAGACTCTTTTTGCGAGCGACTCTCTACACGACTTTTGTTTGAATTTGGTAAATCGGCAACGACCCGCCAGAAAAATTCCTTTAGAATGTCTACGGCCATACCACGTTGAAAGCACCAGTTCTCGTCCGATCACTGAAGTTAAGCAACGTCGGGCTCGGTTAGTACTTGGATGGGTGACCGCCTGGGAACACCGAGTGCTGTAGATTCTTTTTGCGAGCGACTCTCTACACGACTTTTGTTTGAATTTGGTAAATCTGCAACGACCCGCCAGAAAAATTCCTTTAGAATGTCTACGGCCATACCACGTTGAAAGCACCAGTTCTCGTCCGATCACTGAAGTTAAGCAACGTCGGGCTCGGTTAGTACTTGGATGGGTGACCGCCTGGGAACACCGAGTGCTGTAGACTCTTTTTGCGAGCGACTCTCTACACGACTTTTGTTTGAATTTGGTAAATCGGCAACGACCCGCCAGAAAAATTCCTTTAGAATGTCTACGGCCATACCACGTTGAAAGCACCAGTTCTCGTCCGATCACTGAAGTTAAGAAACGTCGGGCTCGGTTAGTACTTGGATGGTTGACCGCCTGGGAACACCGAGTGCTGTAGACTCTTTTTGCGAGCGACTCTCTACACGACTTTTGTTTGAATTTGGTAAATCGGCAACGACCCGCCAGAAAAATTCCTTTAGAATGTCTACGGCCATACCACGTTGAAAGCACCAGTTCTCGTCCGATCACTGAAGTTAAGCAACGTCGGGCTCGGTTAGTACTTGGATGGGTGACCGCCTGGGAACACCGAGTGCTGTAGACTCTTTTTGCGAGCGAGCGACTCTCTACACGACTTTTGTTTTTTTGTTTGAATTTGGTAAATCGGCAACGACCCGCCAGAAAAATTCCTTTAGAATGTCTACGGCCATACCACGTTGAAAGCACCAGTTCTCGTCCGATCACTGAAGTTAAGCAACGTCGGGCTCGGTTAGTACTTGGATGGGTGACCGCCTGGGAACACCGAGTGCTGTAGACTCTTTTTGCGAGCGAGCGACTCTCTACACGACTTATGTTTTTTTGTTTGAATTTGGTAAATCGGCAACGACCCGCCAGAAAAATTCCTTTAGAATGTCTACGGCCATACCACGTTGAAAGCACCAGTTCTCGTCCGATCACTGAAGTTAAGCAACGTCGGGCTCGGTTAGTACTTGGATGGGTGACCGCCTGGGAACACCGAGTGCTGTAGACTCTTTTTGCGAGCGAGCGACTCTCTACACGACTTTTTTTTTTTTTTTTGAATTTGTTAAATCGGCAACGACCCGCCAGAAAAATTCCTTTAGAATGTCTACGGCCATACCACGTTGAAAGCACCAGTTCTCGTCCGATCACTGAAGTTAAGCAACGTCGGGCTCGGTTAGTACTTGGATGGGTGACCGCCTGGGAACACCGAGTGCTGTAGACTCTTTTTGCGAGCGAGCGACTCTCTACACGACTCTCTACACGACTTTTGTTTTTTTGTTTGAATTTGGTAAATCGGCAACGACCCGCCAGAAAAATTCCTTTAGAATTTCTACGGCCATACCACGTTGAAAGCACCAGTTCTCGTCCGATCACTGAAGTTAAGCAACGTCGGGCTCGGTTAGTACTTGGATGGGTGACCGCCTGGGAACACCGAGTGCTGTAGACTCTTTGTGCGAGCGACTCTCTACACGACTTTTGTTTGAATTTGGTAAATCGGCAACGACCCGCCAGAAAAATTCCTTTAGAATGTCTACGGCCATACCACGTTGAAAGCACCAGTTCTCGTCCGATCACTGAAAGTAAGCAACGTCAGGCTCGGTTAGTACTTGGATGGGTGACCGCCTGGGAACACCGAGTGCTGTAGACTCTTTTTGCGAGCGAGCGACTCTCTACACGACTTTTGTTTTTTTGTTTGAATTTGGTAAATCGGCAACAACCAGCCAGAAAAATTCCTTTAGAATGTCTACGGCCATACCAATTGAAAGCACCAGTTCTCGTCCGATCACTGAAGTTAAGCAACGTCGGGCTCGGTTAGTACTTGGATGGGTGACCGCCTGGGAACACCGAGTGCTGTAGACTCTTTTTGCGAGCGAGCGACTCTTTACACGACTTTTGTTTTTTTGTTTGAATTTGGTAAATCGGCAACGACCGCCAGAAAAATTCCTTTAGAATGTCTACGGCCATACCACGTTGAAAGCACCAGTTCTCGTCCGATCACTGAAGTTAAGCAACGTCGGGCTCGGTTAGTACTTGGATGGGTGACCGCCTGGGAACACCGAGTGCTGTAGACTCTTTTTGCGAGCGAGCGACTCTTTACACGACTTTTGTTTTTTTGTTTGAATTTGGTAAATCGGCAACGACCCGCCAGAAAAATTCCTTTAGAATGTCTACGGCCATACCACGTTGAAAGCACCAGTTCTCGTCCGATCACTGAAGTTAAGCAACGGCGGGCTCGGTTAGTACTTGGATGGGTGACCGCCTGGGAACACCGAGTGCTGTAGACTCTTTTTGCGAGCGAGCGACTCTCTACACGACTTTTGTTTTTTTGTTTGAATTTGGTAAATCGGCAACAACCAGCCAGAAAAATTCCTTTAGAATGTCTACGGCCATACCACGTTGAAAGCACCAGTTCTCGTCCGATCACTGAAGTTAAGCAACGTCGGGCTCGGTTAGTACTTGGATGGGTGACCGCCTGGGAACACCGAGTGCTGTAGACTCTTTTTGCGAGCGAGCGACTCTCTACACGACTTTTGTTTTTGTGTTTGAATTTGGTAAATCGGCAACGACCCGCCAGAAAAATTCCTTTAGAATGTCTACGGCCATACCACGTTGAAAGCACCAGTTCTCGTCCGATCACTGAAGTTAAGCAACGTCGGGCTCGGTTAGTACTTGGATGGGTGACCGCCTGGGAACACCGAGTGCTGTAGACTCTTTTTGCGAGCGAGCGACTCTCTACACGACTCTCTACACGACTTTTGTTTTTTTGTTTGAATTTGGTAAATCGGCAACGACCCGCCAGAAAAATTCCTTTAGAATGTCTACGGCCATACCACGTTGAAAGCACCAGTTCTCGTCCGATCACTGAAGTTAAGCAACGTCGGGCTCGGTTAGTACTTGGATGGGTGACCGCCTGGGAACACCGAGTGCTGTAGACTCTTTTTGCGAGCGAGCGACTCTCTACACGACTTTTGTTTTTTTGTTTGAATTTGGTAAATCGGCAACGACCCGCCAGAAAAATTCCTTTAGAATGTTTACGGCCATACCACGTTGAAAGCACCAGATCTCGTCCGATCACTGAAGTTAAGCAACGTCGGGCTCGGTTAGTACTTGGATGGGTGACCGCCTGGGAACACCGAGTGCTGTAGACTCTTTTTGCGAGCGAGCGACTCTCTACACGACTCTCTACACGACTTTTGTTTTTTTGTTTGAATTTGGTAAATCGGCAACGACCCGCCAGAAAAATTCCTTTAGAATGTCTACGGCCATACCACGTTGAAAGCACCAGTTCTCGTCCGATCACTGAAGTTAAGCAACGTCGGGCTCGGTTAGTACTTGGATGGGTGACCGCCTGGGAACACTGAGTGCTGTAGACTCTTTGTGCGAGCGACTCTCTACACGACTTTTGTTTGAATTTGGTAAATCGGCAACGACCCGCCAGAAAAATTCCTTTAGAATGTCTACGGCCATACCACGTTGAAAGCACCAGTTCTCGTCCGATCACTGAAGTTAAGCAACGTCGGGCTCGGTTAGTACTTGGATGGGTGACCGCCTGGGAACACCGAGTGCTGTAGACTCTTTTTGCGAGCGACTCTCTACACGCCTTTTGTTTGAATTTTTTAAATCGGCAACGACCCGCCAGAAAAAATTCCTTTAGAATGTCTACGGCCATACCACGTTGAAAGCACCAGTTCTCGTCCGATCACTGAAGTTAAGCAACGTCGGGCTCGGTTAGTACTTGGATGGGTGACCGCCTGGGAACACCGAGTGCTGTAGACTCTTTTTGCGAGCGAGCGACTCTCTACACGACTTTTGTTTTTTTTGTTTGAATTTGGTAAATCGGCAACGACCCGCCAGAAAAATTCCTTTAGAATGTCTACGGCCATACCACGTTGAAAGCACCAGTTCTCGTCCGATCACTGAAGTTAAGCAACGTCGGGCTCGGTTAGTACTTGGATGGGTGACCGCCTGGGAACACCGAGTGCTGTAGACTCTTTTTGCGAGCGACTCTCTACACGACTTTTGTTTGAATTTGGTAAATCGGCAACGACCCGCCAGAAAAATTCCTTTAGAATGTCTACGGCCATACCACGTTGAAAGCACCAGTTCTCGTTCGATCACTGAAGTTAAGCAACGTCGGGCTCGGTTAGTACTTGGATGGGTGACCGCCTGGGAACACCGAGTGCTGTAGACTCTTTTTGCGAGCGAGCGACTCTCTACACGACTTTTGTTTTTTTGTTTGAATTTGGTAAATCGGCAACGACCCGCCAGAAAAATTCCTTTAGAATGTTTACGGCCATACCACGTTGAAAGCACCAGTTCTCGTCCGATCACTGAAGTTAAGCAACGTCGGGCTCGGTTAGTACTTGGATGGGTGACCGCCTGGGAACACCGAGTGCTGTAGACTCTTTTTGCGAGCGAGCGACTCTCTACACGACTTTTGTTTTTTTGTTTGAATTTGGTAAATCGGCAACGACCCGCCAGAAAAATTCCTTTAGAATGTCTACGGCCATACCACGTTGAAAGCACCAGTTCTCGTCCGATCACTGAAGTTAAGCAACGTCGGGCTCGGTTAGTACTTGGATGGGTGACCGCCTGGGAACACCGAGTGCTGTAGACTCTTTTTGCGAGCGAGCGACTCTCTACACGACTTTTGTTTTTTTGTTTGAATTTGGTAAATCGGCAACGACCCGCCAGAAAAATTCCTTTAGAATGTCTACGGCCATACCACGTTGAAAGCACCAGTTCTCGTCCGATCACTGAAGTTAAGCAACGTCGGGCTCGGTTAGTACTTGGATGGGTGACCGCCTGGGAACACCGAGTGCTGTAGACTCTTTTTGCGAGCGACTCTCTACACGACTTTTGTTTGAATTTGGTAAATCGGCAACGACCCGCCAGAAAAATTCCTTTAGAATGTCTACGGCCATACCACGTTGAAAGCACCAGTTCTCGTCCGATCACTGAAGTTAAGCAACGTCGGGCTCGGTTAGTACTTGGATGGGTGACCGCCTGGGAACACCGAGTGCTGTAGACTCTTTTTGCCAGCAAGCGACTCTCTACGTGACTTTTGTTTTTTTGTTTGAATTTGGTAAATCGGCAACGACCCGCCAGAAAAATTCCTTTAGAATGTCTACGGCCATACCACGTTGAAAGCACCAGTTCTCGTCCGATCACTGAAGTTAAGCAACGTCGGGCTCGGTTAGTACTTGGATGGGTGACCGCCTGGGAACACCGAGTGCTGTAGACTCTCTACACGATTTTTGTTTGAATTTGGTAAATCGGCAACGACCCGCCAGAAAAATTCCTTTAGAATGTCTACGGCCATACCACGTTGAAAGCACCAGTTCTCGTCTGATCACTGAAGTTAAGCAACGTCGGGCTCGGTTAGTACTTGGATGGGTGACCGACTGAGAACACCGAGTGCTGTAGACTCTTTTTGCGAGCGACTCTCTACACGACTTTTGTTTGAATTTTTTAAATCGGCAACGACTCGCCAGAAAAATTCCTTTAGAATGTCTACGGCCATACCACGTTGAAAGCACCAGTTCTCGTCCGATCACTGAAGTTAAGCAACGTCGGGCTCGGTTAGTACTTGGATGGGTGACCGCCTGGGAACACCGAGTGCTGTAGACTCTTTTTGCGAGCGAGCGACTCTCTATACGACTTTTGTTTTTTTTCTTTGAATTTGGTAAATCGGCAACGACCCGCCAGAAAAATTCCTTTAGAATGTCTACGACCATACCACGTTGAAAGCACCAGTTCTCGTCCGATCACTGAAGTTAAGCAACGTCGGGCTCGGTTAGTACTTGGATGGGTGACCGCCTGGGAACACCGAGTGCTGTAGACTCTTTTTGCGAGCGAGCGACTCTCTACACGACTTTTGTTTTTTTGTTTGAATTTGGTAAATCGGCAACGACCCGCCAGAAAAATTCCTTTAGAATGTCTACGGCCATACCACGTTGTAAGCACCAGTTCTCGTCCGATCACTGAAGTTAAGCAACGTCGGGCTCGGTTAGTACTTGGATGGGTGACCGACTGAGAACACCGAGTGCTGTAGACTCTTTTTGCGAGCGACTCTCTACACGATTTTTGTTTGAATTTTTTAAATCGGCAACGACTCGCCAGAAAAATTCCTTTAGAATGTCTACGGCCATACCACGTTGAAAGCACCAGTTCTCGTCCGATCACTGAAGTTAAGCAACGTCGGGCTCGGTTAGTACTTGGATGGGTGACCGCCTGGGAACACCGAGTGCTGTAGACTCTTTTTGCGAGCGAGCGACTCTCTATACGACTTTTGTTTTTTTTTCTTTGAATTTGGTAAATCGGCAACGACCCGCCAGAAAAATTCCTTTAGAATGTCTACGACCATACCACGTTGAAAGCACCAGTTCTCGTCCGATCACTGAAGTTAAGCAACGTCGGGCTCGGTTAGTACTTGGATGGGTGACCGCCTGGGAACACCGAGTGCTGTAGACTCTTTTTGCGAGCGAGCGACTCTCTACACGACTTTTGTTTTTTTGTTTGAATTTGGTAAATCGGCAACGACCCGCCAGAAAAATTCCTTTAGAATGTCTACGGCCATACCACGTTGAAAGCACCAGTTCTCGTCCGATCACTGAAGTTAAGCAACGTCGGGCTCGGTTAGTACTTGGATGGGTGACCGCCTGGGAACACCGAGTGCTGTAGACTCTTTTTGCGAGCGACTCTCTACACGACTTTTGTTTGAATTTGGTAAATCGGCAACGACCCGCAAGAAAAATTCGTTTAGAATGTCTACGGCCATACCACGTTGAAAGCACCAGTTCTCGTCCGATCACTGAAGTTAAGCAACGTCGGGCTCGGTTAGTACTTGGATGGGTGACCGCCTGGGAACACCGAGTGCTGTAGACTCTTTTTGCCAGCAAGCGACTCTCTACGTGACTTTTGTTTTTTTGTTTGAATTTGGTAAATCGGCAACGACCCGCCAGAAAAATTCCTTTAGAATGTCTACGGCCATACCACGTTGAAAGCACCAGTTCTCGTCCGATCACTGAAGTTAAGCAACGTCGGGCTCGGTTAGTACTTGGATGGGTGACCGCCTGGGAACACCGAGTGCTGTAGACTCTTTTTGCGAGCGAGCGACTCTCTATACGACTTTTGTTTTTTTTCTTTGAATTTGGTAAATCGGCAACGACCCGCCAGAAAAATTCCTTTAGAATGTCTACGGCCATACCACGTTGAAAGCACCAGTTCTCGTCCGATCACTGAAGTTAAGCAACGTCGGGCTCGGTTAGTACTTGGATGGGTGACCGCCTGGGAACACCGAGTGCTGTAGACTCTTTTTGCGAGCGACTCTCTACACGACTTTTGTTTTTTTGTTTGAATTTGGTAAATCGGCAACGACCCGCCAGAAAAATTCTTTTAGAATGTCTACGGCCATACCACGTTGAAAGCACCAGTTCTCGTCCGATCACTGAAGTTAAGTAACGTCGGGCTCGGTTAGTACTTGGATGGGTGACCGCCTGGGAACACCGAGTGCTGTAGACTCTTTTTGCGAGCGAGCGACTCTCTACACGACTTTTGTTTTTTTGTTTGAATTTGGTTAATCGGCAACGACCCGCCACAAAAATTCCTTTAGAATGTCTACGGCCATACCACGTTGAAAGCACCAGTTCTCGTCCGATCACTGAAGTTAAGCAACGTCGGGCTCGGTTAGTACTTGGATGGGTGACCGCCTGGGAACACCGAGTGCTGTAGACTCTTTTTGCGAGCGAGCGACTCTCTACACGACTTTTGTTTTTTTGTTTGAATTTGGTAAATCGGCAACGACCCGCCAGAAAAATTCCTTTAGAATGTCTACGGCCATACCACGTTGAAAGCACCAGTTCTCGTCCGATCACTGAAGTTAAGCAACGTCGGGCTCGGTTAGTACTTGGATGGGTGACCGCCTGGGAACACCGAGTGCTGTAGACTCTTTTTGCGAGCGAGCGACTCTCTACACGACTTTTGTTTTTTTGTTTGAATTTGGTAAATCGGCAACGACCCGCCAGAAAAATTCCTTTAGAATGTCTACGACCATACCACGTTGAAAGCACCAGTTCTCGTCCGATCACTGAAGTTAAGCAACGTCGAGCTCGGTTAGTACTTGGATGGGTGACCGCCTGGGAACACCGAGTGCTGTAGACTCTTTTTGCGAGCGAGCGACTCTCTACACGACTTTTGTTTTTTTGTTTGAATTTGGTAAATCGGCAACGACCCGCCAGAAAAATTCCTTTAGAATGTCTACGGCCATACCACGATGAAAGCACCAGTTCTCGTCCGATCACTGAAGTTAAGCAACGTCGGGCTCGGTTAGTACTTGGATGGGTGACCGCCTGGGAACACCGAGTGCTGTAGACTCTTTTTGCGAGCGAGCGACTCTCTACACGACTTTTGTTTGAATTTGGTAAATCGGCAACGACCCGCCAGAAAAATTCCTTTAGAATGTCTACGGCCATACCACGTTGAAAGCACCAGTTCTCGTCCGATCACTGAAGTTAAGCAACGTCGGGCTCGGTTAGTACTTGGATGGGTGACCGCCTGGGAACACCGAGTGCTGTAGACTCTTTTTGCGAGCGAGCGACTCTCTACACGAATTTTATTTTTTTGTTTGAATTTAGTAAATCGGCAACGACCCGCCAGAAAAATTCCTTTAGAATGTCTACGGCCATACCACGTTGAAAGCACCAGTTCTCGTCCGATCACTGAAGTTAAGCAACGTCGGGCTCGGTTAGTACTTGGATGGGTGACCGCCTGGGAACACCGAGTGCTGTAGACTCTTTTTGCGAGCGAGCGACTCTCTAAACGACTTTTGTTTTTTTGTTTGAATTTGGTAAATCGGCAACGACCCGCCAGAAAAATTCCTGTAGAATGTCTACGGCCATACCACGTTGAAAGCACCAGTTCTCGTCCGATCACTGAAGTTAAGCAACGTCGGGCTCGGTTAGTACTTGGATGGGTGACCGCCTGGGAACACCGAGTGCTGTAGACTCTTTTTGCGAGCGAGCGACTCTTTACACGACTTTTGTTTTTTTGTTTGAATTTGGTAAATCGGCAACGACCCGCCAGAAAAATTTCATTAGAATGTCTACGGCCATACCACGTTGAAAGCACCAGTTCTCGTCCGATCACTGAAGTTAGGCAACGTCGGGCTCGGTTAGTACTTGGATGGGTGACCGCCTGGGAACACCGAGTGCTGTAGACTCTTTTTGCGAGCGAGCGACTCTCTACACGACTTTTGTTTTTTTGTTTGAATTTGGTAAATCGGCAACGACCCGCCAGAAAAATTCCTTTAGAATGTCTACGGCCATACCACGTTGAAAGCACCAGTTCTCGTCCGATCACTGAAGTTAAGCAACGTCGGGCTCGGTTAGTACTTGGATGGGTGACCGCCTGGAAACACCGAGTGCTGTAGACTCTTTTTGCGAGCGAGCGAGCGACTCTCTACACGACTTTTGTTTTTATACGCCCACACGATAGTATGGGCGTATATTGCGGTTACCCCTGTCGGTCCGTCCGTCGGTCCGTCCGTCCGTCCGTCCGTCTGTCCACAATTGGCTTGTGAACGCAATAGAGACCACAGTTTTGGTTGGATTTGAATAAAATTTTGTATGTAGGATTATATTCATAAGATCTCGGACAAGTTCGAATTTGGGTTTGATTCGACTAAAATTCACGGAGTTTTACACCCAAAATATGTTAAAAATGGCTTGTGAACGCGATAGAGACCACAGTTTTGGTTGGATTTGAATAAAATTTAGTATGTAGGATTATATCCATAAGATCTCGGACAAGTTCGAATTTGGGTTTGATTCGACTAAAATTCACGGAGTTTTACACCCAAAATATGTTAAAAATGGCTTGTGAACGCGATAGAGACCACAGTTTTGGTTGGATTTGAATAAAATTTTGTATGTAGGATTATATCCATAAGATCTCAGACAAGTATCTTGGACAAGTTAATATCTTGGACAAGTTTGAATTCTGGGTCGATTCGACAAATATTTACGGAGTTTTACACCTAAAATATGTTATAAATGACTTGTGAACGCGAAAGAGACCACAGTTATCAAAATATATAAACTATATTTTTGACAGGTTATATTTTTTATACGATTTGACACCAATTGGGGAATGCTCTTGATATACTAAAAACAATTCATAAGGAAGGTGGGCGTATATTGCTAGGCAACCACTTGTCATATTAAACGTCACTTAATCATTCTAACATTAATCAGTACATGTAGAGGTCAGGGTTTGTGTTCATTGAGATATGGAAGCGAAAGTTCAGCATGTAAATTTACTCTTCAGCTTTTATAGAATTTGTATTAATAAGATTGGAGTAAATCAAGCCTAGCAATATTGACAAGCGTATTAATTAATAGTTATAAACCTCAGCTATCAACCAACTTCATGATATTTTGATGGGTACTATACAATCATATTCTGTCAATAGAATCCACAGATTAAGACTTGAAATTGCTTACATTCTTCTGCAAGATCAAGTTCGAATTTGAGCTATTTTCGATCGTATTGCCTTTGCCCCAAAGTCTGGAATATGCTATTACTATCGTAGTCTTCAACCAATTTTGATGAAACTTAAAATGGATGTTATTGGACCTAAATCGAAAGGATTGGTAAAGTTTAAGGATTGATTAAATTTAAGGCTTTTTCGTTGGGCGTAAATGGCTGTGGTCCACTATCTTATATAAATATATCTAATTCAAAGATCTTTGGAATTTGGTACTTAATCTTATCAGCAATAGTGTCTACCGAAGCCTTTAACGTGTGTACCTATAATTTTCAGAGTTCGAAAGGAAAATTACGATTCTTATTTTAATGAGACTATGCCTTAGGCCTATATAGGAGACACATGTAAATTGAAACACAAATGTTTAGTTTTCATGCAGTTCTAGTACTTCTGAAGGCTATTTACGTGTTCATTTAAGACCTAGTTGAACTTCCGAAAATGTTGACAGTTCCCCTTGAAGATTAGATTCATGTCACCATTTACAGTACAGAAAACACTAATAGTGACCCTCAGTACTTTACTATTACACCCTTTCTCGCTTGATTAGATTTCTTGCATTTTTTGCCCTCAAAGAACCTACAGTATTTATCATGCTTTTAATGAACCGATCTTTACACAATACCTTGAAAAGTCATTCCTGGTATTGAATAAAAAAACAAGGACGGTGACCTTTTTATTCTAGTAGTTTAAACTTTCTGAAATGTCTGCAGTGCATTGCATAGTAACATGTACGTCATAGAAAATAACTCAATTTATATGAACAAGGTCCATTGTATCGGTAGAAAAGTTAAAATGGGATAATTTAACGGTTGACTTTACGATAAATAAATCATATGAGATATTATTAAGATTAATGATGATTACAGATAGTGATCTCCCGATAGATAACCGTAATCAAACGGACGTGTGTTTAATTAACAATCGGTACCACCACCATCACTACAGAACTGTACGTGCAGAAATCTGTCCCTTGCAATAATTACAAATTAGGGTATACACAGTCAATACAGAATACAAACATTGGTATACAATAAACAGACGATCATATAATACACAAACAATAACATAAAATAAACAGAGCATCACACATAATACAAACAACCACATACAATAGACAGACAATCATATAATATACACAAACAATCACATGATACAAACAATCACATAAAATAAACAGACGACCATATAATATACACAAACAATCACAGAATACAAACAATCACATACAATAAACAGGCGATAAAAAAATACACAAACAATCACATAAAATAAACAGACGATCATATAATATACACAATCACATGAAACAAACAATAACATACAATAAACAGACGATCATATAATGTACACAAACAATCACATGATACAAACAATCACATAAAATAAACAGACGACCATATAATATACACAAACAATCACATGATACAAACAAGAATTGAATTGAATTGAACATACAATAAACAGACGATCATATAATGTACACAAACAATCACATGATACATACAATCATCACATATTAAATAGATATCAAATACACAAACAATCACATAATATACACAAACGATCACATAAAATAAAAAGACGATCATAGCTAAAATATACAAAAACAATTACATAAAATAAACAGAAACAGACATCACATAATATACACAAACAATCACATGAAATAAACAGACGACCATATAATATACAAAAACAATCACAGAATACAAACAATTACATAAAATAAACAGACAATCATATAATAAACACAAACAATCACATGATACATACAATCATCACATATTAAACAGATATCAAATACACAAACAATCACATAATATACACAAACGATCACATAAAATAAAAAGACGATCATAGCTAAAATATACAAAAACAATTACATAAAATAAACAGAAACAGACATCACATAATATACACAAACAATCACATGAAATAAATAGGCGATCATATAATATACAAAAACAATCACATAAAATAAACAGACGATCATATAATATACACCAACAATCACAGAATACAAACAACCACATAAAATAAACAGACGATCATATAATATACACAAACAATCACATGATACAAACAATCACATAAAATAAACAGACGATCACATAATATACACAAACAATCACATGATACAAACAATCACATAAAATAAACAGACAATCATATAATATACACAAACAATCACAGAATACAAACAATCACATACAATAGACAGACAATCATATAATATACACAAACAATCACAGAATACAAACAATCACATACAATAAACAGACGATCATATAATATACACAAACAACCACAGAATACAAACAATCACATACAATAAACAGACGATCACATAATATACACAAACAATCACATGATACAAACAATCACATAAAATAAACAGACGATCATATAATATACACAAACAACCACATAATACAAACAATCATCATATAATAAACAGACATAACATAATATACAAACAATCACAGAATACAAACAATCCCATAAAACAAACAGACGATCATATAATATACACAAACAATCACATACAATAAACAGACGATAATATAATATACACAAACAATCACATAAAATAGACAGACGATCATATGATATACACAAACAATCACATGATACAAATAATCACGCAAAATAAACAGACGATCATATAATATACACAAACAATCACAGAATACAAACAATCACATACAATAAACAGACGATCACATAATATACAAACAATCACATGATACATACAATCACATAAAATTACAACCGATCATATAATATACACAAACAATCCCAGTTTACAAACAATCACATAAAATAAACAGACGACCATATAATATACACAAACAATCCCAGAATACAAACAATCACATAAAATAAACAGACGATCATATAATATACACAAACAATCCCAGTTTACAAACAATCACATAAAATAAACAGACGACCATATAATATACACAAACAATCACTGAATACAAACAATCACATACAATAAACAGACGATAAAATAATACACAAACAATCACAGAATACAAACAATCACATAAAATAAACAGACATCACACATAATACACAAACAATCACAGAATACAAACAACCACATACAATAGACAGACAATCATATAATATACACAAACAATCACATAATAAAAACAATCATCACATAATAAACAGACGATCATTAAAATTGAGTATTTACAGAAGAAATTAGGTCGCCAGAAAAATAGACCATCACAAAATAAATACAATTACAGACAGGTATAAACAGATAACAGGACAAACAATCACAGAAGCAGACACAGATGAAGTAAAACAAAACCCAGACAACTATTGTTTTGATTAGCTATGGTGGTATTTTTTTATTCTTTGATTGTATGTGAAGTTTATGGGGATAATTTAAAGATAAGATAACTACAGAAAATATACAAAATATACAGACAATCACAGATAATATAAAGTTTGAGATAACCGTACAATATACAGATTAAGATAACTACAGAACGTATACAGACAACGGCAGATTATATATAGATTGAGATAACAATTGAAGAAGTACAGATTTAGATAGTTACAGGTAATATATAGTCAACTGCAGATAATATATAGACAACCACAGATATTATACATACAACCAAAGATAATATACAGACAACCACAGATAATATACAGACAACCAAAGATAATATGCAGACAACCACAGATAATATACAGACAATCAAAGATAATATACAGACAACCACAGATATAATACATACAACCAAAGGATGAAAAAAAAACCCAGATAATCAGAACATAAAAGGGTGATCTCAGAAAATGCACGTTATATTATTATGCAATCACTTATGTTATGAAGTACAGGATTTTAAACGAATGCCAGTAGCCAGTGGCTGATTAAGGACTTAGGATTGGGGAGCAAATTGCTCAAAACTCATTCTCAAGGGTGGTGATGTAGAATTCCGCCACCCCCTGTTCCTATGGACCTGTTGACAATTCTGAGAAAATATTGTACCCCGAGAGATTACAATTTTTTTTAGTTTATTCCCTCTTCTAAAGTCTTTCTGGACTCATTTCCCTTTCAAGACATAGTTAGTGTTTACTCGTTGACGGCATAATAATATGCCGCTTTGGGATGGGAATACACATACTTCATTTTTTTGTTGTGGAAAATTAGGGTTTAACAAATTGTCAAACTCAGGGGCCATTCCGGAGAGCATTTGCATTAAATTGTAAATCAGGTTTCTCTTTTAATTTTACTCACGTTAGTGAGTTAATCCTCCTCAGGCCCGTAGCCAAGGGGGGGCTTGGGGGGGCTTTGCCCCCCCTAATTCAAATCTTGCCCCCCTAAAAAAAATCTCAAGTGTTATTTTTAAAAGATACATTAATTCAATTTACTGAGTCAAATGGTGTCTTTATAGCAGGAAATGTTAAGAATTTGCGTTTTTAGGTATCTGATTCTCAAAATGTTCCAGTATTCGTCCAGCAGTCCTTTAAACCTTATCAGGAATTCGCGTTTCCGGGAGTCAAATTTTCTAAATTTTCTAGAAGAGGTCCAGACTTCAGGAAATCGTGTTTCGAGGCTTCCAATTTGCGTTCTCGGCAGCTCAGACCCTATTCAAATAACCCTAACCTTGTCTGAAATTCGCGTCTAAATCTCTTCTTTTTTTTAGACAGGATCTCCTTGACCCTATAGAAATAGTCTTGAACCTTAAATTCGCTGGGAAATATAAGGAATTTTTACATCTTTTTCTCGATTTTGCTATGTTTTAGTCATAATATTCCTCTACAAGTAAACCTTAAATTCATCAGGAAATGTCAGGAAATCGCTTTTCAGAGAGTCAAATTCTCAAAATTTTCTAGTAGAGACTTCAGGAAATCGTGTTTACAGACTTCCAATTGGCGTTCTCAGCAGCAAAAAAGGTGTGTAATTCTTAAAATTTTCTCAGTGATATACCTCAAATCCTATTCAATTAACCTTAAACCCTAAATTCGTCGGGAAATGTCTTTAATTGGCGTCTAAATCTCAAAATGTTTTCAAACAACAACCCTTTGAACCCAGAGAAATAGTCTTGAACCTTAAATTCGCTGGAAAATATCAGGAAATGTCAGGATATCGCGTTTCAATTATCTAAATTTTCTAGGGGTCCCCAAACTTCAGAAATTCTCATTTCAAGGCTTCCGACTGCACCATTACATCTAGAAATAACTCTACAGATGGCACTGTAATGGCGTAACAATGCATTGCAATAACACAAAGTTTTCCATAAAAGGGGTGTGGGGGTGTTTTTGTGTGGATATCTAGACTGCCCCCCTTGATTGGACGTTTGCCCCCCTAAAAGTACTTGGCAGGCTACGGGCCTGATCCTCCTCTGACGAATGCATAGGCCTACGTCTTATGATAATTATGAAATTAGTTCAAATACCGGTATTTAATATGAATTCCATAAACGAAAATTTGTTATGACAAGTATTTTATTTTTATTTTGTACAGATGTTTCTATAATTACCATGTTACTTTAGCAACGGTATATAGCCTACTAATACGATATTACCGATCTAACCGTTGCTTGCATGCGACACCTTTCTCGTCATTTAAATCCTACTACTTCAAACATAATTGTTGCAAGAAAATTCACCCTTCCATTTCGCCATAATATATATCAGGAAAAATACCTCACCTGAAGCATTGAAAATTGATTTGATATGGAAGGGGGCTTTAGAATTATCTGAAATTGGAAGTGAATATCTTGTGCATCCACAGAAAGGCCCTAAAAATGTACAGATAATTATGTATAACAAATAGAAAACTGCAGCATAATACAGTCAGTTTCAGACTTTTGTGTACCGGTATAAAAAATTAAAATGCCGATTTCATGTTTATTTATGGAATTTATGATCTTCAGTTCGCGTTCTACGTGTAGTTTTAATGCGGCTTCGATCTTCCCAGTTATCGAATATCAGATTTGATTAAGAAGAATTTAAGAACGATTTTTGACACTTTAGTTATACTGTCTATTGACATTGTAACTAGTGATACGAAATATAAATACTATTTAGTAGATATTGGACTGGTTTTGATGGATTTTAGCAAGAAATTCGTAGAAATACGACATTTGATATCACTACCAACGAAATCAATATTGATTTTGGAGTACCTAATAAATTTCTCATTGGTCCAAAATAAATAAAGTAAAGAAAGTTAGCGCCATTTCCACCATGTTGTCTGTAACGTCAGATGATGAGCTCATCTTAATCAAAGTACACTTACATGTACTTGGTTGGTTGTTAGATGATAAGTTAGTGTCCACAATTAAAAAAATGTATCAGACAGCATGTATTCGTATCTTATGTCGACATAAGATCGTGATTCCTTAATCATATAAAAAAAACCGTTCTTGTGCATATCAACTATATTTGTTAGATGATCTTAAAGAGGAATGTTCAGCATTTACGAGGATAGATTTGGGCCTTGATTCGAATGAATTTATATAAATAGCCTTCAGATGTATTGAAACTGCCTAAAAATCGCATAACCCCTTCTATTTTACCCGTATCTTAACATTTATCTTTTATTTCCTGTTAATGTGTTTTTTATATAAGTCATAGTCTTACTAAATGACAATAGGTATTTTTTACTTTCAAACGCTGATATTTATTGATACACCTGGATTTGAAAGCTTAAATTTCAAGGAAGAGTCAGGGACATCATTACGATTTAGATTACCTTAAAAATTTCAGGTTCTGAAACTAAAAGTTTTTTTAGTTTGTGAACATATCCCTTTAATTCGGGGAACCCAATCGCGATTATTGTGACCCCCAATCATAGACATCATAGAATGCATGTGATCATATCTGGATGGATGTAAAGCGTACATGTATTTCTAAACTTTGTATAGATATCACTGTCAGTGACGTCATAAAACGCGTTAGTTTTAGTGAAATTGCAAGAACCACAGATGACCTCAGAATGGAAATTGGAATGGCGTAAATTGATGCTATCAGTGTCCCTGAGTGATACACATACAAAGTTTAGAAATACGCTTTACAGTCCTTTAAAGGGCGATTCTGCTTTTTTGAAAAAAGTTTCCATTATCAAAAAAATCGCAAATGCTACCTGAGAGTATTTTTAAAGTATGCTTATTGCATCTCTGTATCTTCTTCAGCAAACTGAATTTGCTGAGTTTTAAAGGGTTAATTACAAACAGGGAGTACTTATTGTTAATTAAGCAATTTGACCTAGTTTTGGTGTTTGCCCTTTAAATGGCTCAATATTTCTAGCTGAAACCTTTTAAATATACAAGACAAGACATTTCTTTACAATTAGGCGTTTATTTTACTCAAATCAGTTCAGTAGTTTCCTATCAGAGTCCAAAAAACATAACACACTTAAAAACCTTACGTAAGGTTTTTAAAAAATTTAGCATGTTTTTAGCGTTTAAAAATTAACGGCTGGATTTTTTTTAGTTAAAACTTTCAGATACATTAAAGGGCACATAGTTACAGATTTTGGTGTAAAGTTTTCACAAATTTGAGCAAAAAAAATTTTGACCTAAAAAAAATTCAGACTGTCCCTGTAACAAACCGATCATCTAGAACATATCTCACACAAACCTAACAAACATTATGAGAAAATATCGACTCCGTATCAAAAACTTAAGATTTAAAGAAATTATACTATAAGCTTCTGTGTCAATAGTGACGTTAAAACTCCCTCGATATACTAAATAAGGGAAACGCGTCACCATTATGTTTAAACTTCTATGTAATACTACCTCTCAAACTTGGTGAATAAGAGTTTATATTCATAAGGCAACTTGTCTGGTGTCATACTATACAACAGATTAGTTGTATATTCTGATAGATCCAGAAAACTATGGCGCTGTATTAAAAATACTTCACCACTGGATCGTGTTCGCTGAATCGTTATCTTTGAAACTTTTTCACTGGATCGTGTTCGTGTGTTCGCTGAATCGCGATCTGTGGAACTTCTCCAATGGATTTTATTCGCCGAATCGTAATCTTTTGGCTTTCTTCATTGGATATTAAATTAGACCACGTATATCATTATTGCTCGTGTTGCTAACGGAAAGCCCACTGTGTCGTTATCATTCTGACAAACTCCGGGGCCTGGTTTTCGAAAGTATCTTATGACTAAGACGTGTCTTACGATGGTCTTATGACAGGTCATAGTCGTAAGATATGTTTTCGAAAGTGTCTTAAGTTACGATATATCATAACTTTTGTCATAATCTTAAGACACCTCGCGACATGACTTAAGATCATCACAAAAGTTATGATGGTTTTATATTCAACGTAAAGCTTTGATATCACCTTAGGAACAGAATATGGCTACTTTTTACATGCATATTCGACAACGAGCTGAACACGTACGCCGAAACAAAGTATTTCGAGGCAGAAATAATCCACTAAATTATATGGATGATGAACAAATAGTATGTAGATATATAAACTGTCACGTCCATTGATACTAGGTTTATGTAGAATGTTCCAAACGGACTTAGCAAGACCAAGGTCTTGTGTTTTATTCCAAGTCATGGTTTTATGACACAAGTACTTTCAGATGGTCAATGCTGATGTTCATAACATATCCAGACCAAGTGTATCTCAAATACCACGTGTTGTAACTGCTTGTTCAAAGGGGGTTTGTAATATCTACATTCAGATGTTAACTGACCTAGCTGGAATTTGGCACATTGAGAGAGGTTTTTAATAAAAATATAAACTTTTTACACATTCGCATAAAATTATAAATAAATAAACTAAATTCAAACAATAAATGATCCACTACGATTTTAAATTCCTTTTATATAAAATTTAACGTTGATATATTTAAAAAATTATATTTTTTTTAATTGTTTCATTTTTATATTAAATGTTATACCTTTTTAATCATTATTAAAATTAATAGGCCTACAACTATCTTCACTTATGACAGTCTTAAGATCATCTTAGTTATGACCATCGTAAGACAGCTTTGATTTACACCATATTACATATCGTAAGATGGTCATAAGATAGTCATAAAATGTGTCCTAAGATACATCTTAAGACATATCTTACGATACTTTCGAAAACCAGGCCCCAGATTACTAAGATATTCCTACAGATCATTTGAGGTATTTTTTTTTCAATTCAAAACAACTGATGACACTGACTGCACTAAAACAAAATGGAATGTTCAACCATGTATTATGAAACGAAACGATAAATTTATGATAATTCTTTGACTATCAATAAACCGAGGTTCCTTATGCTACAGGCTGTGCACGTTAAAGATCCTTGATATTTGGAAATCGAAATAAGAGTAGGCTAAATTCCCCACATCACAGCTGCAGAAAAGCAGATTTAGTAAGCCGTTTCAACGGGTAAATCTAATTAAAATTAGATTGAAGGTGACCATGCTATCTTATTTTTAAAATTTAAAAATCACTGGGGAATTGAGATTAATATACAACTCTGGCTAAGCTATACCATCAAAATCTTGAATTCATATTTCCAAAATAAACCTCCGTGTTTTCACAAATTCCGGTACCGGTACCGGTACTGAGGCGTCAGTACCGGCGGTACCGGTACCGGTACTGGTACCGGTTGCGAACCCTGTTTCCAATGTATATTATCAATATATTATGAGGTATAACCTTGCCATGACAAAATATTAATTAAATTAAATTAGGGCACGTATACAATTGAATTATTGTATAGCCTTACAAAAGCCTTACCCTTACAAAACTTGTATTTTTATCATTTTTTTTTTATAAACAATATTTTATTGATAATTCAAAGGGATCAGGGAACAGGCTTATATGGCGCTGTATTTGGTTCAAAATAGGATCCAGATCTGATTGTATAAGTTCTTAAAATCGCGTGGTAATTTCTTAGGTAGAAATGACAAATCTTATAAAATTGAAGTATTTTTACATGTTACATCTCCTGTATTATTTACTTTTTTTCAATTTGAGTCCTGCTAGAGCCTAATTTTAACCGTAGATTTTGTAGAACGCAGAACGCGAATTCAATCTTTGGAACTTCACTACTGGATCGTGTTCTTTGAATCGTAATCTTTGAAACTTCTTCACTGGATCGTGTTCGGTGAATCGTGATCTTTCGATTTTCTTCATTCAACTTTCCACATTCGACTTTCTTCGTTCGACTTTCTTCATTGGATCATGTTAGCTGAATCGTAACGTTGAATATCACGGAAATTAATTTAGACCACGTGACATTTTATGCATATCATTATTGCTCGTGTTGCTATCGGTAAACCAATGGTGTCGTTATTATTCTGACAAGCCCCTATTACTAAGATATTCCTAGATAAATAAAAATGACTTTCTTATAATTAAATTAAATTTTATTAATTTAAAAACAATCTAGGACTCTCAAAACCATTTAAGGTTAATATTACAATTCATTTAAAAACCATGAGCAAAATGTGATTCATCAAACAATATGCCTGCTTTGATGTCGTCTATCCATGGGCCGTTTGGTATATTTTCAATTACGAAACCATTTGTATTGTGATAAGATATTTATCTTATCATTTGATACATATATAACTATATAATATAACAACATAATAATACTAGAGCTGTGAACAGCACTGAGCGTGGCCCTTGATACTTTGCCTGATAGCTGTAAGACTTTTTGAACTTCAAACCCCTAAAGTCTGGTGTTCACTCCCTCATTTTTAGCAAAAAGTTTTGTGAAAGGGTAGATTCAATATTATATCAATATTACTTATAGTATGGTAATTTTTATAGCTTCTTGGTAGCTATAATATACAGGTATGTGTGAAATGTGAACATTATGTGACGGAATTCCTTTACTGATATAAATATGATCTATAAGTGTTTCACCTTCATTAGTATAATGCTGAACAAGTTGTTGAAAACCAAATTTTTGAAAATAATTATGTATAGACAAATGACCCTCCAAGATATTTTGATTGAAATCTCCCATAATAACATACACCAGATTCTTGTAATTCAACTGGTGATCTTTGTAACATTGGGAGAAATAATTCTAATCGATAAACAGGTGGTCTATGGATAACAATTACGTTAATATTCTTATCCAGAATACCCAAAGCCATGTGTTCTATTTCTAAAACTCCCAAATTTAAGATATTGACATTTTTTTCTTCTTTAAAATATATTCCTAATCCTCAATGCCCCTTTTCTTTTAAAAAATTGAAATCTTTAGTGTCATCATAGCTGCTGCTTCGAGGATGGTGGTAAAGACGGAAACGATTTAACTTGAGTTTTGTTGGAGTTATTGAATCATTTAGCCACGTTGTTAAACCAATGATATTATCTAGCATTTTAGTGTGTTTCTGTAGATCTCGTATGTGAATAGATGTAAACCCTGAACATTGTGTAAAATTATATTAGTATCAGTCGATATGGTCCTACTTTCAGGCTGTAATTGCTCCTAATGCTGATTATATTTTTTCATCACATATATGTTTTTTTCCTTAAAATCTTGTATTGCATGACCCTGTAATGTTTTAACTCTGCTTAACGCAACATAGGCTTGACCAGCTTGAAATATTTTACGGAGAGATATTACGCCTCTATCGACCAGACGATAAAAACGGGTCAATAGTCAATTGGGCCCCTATCCAAAATGGCCCCTCGTTTGGTCAAAATGGTCCCTGATAAATGGTCAAAATGGTCCTCAAAAAAGGTCAAAATGGTCCTTCCAAAAAGTCAAAATGGTCTCAAAATAATATTTTTATTACATTATACATAATATATTTTTTTTATAATCTTTTATAAGCGTAAACAGCCCCTAGAGTTAAAAGATTATGTAGTCTGACTAATTTGTTTATGACCTTTAATAACCTTAGCAGACGACAAAAAGAAAATTGGTCTTGTAGAAAGAGTTCTATCAATGGTAGAGGAAAAATTCGAACAGGTTAATGTATCAAAAATTCACTGCTCTAATTGATTGTATGTAAAATTAATATAAGTGAAAATTTTGCAAAAAAATGAATAAATTTTTGATACTTTTTAGAGTGTTAAAAGATTACATAATCAGATTAATCTGTTTATGACCTAAAATACTTCACACCTCCATGTGAAAAGTTCATGTCAATAGTTTTATTACCATATTATATAACCTGCTATAACCCTGTCAATCATTTTAATCCTCTCTACTAGGGCCTACTTTATTCTCAGAAAAGGGGTATCCTATGCCTATTTTCACTTTAATGGATTTTGTATTAAACTGCTCATGTCATATATCGTTGAAAAGATAAAATTTAGTACATACTGACTATACACACCATATTGATATGAGATAATTGCTTTGTAAGTTTGAACCCTCAGTCGAAAAATAACGCAATATTTTGAAAAAATATTTTAATGGGTTATTGTCATATATCGTTTAAAAGATAATCAAATCGGCATTACAAAATTGAAAAATTTAATTCTCTGCGTTGATTAGACAATGCAATATAGATGTCCAAAGTTGACAAAAATGTCAATTTTCAAATGTCCATAAAACCAGAAGTTAATATTTTTCAATTAATATCAGCATACCCATGGATATCTGAGGTCAAGGACATCCTTCATTGGAATTTTCAAGGTCATCAAAGGTCAAGGTCACATAATATGGCCTTTTGAATTTTCCAAAAATTAAAACGAACATTTCAAATTCGAAATTCAAAATTCTGTTCCAACAAACTGTAGACAAGGTTACAAGGTTTTGATAGACACCAAAATCATAAAAATCGGATAACAAATAGAGGACTTATTGATTTTTTGCTGAAATGTGTCAGTCTGTGACGGCAGCTTATGCAACACTTCCGGTTTGGATTTTTTATGCTAAGTGCATTCTAATTATGACTGACAGACAATATATGTAGTTTTTGTCAATATCTGAAATTTATACCGGAAGTGCGGCTGCTAGGCGATATTTTGAAAAACCGGAAGTTCTTACGTCAAAACCGGAAGTGATGAAAATTTTTTGATTGAGTAGTTTTATTTCTGTGGACATTCTGTATACGTCCTGTAAATTTCCGGTCGATCGGATAATTAGCGGCTGAGTTAGAAATTTTGAGCTTTTTTGAAAATTTTGGTTTCAAATTTTTTGGACAAAAATATTTAAAAATTGAAATTTGTGTAGTCCCATCTGATACTTCTTTTTACAATGAAGATATTAAAGAAAATTTCAGCCAAATCGGTCCATAAATAAACCCTACAGACTTAGTGCAAAATAATTGCATATTATGCAATAGCCCACTCCTGATTCAGCAAAAATTGAGTTTCAGATATTCATTTTTGATTCCAGGTCATTATATAATGTTTGGTGGATACAATTATGCTACACCATTTTCGATTTTCTCTAAAAAGTTTCCCAAAAAAAAAAACAAAACAAAAAAAACTAGAGCCGTACCAAAACGGCGCTGAGCAGTGCGTCATCCTGGAAATCTTTCATAAATTATAAGGCACTAACGAAATATTTATGAAAATATGCACACTATAAAGTAAAATTTAGTGAGATATCCTACTATAGAAGAATAGTAGTTATTTGTGGTCTGAATGATTATAAGAATAACGATTAAAATAGTAAAAAAAAAATGCTTTTTATAAACAATGCATCTAATGAGAAATTAACGTTTTGTATTATACTAAACTCATACCATAATAATTATATAGGTGTTGTTTTTTTTTTCACAAAAGAAACACTAAGGCCATGAACAATTTATTCAAGGAATCTACATTTTGTGATGTCGACTTAATCAATTCTATGTTTTGAAAACTTCTTATAACAGGAAGAATATACAGCAATCCATTCTGAAATTAAAAAAAAGAATAAGAAAATTTGTTAATGAAAAGAATATCGATGCTGTTGTTCGTTATACCTTTCAAATAGATCCACAAATATAATTTGTATTAAGCCGAGACTTAAACCTGGCCAGGATCTCAATATCATAAAGGTATCAAGCCTCTCCACCACGACAAGGTCACAGCAGAAGGAGAGGATTTTTTTCTATATATTTATCATCTAAAACTATCCTTCATTATCTATTTATTTCCAATTAATTTCACTATTTGTATTTATTTTAGAGTTATTCGTATTGCCTCATGGTAACTGTAATATGTCGGAACAATCTGAACTTCAACATGCGCTAAAGTAATACGACGACTTGTATACACGTGATCAATAATCGTTCCCCCTTCGGTAGTAAAGTCTGTAATACGCTGTGAATATCCAAATTCATGAAAGCAATTTCTAATAGAACAAAACCCTTCTAAAATATTTTGATTAAAATCGCCTATAATAATGTAATTATGACCGGATTCTTGTAACTCCTGCAATAACTTTTCTAATTGTGGTATAAACAATTCTAATCCATATCTAGGTGGTCTGTAAATAACTACAACAGAAACATTTTTATTAGGAAGGTTGAAAGCAATATACTCCATATTTAAAAGACCTAAATTTAAAATATGACTATTTGTATTCGTCTTATAATACATTCCTACACCACCGTGTTCTTTTTCCTTTAGATATTTGAAAAAAGTACTATCATCATAACTATTAGAACGAGTTCTGTTATGGAAAAAGAAACCATCTAGTGTAATTCGAGCGTGATTCCTAATATTTTTTAACCAAGTTTCTGTCAAACAAATGATATTACATTTTAGAAATCTTTTATCATTTTTTATATCTTCAAGATGTGTAGTTAAGCCCTGAACATTAAACAAAATGATATTGAAATCTGTAGCTTTTGATTGTCTCTCAGGCTGTAAAAATCGTGGCATGGCATTAATTGCACTTTCTATCTTTTCATCACAATAAATAGCTTTTTCATCAAAATTCTGTATTGTCAGTCCTTGTAAAGTTTTAACTCGACTAAGTGCCACATAAGCCTGACCAGCTTGAAATATTCTATGCAATGATACTACACCTCTATCTAAACTCAAACCTTGAACCTTGTGAATTGTAACAGCATAAGCAAGTCGTAAAGGAAATTGACGTCGAACATCACCTTTATAATTTATGTGAGTGCTTTCGTGTCTCTCAATTGCGATGCTACCTTGTTCAATATTTGATGGAAGATGGTTGACTGCAATATTTGCGCGAACGTTGGCATTGTCGAACTTAACATATATTTTAACTGGCTTATTATTTTGATCATTATCAATAAATGTTACTGTACCAAAACTTCCATTTGTCAATCCAGCAGAAACATCTAAATTTACTACCAACATAACTTTTGTTCCAATACCTATTTTCAACAATTCAACAAGAGGAGTGTCAGTTGCCTTTACACAATTATCTTTAAGCTTCATTGTCCCAGATCTAGCATCTTTAGAGTAGTCTAACGCATTGATATGAATGGAATTTGGACACTTTTTAGAAATCATGCTCGAATTATATGTTTCTACCTGCTCATTTGTAGAGTATATGTGCAAGCAATCAACCTCCTCATTTGTTACTCTACTTTGTAACATTTCAATATCTGCGCTTAACATTTGTTCACTTTTCTTTCTTTTTCGAATCCGGTTTAAAACCTGTGCAAATGCCAAATCATCTCTTTGCCTCATGATTTCTGTTAATTCAACTAACTCGAAGTTTTCATTCCAAATATCTGGAACACTATCATAACATAAACTGGTAGCTTTAACTGGTTTTAATTGCCACATATCACCAAAGCAAATAACGCAAATGTTTCCGAATAAATCATCGTAGCTAGTTCCTTTAATCTGAGCTAATCGTCCATGAATATAAGCTAACAACTTATGATCTACCATTGATATTTCATCAATAATCAAAATTTGTAGATTAGCATATTTACATCTAAGCGTGTTTATAGTGTCATGTCCTAGTGGTTGATACGGTATCCTGATACATTTTCTAATCGAGAAACTGCTATGCAGAGTTCCACCTTGTATTTGATGTGCAGAAACTCCCGTAGGTGCTGTTAATAAGACTGTTACTTGATCTAAGCTATCTGACGTTTTAGCAAATATGCGTGATGCTTCATAATGAATGCATTTAATGAGATGGGATTTTCCGGTGCCAGCTGAACCTGTGATGAATAATCTAAGTGGGTCAGGGTTTTTACCGTGTACTTTATCTAAGCAATATTGACGAATACCATAAAATACCCGAGTTTGAGTGTCATTTAAAGATCTCATCAATGGAATTGCATCAATTTTAGAAATTCCACTTATGTGAGTTTCTGAACGAATTCTATTGGTATCATTATTAGCAGGCATAATATCTGGTATTTGAGGTTCATGATCACTTTCCTCCTCGTCTTCATTTTCTTGTCTAAACCTTTCATGCTCTATTCTATCGAGTTCGGTTGCAGGTGCAATTTGTGCCCAGGCATCTTCCATATCGAAACATTTTGCAATAGTCTCTTCTATAGATTCAATATCAATATCTGTTTGAAAATTTTGTCTGTTTTCTTCAACAATGTCTTTTACACGCACGAGATTACCTGATAATTTGATCGATCCGCTTTTATAGAATTCTTCATGCGTGTTAAATTGAAGAGGTTTCAACTGTGTTTCAACTCGATACGGTAAAAAGAGCTGCAGGCTGCTTAAATAGTAATTGTCTGGGTCTTTGGTCTGAGAGAATCTTGCATAACGAATAATTGCTGGAGGGGTTCTTGATCGTTTTATAATAAAACCTAAATCATTTAGCAACTCAAAAGCTGGATTTTTATCAGAATCGACTTTCGGATTTTCAGACTTGTACATCAGTCTATATTCTGACCACAACTTAGCTATGCACATGTCATCAAATGGCTTTCCTTTGGGTCTGTTTAGATATCGTTCAACATGACCAATCATAAACATGTTACTGTCTGTTAACGTTCCTTCCTTTGCTCTACTCTGTAATACTTTAATAGGCCATGTTATTTTAACATTATTTTTTCCAGTTGGAATAAATTGAACACAACGAGAAAATTGCTTTAATGGCAAGCCCAAAACTCTCAAGGCACTTTCTGGTCCGGACACCTCTCTGGAATGTAAATATGCTGTTGAAATTTTACGCATGCATGCTTTAGCATTAAAGTTATTTTGTTTAGCCTCATTATATGTTTGGCGTAAAAACAATCCCATTTCTCTCTCTGCCTTGGTGATATATGAAACTACGTAAACTACACAGGCATAAGCATCTGTCACATATTGTATATCTAAATTAGCATTCCAGGCTCTTAACATATGAGGATTATATTGATTAATCCACGATTCATTTACACCTCTTTTAAGAACTACATACGTTTTATTCGTCAGTTTCTCACAAGCTTGCTCAAAAGTTTCTTGATTCATGTTTAAATGTTCATATAAAGCAGTCAATGAACTATAACTTTTATCTGTAGAAGTTAATTCTTTCCAAATGGATTCAAGAATTGCCTTAGCGGTTTCATTGGGCATATTATTTACCTTTCCATTGTCACGACTTCGCTGTACGTTTTCTGCGTCACTTTCAGCACCATCAGTAGTCATGTTGGTTTCTAAAGGACGGCAAATAAATGTTCTATTAGATGGAGGCTTTGGAAAATTGAATCGACATACTTTTTTGTTTTTGCGACAAGTTTGGGAATGTTTTGTACTATGTTTCTGTACATGGGTAACAATTTCATGTAATTCAGGATCTATCTTTTCATCTGGCAGTTCACAAGAGATATATTTGTCAATAAATTCGGTAACTTTTTCATCTGAATCAACATCTAATTTTGGACTATCTAAAATGTACACAATGCCATGAATGTGAATAGCACCTCTTGCTTGAATTTCGGATCTAAAAAACCAGTCAGTAACTTTGCCAATAGGATTTGATGGGGACAACAGAAATTTTCTCAAAAACAATTTGAATCGCTGATCAAACAATCTAGCAATTGTGACAGGATTTGATCTCAAAAGTTCACGTTTCTGCATCCAATTCAAATCGCCCACTTTCACGTTTGATCCTTGTTGAAGTAAAATGGTACTTAAGAATGATTCAAAGCGTAATTCACTACAAGAAAATGAAACAAAATACGTTGGAGTGCCAAGCTGTCTGATCATTGCAAAGAGATCTTTCTGGGTTGCTTGCCAAAATGCTGGACTACCTCTACAATTTTTCATGAAAGCATAACCTGTATCAGATTTGAGAATGTTTTGTAGCGGTTCATCTTGTGTCAACATAGCAGCCGTTATTCTATTTCCACCCATTCGGCCTTGTCTTAAAGCAATAGATGTACCGGATAATACTTGTTGCAATTCATAAATATATTGGGCATAAAATAAATATTCTGTACATGATGCAAAGCGAGTGTCTACGGACATCAATCGGTTCTTTAGATATTTACCTAATGTTATTCTCACATCTCTATTTTCAGAAAATGTATTTTTGCCAGTTGGAAATAAATATGGAAAGGAACAGGCTTCGTTTGTTTTATCCATCAGAATTCTAACCGGTCTGTTATTTTCACCTGGAGAAATAGAAAATATTTTGTCAGAATTATTTAAAATATTCAACGAAATATCTACAGGCTGAAGACATGAACTACTCTGTGTGTCACAAGTATACCTTGCTATGTTTTCATCTATATCATCTAAATCACTGTCATCATTGTCATTATTGTTAGGTTCATCACAAATATTTTCTTCCGCTACCTGATGCACATCTAAGATATCCTGTTCATTAACCCACTCACGATTTAATATGACGTCATGATAATGATTATTGTTCAATTGCAAGTAGTTCAATGCATTTTTAACATTATTTTTTGTGATCGTTTGAAATTCGTAATGACTTTTGTTCGACAGTCTTTTCTTAAGTTTCACTCGAATCAACTCATCGTCATTTTGGCACCTCGGTAAAACATTTGTCATTTGAGTTAAATTGCTTGGTACACAAATTGCTTCCCCAACTATTTTTTTATCATTTTGAGGTGACACCTTGACTAATTTCAAAAAAACTATATTTTTGGATATCAAGTGTTTTTCTAACAGATTTAGAGAATTTATTTCAGCTGGTATTGCACCGGGGTTCATATTATTTACAACGGATTCCGCTGGCATATTACCTTGCAATAGTTTTTTATTACATGTGAAACAGATCCACAAAGACTTATAGTTATCAGACCAAGAGCATATCTGAGAACATTCGTCATTACAAACATGATAATAAGTTTTGGTAATACATCTCTTTGCCACCCTTTCAATTCGTTTGCTTTTCTTTTCAAAAAGTGTCTCTTGGCATAGTTTAACTTGGTTTTTGAATAACAATCTATTGCAAACACAACATACATAAATTGGACCTTGAGAACTATCTTTCTTAAATTGAGCCAAAGCTGTATCAACATTGCTCAATTCCCTTTTCTTAAGTTTTCGTTTATTTCTAATTGACTCTTTCGATTTCATTCTATATCTAATATTATTTTTAAAATTTAAAATACTTCTCAGTTTTACTTTATTTCTAAATATATCATTCTTAAGATACTTTACTTTTAATTTTCTCCTAAGTTCATTCAAATACTGTTGTGCTAATTTCCTTTTTAATTCAGAAGCGTATTTCTGTTTCATAACTTCTGATAATCCGTTTATATATTTTAGTTTCAATTTAGGTCTTAAAATAGTCACATACTTTTCTTTCAATTCAGGTTTTAAAATAGTCACATACTTTTCTTTTAATTCGGGTCTTAAAATAGTTTCGTACTTTTTTTTCATTTCGGGTTTTAAAATAGTTACATACTTTTCTTTCAATTCAGGTCTTAAAATAGTTTCGTACTTTTCTTTCATTTCGGGTTTTAAAATAGTTTCATACTTTTCTTTCATTTCGGGTTTCAATTTCACTGTATATTTCAGCTTTAATTTTGGTTTTCTTTTAATTTCATAATGAGTTTTCAATTCTTTGTTAAATTTTATACATAAACGAAATCTTAAAAATTTTTCATAAGCCTTTCTCCACTTCTTATTATATTGAATTTTTTCTTTCTTTGACTTTATAGTGATTTTAAAGCCTGTGTGTTTTAATTGCCAATATTTCTCTTTAAGATAGCCTTTATTCTTTTTAGACTGATCATTGGAATATCGTTTACGTTTCTTGGATGAAGTCCATTTGTGTCCTCTTTTGCGCTTCACGGGTTTCAATTTTTCTAATTTGAAAGATTGCATAATATGTTGCCTTTTGCTATCAACTCTTGTCACATCACTTACTATTCTTGTAACATCACTTACTATTTCGTAATGATTGCCATTTTTGTGGTTCAAATATACACCTTCTGTTTCATATTCTTCATTCATCTGCAAAATATGAAATCGTAACCACCTGTTATTGGAATAAGTATATATATTAGTTTGAAACAAATGTGCTGCTGCAAAGATTTCAATTTCAGTGCTCCATGTTCCAGATATATTCATTTTTGAACGTTCAAGATAATCATCAATAGATATGTAATTAGGTTCTAGAAGGGGAGTAAATAGCCAAGGATTTGATCGTATATGTTGGACTACTGCTGAACGTATTTTTGGATGAAACTTTTCACTTGAAGTCAAAACGTACGACAACGATCGGAAAAAACAGTTGCCATCCCCTTTAATTTCTATAAACTTTGTAGGCATAGTCAGTGCACATACATCTACAGTAATGTTTGAGATGCGATCATTATTGATTAAATTGATCAATTGACAGATACGTCGTTTACTTTCTAATTGGAGAGGTTTGAACAAAAAGTTACTGGTTTCCACTTGGGAAATAGCTACGTCCCCATCAGTGCTAATGTTTGATTGTAAATCATTCGAATTTACCATACCAGTTTCTAAATCTGGATCCTTTACAGATAAATGCAAAAAAGATTCATTTTCTACGAAGCTTTCAAAAAGGACATTAATTCCAGTTATTTCAAATTGTTCTTGGGGTTTACAGCCCATAGACGTACTTAGATCTAAACAGTGATTGTATACTTCCATTATATTACTATATTCAATCAAAATACTGGTTCCATCTGCAATCATCATCCCATGTTCGTTCCTAGAATGAGAATCAAATACGAAATATCGGTTACCGTTTTTTATCACTGCGAAAGTGTTTAAATTAAACGTCACAAAACAAGCTTCATAACTACTCAAACAAACATCTAGTGCTTCATCAAGAGATAGACCAAAATTATCAAATGTGCCAATTAATCCAAATTGTGGCTCCTTGCTAACATCCAAATAAAAATATTTATTTTCTATCTCTATATTCTCTAACAGTTCATTTATCAAAATGTACGGGTGTTTAATTTTTAACAACGTTTGCAGGTATGAATAATATTCGTCACCTAGAACCAAAATTCTGTCGAGGGTAGAGCCCGTCCATGACTTAACATCAATAATTTTGAAGTAAATAATTGCGACTAGCGAATTAGGTACACATTGTTTACCAGCATTCAACGGAAATCTATGTCTATCACCCTGATTTAGGTTTCCAAATAAACAAATTTTTTGGGGAGACAATTTTATATGGTTACAATTGGATAAGCATGTCTTCTGCTTTTTACGATTTTCAAATCTACTAACGTGAGCAGTTTTCAATTTAGTAAAGGAATCATTCTCGAGTAAAGAAATATCTCCATTCTTTCTTTCATTTTCGGGTATCAATTTTTTTCGAGATTTTATTTTGTCCGTAGATTTGCCAAAAGGCATAATAACTTCAGATGATGATTCATTCTTAAAGGATGGACTAGTTGGAGAAAGAATATCTATTTTTTGATTATTACCATTTTTGCTCTTTTTTTTAAAATTTGCCACTTTAGCTGCTTTTGATTTTTTAGGTCGACCCATGGTAAGCTAATCTGTATATCTTTGTAAGTGAACTAATCAATATATCTCTGTAGGTGAACTAATCAATATATCTCTGTAGGTGAACTAATCAATATATCTCTGTAGGTGAACTAATCAGTATATCTCTGTAGGTGAACTAATCAGTATATCTCTGTAGGTGAACTAATCTGTATATCTCTGTAGGTGAACTAATCAGTATATCTTTGTAGGTGAACTAATCAGTATATCTTTGTAGGTGAACTAATCAGTATATCTTTGTAGGTGAACTAATCAGTATATCTCTGTAGGTTAATTCAGTTGCTCTCTAGTGTATATCAATAATTCTTTCAATCTATATTTTAGTTTGGTGGAGGCGTATTCTAGTTCAACCAATGGATCCTCCTATATCCACAGTTAGCTAAATTATTACAATAGAGCGCCAATCTACTGCAAGACGTTAATTCTTAAGACAATGGACCGCCTAAATCCACTGAATGGTTGGAGGTGTTATTGATTCAAAACAATGGATCCTCCTATATCCACAGTTAGCTAAATTATTACAATAGAGCGCCAATCTACTGCAAGACGTTAATTCTTAAGACAATGGACCGCCTAAATCCACTGAATGGTTGGAGGTGTTACTGATTCAAAACAATGGATCCTCCTATATCCACAGTTAGCTAAATTATTACAATAGAGCGCCAATCTACTGCAAGACGATAATTCTTAAGACAATGGACCGCCTATTTCCACTGAATGGTCGGAGGCCCTTTCTTCTAATTCTATGGATCCTCCAATATCCACTGAATAGCTAAATTCTTAAGACAATAGAGCGCCAATCTACTGAATTTGAGCCTATTATGCTTAGCGTAAATGAGTAGCTCACTCCCAAATTACAAGCAAGAGATTCTCTTCGTATCTTTAAAATCTGAAATACAAAAATGAAAAAAAATTAAGATATTAATAATCCTACAGCATAAATAAAACAAATCTTAACTATACTATAATTATGGATACATCTGAAATGTAAATGCAAGGTAGAACAGACCTGGAATGAATATAAACATTTCTACTCAAGTTAGTGGCGTAACTACACTTTTTCTTCTTCTTTTTTTTGGGGGGGGGGGGGGGGGGGGCAAGAAGGCAGTGACTTGACATGGGGGCTTTTAAGACAATCCAATACATATATATATATATGGAATAAAAAAGGACAACGCCATAGCCCGTCACACTAAGATGGAAAAATATAAGCATACAATATGTAGTTAAATACACCTGGAATAAAACAAAAATCGTTTAGAACACCTCGAAAATGTAGACGCAAAGTAAAAATCCTCCTGGAAAAAACAATATTAAACATTGGTTAACCTATTTGCATGCAAACATGAATAGAGGACACAATAAATTAATGATTTTATTTAAAACTTGTGCTCGAAATATAAATAATGCTAATAGATTTAGTCGGATAGCAGTAATTAAATTCAATCAGTTTACTTAAAGCGAAGAACTACTGCATTAAAAATTCAGTTAAAGTTGGGTTTCCTTATTTTAATTTATGAAATTGCAATTCTTGTATGAATAGAAAGTACTGAAAATTAATATCACTTATTAATATTAAAGGTCAAAGTTTTTTTTATCCAGAGAGGAAATTTATTTTTAGTTAATACACTGCATGCAATAGAGAAAACTATTATGATTGAATATTTGACTGCATACATATGCAAGGAAACCCATCTTTCAGCTTAAAATCCAAATGAATCTGCAGCAATAGTAGTTGCACAGGTGCAGAACGATCACAATAAAGGTTACTTGAATGATACAATTTCAATAATAGGTCATGGTCAAAAAAGATATTCATGTATCATAATTGGATTTCAAAAAAGCCAAATCAGAAGGGATGCAATTAATTATATCAAGTTTTGAGGAAATTTTCCTACATTTTTTTTAAAAATTAAATAGACTTAAAATAAACATGGACAATATACACCAATATACATAGGGGTTCATGTACAATAATGCCCAAAGCATCCTGCATTTATTTTCTTTTGTTCAAAAAAAGTTCTTACTTTTTCGGGGGTTGGTGGATTTATTACTTTCACAAGATCAAAGGCTATAACCCTAAATTTTTATGTAATTCTTCACGATCCATGAGAGTTAATTAACCCCTTAATATATCATATTTTCGATATAAGGACCCCAAACAATTATCATAAATAATTGGAATATTACGGACGGGCTGATGACGGTTATGCAAGGTAAATTTTCTCCATTAAGATTTTTAGCTTAATATCCCCAGGTCGACATTTTCTCTGAAATCTTGCACACCCGGTAGAAAAGGGACTCTAGTTTAAAGAGGTGTTCAGAGGTTTAGATGATTTGGTAGGGACTAAAAACAATGTACCTCTTTTTATTGACCTTGCCCAGGCAAATTATCTATGCAACTTTCATAGTCATTTCTAGGTTTGGCTATTAATCTTCATTTCCAAATATTTCTTAGCGATCTGCCTGAAACGTGGCGGAGTGTGATGCAGAGGGCGGTGGAGGATTGGGGTATTGAGCTCTTGCCATTGTCACGATATTTCTTGCAAATAAAAGGTAAACTTTTTTTTGGACCATGGACTCCACCCAGCTTGCACCACTCTAATTAAATTATATCATAGTGTGTACTGCATTAACGCTATTTATAAGTTTTTTTCTCTTGATTTCAATTACCATTGAATCACCCAATTGTAAATAATAACACCACAATCATACATTGTTTTAATAATTTCACAATATAATTTGTTTAAATATTCACTAAAGATTAAGTATTTACTAACATTACAAATATTAAAGGGCAGAGGGTGGCGAAGGATTGGGGTATTGAGCTCTTGCCATTGTCACGATATTTCTCGCAAATAAAAGGTAAACTTACTTTTTTTTGGACCATGGACTCCACCCAGCTTGCACCACTCTTAAGTAAATTATATCATAGTGTGTACTGCATTAACGCTATTTATAAGTTTTTTTCTCTTGATTTCAATTACCATTGAATCACCCAATTGTAAATAATAACACCACAATCATACATTGTTTTAATAATTTCACAATATAATTTGTTTAAATATGATGTTCTTTTAATTACTGCTATCCAATAGTTTACTTATTTCAATTGAATTAAAAGGTCTGTTTAAATTTTCACTAAAGATTAAAATATTTACTAAGACTAAAAATAGTAAAACTTGTTTTTATGTTTTTGAAAACGCATATTCTGCTTAAATTTGGTATACCTTGTAAATAAATCTCGAATACATAAATCATATTACTCATAAGATCTAAAATCATTATTCCAAACAACAAAGATAAATATTACTGTTAAAATAATTAGCTCTGTGAAACAGAATTTCAGATTGGTTACCCAGGTATCAAATATATATATATATATATATATTTACATATAAACATATACTGTATTAGGTTCATAATTTAACAATTACAATCTTAAAATACGTACTTAAAATGGAGCACACCTGAAATACAAAATATAATAATTAAATTTTACAGGTTGTCAATACCACATGTATATATTAATTCCACATGAAAACATTTTGAAAGAGCAAATCTGAATTGACCTGAGCAATGAAAGAAAATAAGTGGAAATTCAACTTAAGTGTTCATTTTTCATAAGCATACAAAATAATATGTGATCAAATCAATGTGCAAATAACTTACCACAGAATGTCTGAAAATATTCAATATATTTAAATCTGTACCAATTAGTGACTATCTATACCAGTAAATATTACAATATAGCTAAACTCATAAACACTGAAATAAAATTGTTATAAATAGAATCAAAATAAATCAAATCCGAGCAAATCTCTGTAATTTCATAATCAAGACAATCCAAACACTTTCATTTTCAAAAATAAGAGCTAGAACAGATATATTAAGATTTTGATTTTCAATAGGAGTGTTCGTGAGCAATGGACTAACTAAAAGACTAAACAGACATGGCAGAATTCACTAATAAATAATGCATACCTTCAAAGAAAATCTCTATTAATTTCAATCTGAAATCAAATATAATTTTAAACTTTTAGAATCATTTAACATTACTGATGATTAATAGTTAATCAAATTATTAACTTCTTTTCAATGTTTATTATATACATCTCATTTTGATATAGAACAAGTAAGAGTATTACAATTTGGGACAGCACATTAATTGGACATTTCAAGACTCGGTTCTTAATTATCTAAGGATAGAGAATATAACTAAAATGTAAAACGTAATGTTTAGTTTCCTGCTTTTTCTACAAAAGTCTATCCATGAAAACTATTTGAGTGAAACCTTTTCATATATATCTCATATGTCCTTGATTTAAATCCAAAGTTGTATAGGGTTTAATATCATACACATAATTCAAACACATTTCCAAATTTTATGTTTGTCTTCATGAGCTTGTTGAAAAAATATAACATGTCTGTTTCTAATATTATCTCGGATATTTTTGCTTAAACATTTTATAAATATATCCCTAAAATGTATTCACAACCATAATTCAAGTTGTCACTAGTAGGTAGTCATATAGTTTTGCTGATTATAATAATAATCCCGTAATGTTTTGACCTAATTAATACAGTAAACAAATAATTTTCGACAGTTTTTTCCCTTAATGTTAAATTTTATCAAATGAACTGCATTGAAAGTTAAACTTAAAATTGATTTTGTGTCAGAAATCAGAAATCAATAACCTATTGATGTAATATCATTGAGCAGCAGTGGCAGATGTGGCGTCAAGCAGTGTATGCTAACTCTTCTAGACACCTGATACCACTTTACATTATGAAATATTTATTCATTTATTGATATACTTCGTCACTAGCTGCTACCAATGTTTTGTCAATGTGTTTACACGGATTTCGAGATTTGTTTTGCGGTTGAGATTGTTCGTGCTTGGGTTATTATTTCCACCTCAGAAATTCCTTTTAAAATATAAAACACAGAAAATCTATAAAAAAAACTTAGTACATACCACAGAATGTGAAAGGTTTAATTGTTTCAACCACTCAATTCATGTATATAAAAAACAGTAAAGTTTTCAAAACTGAAATGCAAAATTTACATATAAACTTCAATAATGCTACACAAAATGCCATCTGACAGGATGGTCTGTCCCTTCCGAGACTTTTTCGTGTCAAAATTATACATTCGTACATATGGTGGAATTTGAATTGTCAAGATTGCTTACTATTTACTGTCAGTGAAGTTTAATAACATGTCATGGTACAGTATGAGTAAAAACTGTTTTACATATAACGACAAACAGGGAAAATGATCGTTAAATAGGTTATCCAATGGCAAACTCGTGGATATGGTTTTTATGCCACTCGTGAAAATATCACAAGCACTCATGGCATAAAAACCATATCCACTCGTAGCCATAGAATAACCTCTATGTATTTACCGAAAATTGGACCAATTTATTACATTCCAGTAAATACAAAATAGCGTTGGCAATCGTAATACGCCCACTTTTGTAATGACAGCCAATTCATCCGGAAGGTTGACAAGAGTTGTCAGTATATGAAAGATTCTGAGAGTGACTTTTTTATAAACATGTCAATTGTGATAAGTCACTGAAATATGAACAAAACAGGGGCAATAACTCATGTAATAACTAGTTTTTAAAATCGGCTAAAATAACTCTAGCTTCTATCGCGTACACAGGTTAATTTTAACGTTTTTTCACTGGCATTGCGCTATTTTCGAACTCATCCGAGATATTATCAAGATGAATACATATACCAAGTTTCATTCAAATTGGATAAAAACTCTAGCTTTTATCGCGTACACAAGTTAATTTTTACATTTTTCACTAAGTCAAGGGCACTAAGTCATAAACCGACTTCTGGAATTGCGCCATTATCAAACTCATCCGAGATATTATCAAGATGAATACACATACCCAGTTTCATTCGAATTGGATAAAAACTCTGGTGTCTATCGCATACATAAGAAATTGTTGAATGACTTCCAAAATACAACTTTCGTCAATATCTTCATTAGATTAAATTTTGTCTTAAAATAAAAGACATGCCAATTTGGTAATAGTGAAAAGCCGCCAGTTTGGATATGTTTTACAAAAATAGTTTTGATACCATATTTTGTCCACCATGACTGGCATGAGTTAGTTTCATTGTAGGCCTAAATTGGGTTCTCACCGATTCAGGTTACGGCACGATACTACTACTGCACACAAATAATATTTCCTTCAATAATCTTACCATATTATGTGTTTCTATAAACGGTAACGTCTTAGTAAACGGCGAGTCGTATTTTGGACTTTCAAATTATGCCAATATCTATGTGTACATGTGTGTTTGAAGGCTTAAATTACTTATGAGAATTATGGATCAGACAAGCTAAAAAATTCCAGATTTTGAGACCAAAAACAACATTTTCGATAACATGCAACAATGTTGTCGAAAGTCATGTTGACGAAAATGTTGTAAGTGTATACATTCCAAGTAACCCAACGTTGTCGGACCAAATTTTTTTCGTCGCAGTAGAATTAAAATAGGCTAAAACTTACCTAGCTTCACAAATTTGAAATCAATCGACACGCTTTTAATTGCAATGGACTATATTACTTCCACCCTTCTTTACTCCACGGCTAAAATGATGTAAAGAAGAACGATCAACATATGCACGAGATTTAGTCATATCGCCCACTAGCCATTTCGGCTCAGTAGCATTGTATCAGTTTAAAGGCTATTTCGACACACATTTATGCAAACGGTACCCGTAAAAATAACGCTGCCGAAGATTGCCAATTGACAAATGTCCACGCATTTCTAAATGAAATCTGAGATGGCAGAGAGCCAATGCTATTTGTAAACCTAAACTATCAAATTTAACATCAACAACCAATTAATTTACATTAAGATAAATCGACCTTATTGCGGACAAACACTCTCACTGATATCAAATTAATTTCATGTTTATTTGCAAAACAGGACATGAGACAATTAGGTACATTACTGTTGGACGGGAATAATAATGCTTAAGAGTTAGATATTTGATACAGATAAATTAGATAAATATATAGGCCCTATAAAATACTATCCCAGGAAAAAAATGTATTATCAACTTTTAATGATTTTTTGAGCATTCAATCTTAATCGTTGTATTTTAACTTTTAATTAAAGGACATTTTGTCGCATTTTGATTAAAAATAACTTTGCACAAAACTTCCAAATATTATATCGCGCAATTTTCTTTAAAACATAAAGTGTTATACATCATTAAAAAGAATAGATTAGGCACAATAAGAATATATACAAATTTGTGACGTATGAAAGTTAGGTCACGTGACAGAGCTATTTAATGTTAAAAATCGCAAATTTCAAATGGCCATAGAACCGGAAGTTAACATCGGACAACTAAAATGGATACATCAGTACATAGATCTGGTCAAGGGCAATAGCCTTTGTTCAGGTCACATGGTAAAAAAGTTCAAGGTCACGGGTTACAATTCTTTGAAATTTTGGCAATTACATTAAATACAATATACCGGAAATAGCAAAAAAGCAACATCGAATATCAAAATCGAATCACGTACTCTTTGGGGCAATCGACTAAGTTGTCCAAAAATACTACAATTACGAATTCCGCTCATAACCCCGAGTCCCCATTTTGAGTTTTACAAAAGTTAATCATATAAATATGGCGGCCGATCTATTACAACTGGGTCAAATTTCATTGATTGATTGTTTATATAGCATCACTTCAAAAATTTTGCAAAAAAAAAAAATCATATATCATATAAATTCCGGAAGTTAGATTTTAGATTTTAAAAGCGAATAACGTCAAAACCGGAAGTGTTATCGAAATTTTGAAAACAGATTTGAGTTTGCAATCAAAATGTCTATCTACCTGTAAGTTTTCAGGACGGTCAAAATAAAATTTGAAAAAAACACGCACAGTTACAATGAAACTTTGCACAAAATTTTCAAATTTTAAATCGCGCAATTTTCATTCAAACATAAAGAGTTTTATATCACTGGAAAGAGTAAAATAAGCACAATAATAATATATAAGAGTTTGTGACGTATGTTACTTGGGTCACGTGACAGAGCTGTTTAAAGTTGAAAATAGCAAATTTCAAATGGCAATAGAACCGGAAGTAAACATCGGACAACGAAAATGGATATTTCATTGGATAGATCTAGTCAAGGGCAATAACCTTCGTTCAGGTTACAAGGTCATAAAAGGTCAAGGTCATGAGTTACAAGTCTTTGAAATTTTGGCAATTACTTTAAACGTTATACCGGAAATAACAAAAAGGCAGTATTAAAAATCAAAAATCTAATCACGTACTTTTTTTGGCAATCGACTAGGCTGTCCTAAAATACTACTATTACGAATTCCGCTCATAACCCTGAGGCCCCATTTTGAGTTTTACAAAAGTTGGTCATAGAGGTATGGCGGCTTATTTTTTACTTCCGGGTCAATTTTTTTTAATTCATTGTTTTTGAATTGTCATTTCAATCATATTTCCGAAAACCATTTTTACATATCTTCAAAATTCCGGAAGTTGAAATTTTAACTTTAAGAGCCATTTACGTCAAAACCGGAAGTGATATCGAAATTTTGAAACTTGCATTTTGTTCACAATCCATATGCCTATATGCATGTATATTTTCAGATTCATCAAAATAAAATTGTAGAAGTTGAAAATTTTTTATAATTAAAACTAAAAAAAGTTAGGGACAAAAGTAAAAATTTTCAATTACTTAAAGAAGCCGTATTGTAGACATTAGTTTAAAGAAGTAACCTAAAAAAATCCAAGTAAAATCGGATGAAAAATAGAGCCGTGAAATGAAAAATTCTAAAATACACTTTCGTGCCCTACGTCATTTCCGGTTGGACAAAAATGCATCAAATTACATTTAAAAAATTTAGTTTTTCGAGTACATAAGAGAAATTGCATCAATGCATATGTGGCATTTACAGTTTTGGCTGGGCGCTCTGACCAGAATTTGAAGAAAAAAAAAAAAAAAAAAAAAAAAAAACATTCTGGAAACAAAGCAGTGCGTTCGATATCGAACGCACTGCAACTAGAACCGTGAAGACGGTACCGAGCAGTGCGCAACCCACTCTATACATGGATGAAATGTCACATATTTCAACCAATGATAAGAGTTTTACATATAAAAGCGAACTTGTCAAATTAATTACTCAATATCATTTGTGTGTCAGTAGAAAGTGCACTGCAAGATATGTTTGCAGGGATATTAAAATAAATGTAGAACTACAAGAAGTAGACAGAAAGATTAACTATGAAAACTTTAGCTTCTCGAACTCATCCGATATATTATCAAGATAAATACATAATAATATACCAAGCTTCATTCAAATCGGACAAAAACTCTAGTATTTATCGCGTGTACAAGAAATTGTTGACTGACGGACAGACAGGGGTGATGGCAATATACGTCCATATTTTCATGTGGTTGTATAAAAAGGCAGATAAAATGAACTCAGAAATACTAGCAGACAGACTAAATATAAGGGTGCAGAACTACAAGCAATCAGACCAAATAAAAGAGGCGCACGGCTACCAGTATACAGGCAGGGTTAACTAAAAGGGATGCGGGAATACCAGCAGACAGACAAACGAAACACGTACAGTTATAATGGAATTCGGCATATTACTTTCAAATTCTAAAACGCGGAATTATGATTCAAATACATAGTGTCATATAAATAATATGTAAATTAGGTCACGTGACAGATTTTTTTTTTTAAAGAATTTTGAAAAAAAAGCACTCACATTAACAATGGAATTCATCCAGATAAATACACATACCAAGCTTCATTCAAATCGAATAAAAACTCTAGCTTTTATCATATACACAAGCTATTTTTAACGTTTTCACTAAGTCAAGGGCAATAACTTTTAAACCGACTACTGGAATAGCGCCATTTTCGAACTCATCCGTGATATTATCAAGATGAATACATATACTAAGCTTCATTCAAATCGGATAAAAACTCTAGTCTCTATCGCGTGTCAAGAAATTGTTGACGGACAGACCGACGGACAATATACATCCATATTTTAATGTGGGCGTATAAAAAGGCAAATAAAATGGATTCAGAAATACCAGCAAACAAAAAGAGGTGCAGAACTACAAGCAGTCATACCAAATAAAAGGGGCGCACAGCTACCAGAATACAAGCAGGTTAACTAAAAGGGACGCGGGAATACCAGCAGACAGACAAACGAAACACGAACAGTTACAATGGAATTTGGCAGAATATTTCAAATTCTAGAACGCGGAATTATGATTCAAATACATTGTGTCATATATCATTGGATAGAGTAGATCAAGCATAGTAACGCCGAAAAAGAATTTATGACGTATGTAAATTAGGTCACGTGACAGAGCTGTTTAAAGTTAAAAATTGCAATTTTCAGAAGGCCATAAAACCGGAAGTAAGCAATTGACATCTAAAATGATTATACCATTGGATAGATCTCGTCAAAGGCAACCACTTTTGTTCAGGTCATAACGTCACTCAAGGTCAAGGTCACGAAATATGGGCCTTGTAAGTTTTGACAATTTCTGATTTATTTTAACCGGAAATAAAACAAAATTCGAATTGAAAATAAAAAATCGGTTTCCAATGTTTTGTGCGCAATCGATTGGAGATACCATAGACACTAATATGATGCAAATTCCATAATACCCGTAAGCCCCATTTTGCGTTTTATAAAAATATATCATTTAAATATTTTTGTGTTAAGATGTCAAATATATCACAAAAATAATTTTTCGAATATCTTCAAAATTCCGGAAGTTAAAATTTCAACTTTAAGAGCAAATGACGTCAAAACCGGAAGTGATATATTTTTTTTGAAATTATAGTTTTGTTTGAAATAAAAATGTCTATTCACCTGTAAGTTTTCAAATTGATCAAAATAAAATTGCAAAAGTTAAAAAAAATGTCAAAAAAGTGCTTCAAAAAGTCAGCGACAAAATTCTACAAGTGCGTGTTTTTTAAGAACTATCATGTAGACATTCGAATAATGAAATAAACAAAAAAAGTTCCATCAAAATCGGTTGAAAAACAGAGGTGAAAATGGTAGAAAACAAAAAATGGGTTTTTCTGTCATACGTCATTTCCGGTTAGACAAAAATACTTCATTTTACATTCATTTAATACCGTGCAGTCAGGTATCGTAGGAAATTTTCTGAGATAATGTGTGGTATGTTCCCTTCATACCGAAATAGCGTGACCAGAAATAGACAAAAAAAAAAAACAGTCATTATGAAAACAAAGCAGTGCGTTCGCTAGAACGCACTGCAATAAAAAAAAAAAAAAAAAAACTAGAACCGTGATAACGGTACTGAGCAGTGCGCAATTTAAACATCCTTGAACTGTTGCATTTTAGTCCTGCATATAAATTAGGTCATGTGACAGAGCTGTTTATAGTTAAAAATCTCAATTTTCAATCGGGTATTAAACCGGAAGTAAACATCGGAAAACACAAAGTAAAACATCATTTGATAGATTTTATCGAGGGCGATAGCTTTGGTTCAGATCAAAAGGTCATCAAACGACAAGGTCGCGAGTTTTGAGCTTTGAAAGTGTTTGTTATTGCTGAATTTCTTTAACCGGAAATAGACAAAACTTTTAATCGAAATTAGGAAATCAGCTGTCACCATTTTGTTAGTAATATATTGAAGATGCCATAGACATCAACATTATGTAAATCGGATGATATCCTGATCACTTATATCAATTTAAAGAAAAGTTGGTCATTTCAAGATGGTGGTCTACTAGTTACTTCCAGGTCCAATTATCCTTTTTTTTCTATGAATGTTATGTCATTTTATATCTTCAAACGAATGTGTCGACTCTCTTTAAAAATCCACAATTTAGGAACCACGTGTTTTTTCGCGCCAAAAAAGCCACGCAGTTAGCCTACTTTAGAACAATGAACAAAATTTCCAAATTAAAAAAAAAGCAAAATGATTTAAATATCTACTATTATATATCAAGAGGAGATAAAGCATAATAAGAAAAGACGATTTTTTGTGACGTACGTGAATTAGGTTCAAACTGACAATTTTCAAATGGCTATAAAACAAGAAGTAAATATTGGACAACAAAAATGGATTCACCATTGGATAGATCTCATTTTGGGCAATAACTTTTGTTCGGATCATAAGGTCAACAAATGGCAAGGTCACAAGTTATGAGCTTTAAAAGTGTTACAATAATTGCTGAATATCTTATACCGGAAATAGACAAACACCATAATCTAAATTAGCAATTCAGCTGCCCTCATTTTGTTGGCAATAGATTGAAAATGCCATAAACATCAAAATTATATAAATCAGATGTTGATTTAAAGAAAACATGTTCATTTCAAGATGGTGGCCAACGTGTTACTTCCGGTTACGATTTTGTCATATTTTTTTCTTTGTTAGTCATGTTCTTTCATATCTTAAGAAGAAATTGTTACCTATCTTATGAAATCCGTAATTCAGATAACACGTGTTTTTTTTCCGGCCAAAAAACCACGCAGAGTTACTATAGAACAAAGAATAAAATTTCAAATAGCAATTTTGATCAAAATATCTAGTGTTATATATCACTGGAAAGAGGAGATGAAGCGTAATAAGAAAAGAAGATATTTTGTGACGCGACGTCACGTGACAGAGCTGTTCAAAGTTCAAACTAACATTTTTTAAATGGCTATAAAACCGGAAGTTAATATTGGACAACAAAAATGAATACACCGTTGGGTAGATCTCATCATGGGCAATAACTTTTGTTCAGGTCATAAGGTCACCCAAATCCAAGGTAACGTGTAATGAGCTTTAAACATTTTGGCCATTTCTGAATATCTTTTACCGGAAATAGGCAAACATCATAATCGAAATTAGCAAATTGGCTGTCATCATTTTGTTGGCCATAGATTGGAAATGCCCTAGACATCAATATTATACCAATCAGATGATACCCTGTTCACTTCTCTCGATTTAAAGAAAACATGTTCATTTCAAAATGGTGGCCAGCTTGTTACTTCCGGTTACGATTTTATCATATTTTTTTCTTTGTTAGTCATGTTCTTCCATATCTTAAGAAGAAATTGTTACCTATCTTATGAAATCCGCAATTCAGATAACACGTGTGTTTTCCCGCCAAAAAAAACACACAGAGTTACTATAGAACAAAGAACAAAATTCGAAAAAGCAATTTTGATCGAAATATCTAGTGTCATACATTTTTGGAAACAGGAGATAAAGCGTGATAATAATAAAAGATAATTTGTGACGTACATGAATTAGGTCACGTGACAGAGCTATTTAAAGTAAAAAATTGCAATTTTCTGACGGCCATAAATCCGGAAGTAAACATCGGGCATCTAAAATGATTATATCATTGGAAAGATCTCGTCAAGGGCAACAACTTTTGTTCAGGTCACAAGGTCACTCAAGGTCAAGGTCACAAGATATGAGCCTTAAAAGTTTTGACTATTACTGAAAATTTTTAACCGGAAATAAAAACAAATCTGAATCGAAATTAAAAAATCGGCTTCCCATGTTTTGTTAGCAATCGATTGAAGATTCTATAGACATCATTTTTATTCAAATCGGATGATTCCCTGATTTTGAATTTCGATTTAAAGAAAAATCAGTCATTTCAAGATGGCGGCTAATATGAAATATCTGGGTCAGATTTTATCATTTCATATTTAGTCAATGATTATTCCTAGCACATTGCAAAAAGATTTTTTTGAATTTTTTCATAATTCCGGAAGTTAAAATTTCAACTTTGCAAGCGAATGACGTCAAAACCGGAAGTGATATAAATTTTTTGAAAATAAAATTTTGTTCGCAATCAAAATGTCTATGAACATGTAAGTTTTCAGATTGCTCAAAATAAAATTGCAAAAGTTAAAAAAGTTGTCTAAAAAAGTGCTCCAAAAGTAAGCGACAAAATTCTTAAAGTTCATGTTTTGATACTTTTATCTGAAAGCAAATCGATTAATGAAATAAACCAAAAAAATCCCATCAAAATCAGTTGAAAAGAAGAGGTGATAATGGCAAAAATCTTAAAACACATTTGTTTTCATACGTCATTTCCGGTTATGTGAAAATGTGTCATTTTATATTCATTCACTAATGAGCACATATTTATCGTGGGAAATCATGTCAGATTATGCGTGGCATGTGCAGTTTTGGCTGGGGATCGTGACCAGAATTCGAAAAAAAAAAAACTAGAGCCGTACCAAAACGGCGCTGGGCAGTGCGTCATCCTGGAAATTTTTCATAAATCATAAGGCACTAAGACTATGGCAAATGTTATGAAAATATGAACATTAAAAAACATCTAGTGAGATTTTCTTATTTTAAGGAATTAAAATAACTGTTTGTGGTCTGAATGCTTAAAAGATTAACGATTTGTTAGTTTTCGACTATAGTAAAAAATTTTCTTTTCTAATTTCAGGGTTGGCTTGTTTAATAGTGACCGCTTATAACCGATGTTGACTTAATAGTAGTTCGTCTGAAGGGAGAGTACTATCATTTAACCATTTTCAAAGCAAACATTTTATTTTGATTAATCATTTACAAGCCAATAACGTCAAAACCGGTAGTGATATCGAAATTTTGAAAATATATTTGAGTTCGCAATCAAAATATTTATCTACCCAAAGTTATCCTACCAAAGTTTTCAGAGCATTCGAATAAACTTTGAAAAAACACACACAGTTACAATGGAACTTTGCACAAAAATTTCAAAATTTTAATTGCGCAATTTTCATAAAGTGTTATATATCATTGGAAAAACAGATTAGACACAATAAGAATATATAAGAATTTCTGACGAATGTAAGTTAGGCCACGTGACAAATGGTTATAGAACCTGAAGTAAACATTGGACAACTAAATTGGACATACCATTGGATAGATCTAGTCAAGGGCAATAACCTTTCTTCAGGTCACAAAGTCAAAAAGGTCAAGGTTTAGATTTAAGTCTTTGAAATTTTGGAAATTACTAAAAACATTATACTGAGAAATAACAAGAAAGCAATATCGAATATCAAAAATCAAATTGCGTATTTTTTATGGCAATCGACTGAGCTGTCCAAAAATACTACAATCACGAAAATCGCTCATAACCCTGAGGCCCCATTTTGAGTTTTACAAAAGTTGGTCATATCAATATGGCAGCTGATTTATTACATCCGGGTCAGATTTTTTTAATTAATTATTTCTATAACATCATTTCTAATATATTGCCGACAAAAAATTTCAAATATCTTCAAAATTCCGGAAGTTGAAATTTGAATTTAAAAAGCGAATAACGTCAAAACCGGAAGTGATATCGAAATTTTGAAAACAGATTTAAGTTTGCAATCAAAATGCCTATCTACCAGTAACTTTTCAGAACGCTCAAAATAAAATTTGAAAAAAACACGCACAGTTACAATGAAACTTTGCTCACAATTTTCAAATTTTAAATCGCGCAATTTCAGTAAACATACAGAGTGTTATATATCTCTATAAAGAGTACATTAGGCACATTAAGAATATATAAGAATTTGTGACGTATGTAAATTAGGTCACGTGACAGAGCTGTTTAAAGTTGAAAATTGAAAATTTCAAATGGCTATAGAACCGGAAGTAAATATCGGACAACCAAAATGGATATATCATTTGATAGATCTAGTCAAGGGCAATAACTTTTGTTCAGGTCACAAAGTCAAAAAAGGTCAAGGTCACGAGCTACAAGTCTTTGAAATTTTGGCAATTTCTTAAAAAGTTATACCGGAAATGAGCAAAAAGCAAAATAAAAAATCAAAGATCGATTTGCGTATTTCTGGGGGAAATCGACTGAGCTGTCCAAAAGTACTGTAATTATGAATTCCGCTCATAACCCTGAGGCCCCATTTTGAGTTTTACAAAAGTTGCTCATATCAATATGGCGGCTCATCTTTTACTTTCGGGTCAAAATTTTTTAATTTGTTGTTTTTGCATTATTATTTGAATCATATTGCAGAAAAAAAAATTCAAAAAACTTTATAATTCCGGAAGTTGAAATTTTTACCTTACGAGCCAATAACGTCAAAACCGGAAGTGATATCGAAATTTTGATAATTGCATTTTTTTAACAATCAAAATGTCTATTGACTTGTACATTTTCAGATTGATCGAATTAAAATTGTAGAAGTTGAAAAATTTATAAATTTTAAACAAAAAGAGTTAGCGACAAAATTCAAAATTTGTAATTTCTTCAAGAAGCCGAATTGTAGCTTTGTGTTCTTGCAATTAAACACAAAAAATCCGATTAAAATTGAATCTAAAATAGAATCGTAAAATCGAAAATTCTAAAATACTCTTTTGTATCCTACGTCATTTCCGGTTGGATAAAAATGCGTCAAATTACATTTAAAAAATTTAGTTTTTCAAGTACAGAAAGGAAATCATATTAGTGCATATGTGGCATTTGCAGTTTTGGCTGTGTACTCTGACCAGAATTCGAAGGAAAAAAAAAAAAAAACTAGAGCCGTACCAAAACGGCGCTGGGCAGTGCGTCATCCTGGAAACTTTTCATAAATCATAAGGCACTAAAACTATGGCAAATATTATGAAAATATGAACATTAGAAAAGTTAAATCTAGTGAGATTATCTTATTTTAAGGAATTAAAATAACTGTTTGTGGTCTGAATGCTTAAAAGATTAACGATTCGTTAGTTTTCGACTATAGTAAAAAAAAATTCTTTGCTAGTTTCAGGGTTGGCTTGTTTAATAGTGACCGCTTATAACCGATGTTGACTTAATAGTAGTTCGTCTAAAGGGAGAGTAGGCTACTATCATTTAACCATTTTCAAAGCAAACATTTTATTTTGATTAATCATTTACAAGCCAATAACGTCAAAACCGGTAGTGATATCGAAATTTTGCAAATATATTTGAGTTCGCAATCAAAATATTTATCTACCCAAAGTTATCCTACCAAAGTTATCCTACCAAAGTTTTCAGAGCATTCGAATAAACTTTGAAAAAAAACACACAGTTACAATGGAACTTTGCACAAAATTTTCAAAATTTTAATTGCGCAATTTTCATAAAGTGTTATATATCATTGGAAAAACATATTAGACACAATAAGAATATATAAGAATTTCTGACGTATGTAAGTTAGGCCACGTGACAGCTGTTTAAAATTAAAAATCGCAAATTTCAAATGGTTATAGAACCTGAAGTAAACATTGGACAACTAAATTGGACATACCATTGGATAGATCTAGTCAAGGGCAATAACCTTTCTTCAGGTCACAAGGTCAAAAAGGTCAAGGTCTAGATTTAAGTCTTTGAAATTTTGGAAATTACTAAAAACATTATACTGAGAAATAACAAGAAAGCAATATCGAATATCAAAAATCAAATTGCGTATTTTTTATGGCAATCGACTGAGCTGTCCAAAAATACTACAATCACGAAAATCGCTCATAACCCTGAGGCACCATTTTGAGTTTTACAAAAGTTGGTCATATCAATATGGCAGCTGATTTATTACATCCGGGTCAGATTTTTTTAATTAATTATTTCTATAACATCATTTCTAATATATTGCCGACAAAAAATTTCAAATGTCTTCAAAATTCCGGAAGTTGAAATTTGAATTTAAAAAGCGAATAACGTCAAAACCGGAAGTGATATCGAAATTTTGAAAACAGATTTAAGTTTGCAATCAAAATGCCTATCTACCAGTAACTTTTCAGAACGCTCAAAATAAAATTTGAAAAAAACACGCACAGTTACACTGGAACTTTGCTCACAATTTTCAAATTTTAAATCGCGCAATTTCAGTAAACATACAGAGTGTTATATATCTCTATAAAGAGTACATTAGGCACATTAAGAATATATAAGAATTTGTGACGTATGTAAATTAGGTCACGTGACAGAGCTGTTTAAAGTTGAAAATTGAAAATTTCAAATGGCTATAGAACCGGAAGTAAATATCGGACAACCAAAATGGATATATCATTTGATAGATCTAGTCAAGGGCAATAACTTTTGTTCAGGTCACAAAGTCAAAAAAGGTCAAGGTCACGAGTTACAAGTCTTTGAAATTTTGGCAATTTCTTAAAACGTTATACCGGAAATGAGCAAAAAGCAAAATAAAAAATCAAAGATCGATTTGTGTATTTCTGAGGGAAATCGACTGAGTTGTCCAAAAGTACTATAATTATGAATTCCGCTCATAACCCTGAGGCCCCATTTTGAGTTTTACAAAAGTTGCTCATATCAATATGGCGGCTCATCTTTTACTTTCGGGTCAAAATTTTTTAATTTGTTGTTTTTGCATTATTATTTGAATCATATTGCAGAAAAAAAAATTCAAAAAACTTTATAATTCCGTAAGTTGAAATTTTTACCTTACGAGCCAATAACGTCAAAACCGGAAGTGATATCGAAATTTTGATAATTGCATTTTTTTAACAATCAAAATGTCTATTGACTTGTACATTTTCAGATTGATCGAATTAAAATTGTAGAAGTTGAAAAATTTATAAATTTCAAACAAAAAGAGTTAGCGACAAAATTCAAAATTTGTAATTTCTTCAAGAAGCCGAATTGTAGCTTTGTGTTCTTGCAATTAAACACAAAAAAATCCGATTAAAATTGAATCTAAAATAGAATCGTAAAATCGAAAATTCTAAAATATTCTTTTGTATCCTACGTCATTTCCGGTTGGATAAAAATGCGTCAAATTACATTTAAAAAATTTAGTTTTTCAAGTACAGAAAGGAAATCATATTAGTGCATATGTGGCATTTGCAGTTTTGGCTGTGTACTCTGACCAGAATTCGAAAAAAAAAAAAAAAAAAAAAAAAAAAAAAAAAAAAAAACATTCTGAAAACAAAGCAGTGCGTTCGGAATCGAACGCACTGCAACTAGATCCATAGGCTTTGCATGGTTCTGAGCAGTGCGTAACAGTTTTGGAATTACTTAAAAACTGTTTGTAAAAGGGTCTGTATTGGTATTATTTCTAGACAAAGAAAGCTACCACAACTAGCGAAACCTTGGATGTTACTTGTAAAGTCAAAAATCGCAAATTTGGATTGCTTACAAAACCGGAAGTATACATCGGTCAACAAATATGAATACATAGTCGGATAGATCTCATCGAGGGCACAAACTTTTGTTCAGGTCACAATGTCACCAAAGGTCAAGGTCACGAGGTATGAGTCTTGAAAGTTTTGGTAATTACTGAAAAAAATAAAACGGAAATGCAAGAAAGGCAAAACAGAAGAACAAAAATTGATTAACAATACTTTGAATGCAATCGACTGTAGTTTCCAAAAATATCAAAGTTACGAATTCCGCTCATAAGCCTGAGCCCATTTTGAGTTTTACAAAAGTTAGTCATATCAATATGTCGGCCGATTTGTAACTTTCGGGTTAAATTTTTTTATTTCAAATTGTTGATATACCATAATGTTAAATATTGCAAAAAACAAATTTCAAATATATTCAAAATTCCGGAAGTTGAAATTTCAAATTTACAAGCTAATTACGTCAAAACCGGAAGTGGTATCAATTTTTCGAAAACAGATTTTAGATTGCAATCGAAATATCTTTCCATCTGTAAATTTTCAGATCGATTGAAATAAAATTTGAAAAAAACACGCACAGTTACAATGAAAATTTGCACAAAGTGTTCAAATTTTAAATCGTGCAATTTTAATTTAAGTGTATATTGTCGTACATCATTGGAAAGAGCAAATTACGCATAAAATGATTGTTAAATCATTTTTGACGTATTTACGCTAGGTCACGTGACAGGGCTGTTTACAGTCAAAAATCACAAATTTCAATTGCCTATAAAACCGGAAGTATACATCGGATCACAAACATGAATATATCATTGGATAGATTTCATCAAGTGCAATAACTTTTGTTCAGGTACCAAGGTCACCAAAGGTCAAGGTCAAAAGATATGAGCCTTGAAAGTTTTAGTAATTGCATAAAAAATCAAAACGAAAATAAAAAAAAAATTCAAATCAAAATTCAAAAATCGGCGGCTAGACTTTTTTAGCAATCTATTGTAGTTTCCAAAAATACTAAAGTTACGGATGCCGCTCATAACCCTGAGGCCCCATTTTTAATTTTATAAAAGTTACTCATATCAAAATGGCGGATGATCTGTTACTTCTGGGTCGGATTTTTTTATTTCAAATTGTTGTTATAACAAATTATAACACAATGAAAAAAACCAATTTGAAATATCTTCAAATTTCCGGAAGTTGGAAATTTAAATTTACAAGCTAATTACGTAAAAACCGGAAGTGGTATCAAAATTTTGAAAACTGCGTTTTGTTTAGAATCAAAATGTCTATACACCTGCAAATTTGCAGATCGATCGAAATAAAATTGTAGAAGTTGAAAAAAACGCAAAAATTAAAATTAAGAAAATAGTCAACTAAAAGTCAAAATTGTAGAAGTTTAAAACCTTTATTTAGTAGCGTACAGTTATAGAAAACAGTTCAAAACAGTTTGATAAAAATCGGATCAAAAATAGAGACGTGAGATTCCAAAAACCAAAATTGTGTTTTTCGGTCTACCTCATTTCCGGTTTGTCAAAATGGCACCAATTTATATTTAAAAGTTCATGGTCAACAATTTATCGTAGGGTATTGAACAAATCTGTATGTGGCATGTTGCCTTCTTACTAAAATAGCGAGTGTAAAATTCGAAAAAAAAAAAAAACTAGAGCCGTACCAAAACGGCGCTGGGCAGTGCGTCATCCTGGAAATCTTTCATAAATCACAAGGCACTAAGCAAATGGTTACGAAAATATTAATATTAAAAAAGTTAGAAACATTTTTTCTAGTCTAGTTACAGCATGATAGCTTTAATAAAGATTACCAATAAAAATAGTAGTTCTCTCCCTTCAACTGTTTTGACGATAATTGTTAGCGTTATTTAATATAATGTGTTAGCGTTTTGGTGATGTTTTTTACTTCTTTCGTTTAGTATCGCCAAAACTCAAGTTAATTACAGGTTGAAGGGAGAGCACTATCATTTAACCATTTAGACAACAAACATATTATTTTAGGTAATTAGCCAATAACGTCAAAACCGGTAGTAATATCGAAATTTTGAAAATAGATTTGAGTTCATAATCAAAATGCTTAGCTACCCACAAGTTTTCAGAACATTCAAATAAAATTTGAAAAAACACGCACAGTGACAATAGAACTTTGCACAAAACTTCCAAATATTATATCGCGCAATTTTCTTTAAAACATAAAGTGTTGTATATCATTAAAAAGAATAGATTAGGCACAATAAGAATATATAATGATTTGTGACGTATGAAAGTTAAGTCACGTGACAGAGCTATTTAAAGTAAAAATCGCAAATTTCAAATGGCCATAGAACCGGAAGTAAACATCGGACAACTAAAATTGATACATCAGAACATAGATCTGGTCAAGGGCAATAACCTTTGTTCAGGTCACAAGATAAGAAAGTTCAAGGTCACGAGTTACAATTCTCTGAAATTTTGGCAATTACATTAAATACAATATACCGGAAATAACAAAAAAGCAGCATCGAATATCAAAATCGAATCACGTACTTTTTGGGGCAATCGACTAAGCTCTCCAAAAATATTACAGTTACGAATTCCGCTCATATCATCGAGGCCCCATTTTGAGTTTTACAAAAGTTAGTCATATAAATATGGCGGCCGATCTATTACAATTGGGTCAAATTTCATTGATTGATTGTTTATATAGCATCATTTCAAATATATTGCAAAATAAAAAAATCATATATCTTCAAAATTCCGGAAGTTAGATTTTAGATTTAAAAAGCGAATAACGTCAAAACCGGAAGTATTATCGAAATTTTGAAAACAGATTTGAGTTTGCAATCAAAATGTCTATCTACCTGTAAGTTTTCAGGACGGTCAAAATAAAACTTGAAAAAAACACGCACAGTTACAATGAAACTTTGCACAAAATTTTCAAATTTTAAATCGCGCAATTTTCATTCAAACATAAAGTGTTATATATCACTGGAAAGAGTAATATAAGCACACTAATAATATATAAGAATTTGTGACGTATGTTATTTGGGTCACGTGACAGAGCTGTTTAAAGTTGAAAATCGCAAATTTCAAATGGCAATAGAACCGGAAGTAAACATCGGACAACAAAAATGGATATGTCATTGGATAGATCTAGTCAAGGGCAATAACCTTTGTTCAGGTTACAAGGTCATAAAAAGTCAAGGTCATGAGTTACTAGTCTTTGAAATTTTCGCAATTACTTTAAACGTTATACCGGAAATAACAAAAAGGCAGTATTAAAAATCAAAATTCTAATCACGTACTTTTTTTGGCAATCGACTGGGCTGTCCTAAAATACTACTATTACGAATTCCGCTCATAACCCTGAGGCCCCATTTTGAGTTTTACAAAAGTTGGTCATATCAATATGGCGGCTTATTTGTTACTTCCGGGTCATTTTTTTTTCATTCATTGTTTTCGAATTGTCATTGCAATCATATTTCCAAAAAAAAATTTCACATATCTTCGAAATTCCGGAAGTTGAAATCTGAAAATTTAAAAGCCATTTTCGTCCAAACCGGAAGTGATATCGAAATTTTGAAATTAGCATTATGTTCACAATCGAATTGCCTATATGCCATTTTATTTTCAGATTCATCGAATTTAAATTGCAGAATTTGAAAAAAAAATATAATTAAAACTAAAAAAAGTTATCGACAAAAGTAAAATTTTAAATTGCTTGAAGAAGCCGTATTGTAGACATTAGTTTAAAGAAATAACCTAAAAAAATCCGAGTCAAATCGGATGAAAAATAGAGCCGTGAAATGAAAAATTCTAAAATACGCCTTTTTGTCCTACGTCATTTCCGGTTAGACAAAAATGAATCAAATAACATTTAAAAAATTTAGTTTTTCGAGAAAAGTAGGCAAGTCGAATCAGTGCATATGTGACATTAGCAGTTTTTGCTGGGCGCTCTGACCAGTATTTGAAGAAAAAAAAAAAAAAAAAAAAAAAAAAAAAAAAAAAAACATTTTGAAAACAAAGCAGTGCGTTCGAAATCGAACGCACTGCAAAAAAAAAAAACATTCTGAAAACAAAGCAGTGCGTTCGAAATCGAACGCACTGCAAATAGTCATTATGAAAACAGAGCAGTGCGTTCGCTAGAACGCACTGCAAAAAAAAAAAATAAACATAACGAAAACAAAGCGTGACAAATCGATAGATTTGCCACGCAAAAAACATTGTACATTACATCTATTTTATTATGTGTTACCGTGTTGACAGATCTGTCACCGTTTTCACCGAAAAATCTTGTTACCGTTTTTACAGAATTGTTACCGTTTTAACTTGTTATCGTTCTAACTGGCATTCATTCCTACAGATCATTTTGAGGTTTTTTTTCGCCAATTAAAAACATCAATTTAATGACACGAGCTGCAATAAAAAAAAACTTAAACGCAACGATAAATTTGATCCTAGGCCAATTAGGTACCTCAATAATTAACATTATAACCTTATAATCAAGGAGCAGAATTATTAATGTAGGCCTAAAAATTTACAATATGTTGGTCTCCCAAACGTTAAACGTTCTCTAAGAGAGAGGTCATCCTTGTGAAACCAATTACCCATATAAGGTGCTATAGATATAATATCAAGGTTCACAAGAGTATAGAAGCAATTTTGAAATCATAAGGAACTATGAATTCAAGATTTTGATGGTAAAGCTTAGTCACCTATAATTAACCTGTTCAAACGGCTTAATAAATGAAATGGAATGACGTTTTACGTCCTGCTTTTCTGCTTTTCTGTGTAGTGGGCATTAGCTTACTCTTATTTCGATAACCAAATGACAAAGATCTTTAACGTACACAGCCTGTAGCACACGGGGTGTCGATTTATTGTTTATCAAAGAATTACCATTTATCTTTCGTTTCATAATACCCGGTTGAAAAAGCTAGTTGTTTTTAATTGAAAAAATAGCTTAAAATGATTTGTAAAAATCTTGTCAGAATAATAACGACACTGTGGCTTTCCGTTAGCAACACGAGCAATAATGATATGCAGAAAATGTCACGTGGTCTAAATTAATTTCCGTGATATTCAAAGCTCTAAATTACGATCCGAAGATTACGATTCAGTTATTACGATTCAATGTTGAAGTTCCGAAGATTACGATTCAGTTGATACGATCCAGTGGTGAAGTTCTAAAGATTACGATTCAGTTGATACGATCCAGAGGTGATGTTCCAAAGATTACAATCCGCGTTCTGCGTTCTACAAAGTCTACGGTCTAAATTACGTTCTAGAAAGACTAAAGTCATGAAATAGGACATATTATACGTAAAACATACTTAGATTTATAAGATTCGTCTTTTCTACCTTAGAAATGACTACGTGATTTTAAGAATTTGTACAATCAGATTTGGATCCTATTTTGAACCAAATACAGCGCCATAGGCTTACGCCTATATGACCCCTCTCCATATACAATTTATATACAATAATATAAGTTAGAAAAATAAATAAATAGGGAATGTTTTTACTAAAATAAACGTATTTACAATATTTTTAAAGATATCTATGGGAATGGTTAAGCTGTTTTGATGGGAATAATAATATAATAAAAGGTTTATAAATAATATTTCAGAATCGTTTTGATAGGGAAATAAAAGTATGAACATTTTTAAAAATTTCATCTGACTCTAGCTGAGAGTCTGTTCCATTAAGTAAAATATCTATAGTTAAAAGTTTTGGTGGTAATTTATGTATCGACTTGTTTCGGGAATCCAAATGTAAAGAGCAGTGGATGAGGTAGTGTTCGGCGTCTTCGAAATAGTGGCCAGAAACACATGCAGGCTGCTCCGAAACGTGACGTAAAACTTTATGGCCATTCAGATCACTACAGGAAAGACGCAAACGGCAATGTAGTATTTGATTTTTTCGAGATCCTAAGTAAAAGTGTGATGGAACTATATGGTCAGAAGTTTTTAGTGAAATTTTGAAGGTTGATACAGATTCGATAGATTTCTGAGTTTCTAGTAACATATTCCAATCACGGATTGATGATGGAATAAATGAATTGTAAAATAGGTTGGTTCTGCAGTTATATTCTAGTAGGTGTCCATTGTTTCTGAGATTATAATTAGTAAATTTGAATTCAATAAGGTCTGATAAATAAGGTGGGGTAAGATCGTTCAAAATTTTGTACGTCATTATGAGTTTGTGCCGTCTCCGCCTTTCCTGCAAGGTGGTAAATCCAGTTTCTTTATAAAGTAAGTGGTGACTGGTTCCTCTCACAGCACCGCATATTGTCCTGAGTGCATCAAGTTGAATATTTTCTAGTTTTGTAGTTAGTTCTGCTGTGCTCCCATCCCATATAATATCGCAATAGTCAAAATGAGGAAGAATGAAAGACGTATAGATAGTATGGAGAGATTTTCTACCAAGACGATGTTTCAGAGATCTTAAGCGATTTACAAGTTTACTAGTTTTTGTTATAATCGACCAAATATGTTTATCCCATTGACAGTTTGTTTGAAAAGTGAGCCCTAGATGTTTATGTGAAATAACTTCTTGAATAGGTGTATCATCAAGTTTTAAAGTTGGTAGAAGCAGGTTCCTTTTAGTAGCAAGTGCAAGTGTTTCAGTCTTCAGCGGGTTGAAGGAAACCAGCCACGTTTTTGACCAATTATTAATAGTTTCAAGGTCACGATTCAGAACATCCGCGCATGAGTTTGGGTCACCAATTTTAATATATAGGCTTGTATCGTCGGCAAAGAGGCGGATATTGGATTGGATATTTTCAACAATGTCATTTATATAGATAAGAAATAGTAATGGACCAAGGACAGAGCCCTGTGGAACACCAGCAGGGACTGATCTGGAATCAGAGGAAACTCCACTCACGATAACACTCTGTTGTCTGTTTCTAAGATAATTTTCAAACCAAAAGAGGAGGTCCCCTCTGATCCCAGCAGCCCGAAGCTTATGACAGAGTCCAGCATGCCAGACTCTATCAAAATCTTTACTGATGTCACAGAACACTGCCCTTGTGTATTTTCCTTGGTCGATGGCTTGACAAAAAAAGTGCGCAAGGTCTATTAGTTGATAGGTAGTGGATTCGCCGTGCAAGAAACCGCTTTGCAAATGAGTTATTATAGTGTTGGCCCTGAAGAAGTTGAAGACATGTTTATAGATACATTTTTCGAATATTTTAACTACAATGCTGAGAAGTGATACGGGTCTATAATTACTACAGTTTGAAGGTTCTCCTTTCTTAAGGATGGCTGTGACGTTCGCTGTTTTCCAAATAAAAGGTACATGATGTGTTGAAAGAGATAAGTTAAACAAAGTACAGGTGAGCTAATTTCAGATTTGATATTTTTCAAGAGTTTTCCGCTGATTTGGTCTGGGCCACTTGCTTTTGTTGTATCAATGCAGGAGATAAGGTCTTCAACTTCTTCGGGTGTTAGTAGGATGTGAGTAAGTGAGTTTTCGTTTTGAGAAAGTTCAGGAAGTGGTGCATTGTTGGAGTCCAACTGTGACTGGTTAATGAAAAAGTTATTTAAACAATTGGCTTTGTCTTCAGGAGTAAAGACTGGAATACCGTTGTTGATAAGTGGGGGTAGATTGTTTTTAGGGTTGTTCTGCTTTTTCACATACGAGTTGACAAGCTGCCACCATTCTTTGTTACCAAAACTTTCATTTTCGTTAATTTTAAAATCAATGTTGTCAAAATATTCCTTTTTACATTTTCGAATCAATGATAATATAGTCGTTTCGGATTTTTCTAAAGGTTTGCCAATCAGTTTCAGAATTCGACCTTACTGCTTTTTTGTGAATTTTATTTTTTCGTCTGCTCATGTTTCTAATTTGATTGTTCTAATAGTTACGGTTTTGTTTTCAATGTAGCAATTCTTATCAACTCGGCTGTGAAAGATATAGACGCATTTTCAATATCAGCTTTATCAACAAGGGTACTCCAGTCAGTACTCCTAACGTCTTGTCGTAGTTGGTCATAATTAGCGTCCCTATAATTCCAGATAGTACGTTTGAAAGTGGATAGTTTTGGAGATTTGAAGGTCAACTGACAATATACAGGGTTATGGTCACAAAGATTATCTAAACAGCCAGATGAAGAAACATAATTTGAACAATTTGTTAAAATAACATCAATAAGAGTTTTTGTTCCGTTAGAATCGATTCGTGTGGAATCTATAATAAGCTGCTGAAAGTCGAATAAATGTATAGCATCATGTAAAATCGATTTTTGTTTAGTTAAGAAGTTGATATTAAAATCACCAAAAATAAAAATGTTTTGTATATTTGAAGTGGCTGCCAATGAAATTGAGTCGAAAATAGATTTATTTGATTCTTTATTTGAGTGTGGAGGTCTGTAAAAAGTGCCAATAAGAAATTTAGTGTTGTTTATTAACGTTTCTATCCAAATACCCTCTATATTGTCAGTATCAAGATCATGCCTACGATGAATTAGATAATTGTCCCGTATATATAGAGCCACCCCGCCCCCATGTCCGTCTGTCTTTTCGAATTGGTGGGTGGAAATTAGAGATAGAAAGGGTGTCGGAGTGTGCATTTTTGTCAAGCCATGTCTCTGTTAAAAGTATAAAATCAAAATTTTCAGAATATTCAGCTTTGATAAGATCAAGAGATGTTATGTCTTTTGAGATTTTCTTACATTTATCATGTCATTTAATTTAAAGGCGATAAGCCACCATTTCCGTGAGGCAATCAGACCTCTTATTCGATGTATTTTTGAAAGAATTGTGTGATTTGTTTACAGTTCTAGTACCTCTGAAGACTATTATTATTATTATTTATTAAAGGAATACTACTTCTTAGAATTAACAAAAATTCTAAACTTTCAAATTTGGTCAATAGGAGTATATTATATTCATCAGGGAACTTACTTGGTGGCATAAAAACTATGATTATATACAATCATTGAAAAACGATGACTCAAATCTTAAGCGTTTTTCAATTACAACGTTGAATTGTATGGATAATTACATAGTTTTATGGGTTTATTTGATTCTGTTTGTATACTTTGGACACTGTTGATGAATATATATTCTTATTGATCAAGTTTGAGAACTTAATTTTTTGTTCATTCTAATCTAAGACAGTGGTTCCCAACCTTTTTCATACCCCTGAAATATACCCCATGGCCTCGAGAACATGGATCCCAGGTTGGGAACAACAGTTCTAAGTGGTGGTATCGCTTTAACTAACACATATTACATTTCTTTTCTGCACAGGTTGTATTATATATGAAAAGAAAAAAAATTCCTTATAAGTTTCTTTCTTTTGGTTCGTTGCTTTTGTAATTTAACAATTAAACTAGGGTATGCATACAATTGAATTATTATATAAACTACTCTTACGAAACGTATATATTTATCACGTCATTTAAAGCGATTAGCCGCCTTTTGAGTGGACCTTCAGACTATAATAAAATCAAATATATTATGTATAGAAAAAGAAGAACTTGCTTTATCAAATATACATATAAAGGCAAAAGATGAGCTATTGATTGAAAAAGTGGAAAACAAATAAAGTTGATGTATTTTTGAAAGAATAGTGTTATTTGTGTACAGTTCAAGTACTTCTGAAGACTATTATTATAATTTACAATCATTTCCCTTTAAACTGGTGTATTAATAAACTTTCGGAAATCCCTATAACTAATTTGTCAATTTTATTACTTAGGCCTAATCGAAGAAGCCTATTTTGATGACTTTAGGCCTGCCAAGTTATTATATGCAAATCGGAACTTTTCAACGCAACAATTGGCTGTGATCCAAAGATACTTATAAAATAAGTTTAATTTAGATTTGTATACCAACAAGGATCTTAATTAGGTACGTAGCTATATTATATATAGTTATCATATGCCAACTGAAACTTTGGCTGTGATCAAAAGATACTTATAAAATAAGTTTAATTTAGATTTGTATACCAACAAGGATCTTAATTAGGTACATATAGCTATATTATATATAGTTATCATATGCCAACTGAAACTTTGGCTGTGATCAAAAGATACTTATAAAATAAGTTTAATTTAGATTTGTATACCAACAAGGATCTTAATTGGGTACGTAGCTATATTATATATAGTTATCATATGCCAACTGAAACTTTGGCTGTGATCAAAAGATACTTATAAAATAAGTTTAATTTAGATTTGTATACCAACAAGGATCTTAATTAGGTACATATAGCTATATTATATATAGTTATCATATGCCAACTGAAACTTTGGCTGTGATCAAAAGATACTTATAAAATATGTTTAATTTAGATTTGTATACCAACAAGGATCTTAATTGGGTACGTAGCTATGTTATATATAGTTATCATATGCCAACTGAAACTTTGGCTGTGATCAAAATATACTTATAAAATAAGTTTAATTTAGATTTGTATACCAACAAGGATCTTAATTAGGTACATATAGCTATATTATATATAGTTATCATATGCCAACTGAAACTTTGGCTGTGATCAAAAGATACTTATAAAATAAGTTTAATTTAGATTTGTATACCAACAAGGATCTTAATTGGGTACGTAGCTATATTATATATAGTTATCATATGCCAACTGAAACTTTGGCTGTGATCAAAAGATACTTATAAAATAAGTTTAATTTAGATTTGTATACCAACAAGGATCTTAATTGGGTACGTAGCTATATTATATATAGTTATCATATGCCAACTGAAACTTTGGCTGTGATCAAAAGATACTTATAAAATAAGTTTAATTTAGATTTGTATACCAACAAGGATCTTAATTAGGTACGTAGCTATATTATATATAGTTATCATATGCCAACTGAAACTTTGGCTGTGATCAAAAGATACTTATAAAATAAGTTTAATTTAGATTTGTATACCAACAAGGATCTTAATTGGGTACGTAGCTATATTATATATAGTTATCATATGCCAACTGAAACTTTGGCTGTGATCAAAAGATACTTATAAAATAAGTTTAATTTAGATTTGTATACCAACAAGGATCTTAATTGGGTACGTAGCTATATTATATATAGTTATCATATGCCAACTGAAACTTTGGCTGTGATCAAAAGATACTTATAAAATAAGTTTAATTTAGATTTGTATACCAACAAGGATCTTAATTATATATATATTTTTTGTTCCAAATTTTGTTTGACAGATAAGAACGCACCGAAATCGATAAATTAAAGATAAATGGTTTACGATTCTAAAAATTGGACTAGTAAGTTTGTAGGTTTTGTCAGGAACCCCCTGGGCCTTGAATATATTTACTAGAACTGCATACGCGTTTTATGACGTCACTACACCAGAGATCTACCGGAAGCTACTATTGATCAGATCACTGATAGTAACGTCATAAAACGCGTTTAGTGGAATTACAAGAACCATAGACGTCGGAATGGAAATTGGAATGGCGCAAATAGATGCTATCAGTGTCCCCAATACACATACAAAGTTTGGAAAACCTCTTTACATACAATCACTTTTACATTTAGATATCATTTTCTGTATAAGTGTTTTCTATTTGAGCATAGTGTCAATTAAATGCGAGTTGTATTTTTGACTTTCAAACACTGATAATTATTACTACACATGTCGAGAGAGAGAGAGAGAGAGAGAGGGGTGAACATTATTACAGATTAGATTAGGTAAAATATTCCAGGTTCGGAATCTAACATTTCATTGTCGAACAAAGTGAACATATATCTTAAAATAAAGTCTAGTATATATAATTATTATATTATTTCTGTTATTTCTGAAAAGGAATTTTCAGCGTTTTCGGAGATTGACGAGTGTCTTTAGTCGATATTCTTCAGAAGCATAGCTCAAACTAGGATTTATTTCCATATGGGGAAGGAGTTTCAATCAATAATCAAATTCGCTTGGAAATGTCAGATATTTGCGTTTCGGTGTGTTTAATTCTCAAAATTTTCTTGTGTTGGTCCCAAAGTCCTTACACAAATAAACCATTAGGCCTACTTCGTCAGAAAATGTCGGGAATTTGTGTTTCCATGCGTCGAATTCCCAAATTTTCTTGTGTTGAGCTCGCAGTCCCTTTCACATCTCAGAAAATTCTTTTTCCTGGCGTCCTCGTTAGCAATGAAGATATTAGTATTTCTATAGAGGTTATTACTTTAATGCGGAACAATTCACTGCTCCTAAGAGAGCCGAGTCGGTGGGGAAAAAAGTTGTAGGGAATTTTTTTTCATCATCGCCCCACCCCCACCCAATAGATGTTAGAAGTGTCCCTCATACACATAAAAAGGTCTAAAACCCTATTTACAATCACTTTAGGTGTAAAAGGGGCTTATGTATGTATTTTATATAACTTATTTTTATTTCTATAGGGAAATGACACATTTTTTCGATTAATCGGAAGGTTGACAGTTTTGTCCGTTGTATAAACACCCAAGATGTCTTTTGTAAGTAAAATAAAACAAATTTAGAGTATTAGTATGATACTCTGCATTTTGACAATTCTCTTTTATAATTATTGCATAATTATTGCTATGTTGCTTTAATACTCATATTCATTTCTTTAATACTCTATATAAGTTACATCGTGTTATATTTATCGATTTAATGCTGGGGGCACACGAGCGTATGTTTTCGCCCGATCGTGGCGAAATCGCCCAAAAAAATACGCTCGTGTGCCCGGTCTAATCGACCGCGATTTTTTACAGCCGTTCAAATCACCGACATCAAAAATGTAATGCTAGGCGCACACGAGCGTATTTTTCGCCCTATCGCGGCGAATTTTATAATCGCCCGAAAAAATACGCTCGTGTGCCCGGTCTAATCGACGGCGATTTCTTACGGCCATACAAATCGCCGACATTAAAAATGAGACATTTTCGGCCGATTATTTTCACCGGAGATTAAATTTGCCTGCAAATTCGCTAGTGTGCCCCTACCTGGCGTATTTTATCAGCCGATCGAGGCCTTTCAACCAATCAGGCGTCATGTATATCGTGACGTAATGTTTACATCTTCACTTCATGTTTAAATAAAATGGTCGATCCAGAATTTTGGAGTCTGCAAAAAGAAAAAGAATTGGTGGCTCTGTGGTCCCAGAGGTCATGTCTATTTGATATATAGACCCCTGCCTACCGGGACCGTATGGCCAAGGAGGTAGCCTTTAAAGAATTGGGTCAGCGGCTTTATCCCAATGATACTCTGTATTATTTTAATAATCCTTCATATTTATCTCCATGATACTCTGTATTGTTTTACTAATTTTTCAAATTATCTCAATGATACTTTGTATTGTTTTACTTTGGTATTGGTATTGGTTTATTTCACATCACGACCTCTTACGAGGTTACAGCGAAGTACATATTAATACATAACGATAATAATAAATGTAATATAATTATAGGAAATACAAATTTATCTGACGACACTATTTAAAATTAGACATAATAAGATTAATAAATTTACAAAGCTTTGATAATTTCATTATGCTCGTTATATTCATTATACTTTGTATTGTTTTACTAATCCTTCATATTTATCTCAATGATACTCTGTATTATTTTAAAAATCCTTCATATTTATCTCAATCATACTCTGTTTTATTTTAATAATCCTTCATATTTATCTCAATCATACTCTGTATTATTTTAATAATCCTTCATATTTATCTCAATGATACTCTGTATTATTTTAATAATCCTTCATATTTATCTCAATGATACTCTGTATTGTTTTACTAATCTTTCATATTTATCTCAATGATACTTTATATTATTTTAATAATCCTTCATATTTATCCCAATGATACTCTATATTATTTTAATAATTCTCCATATTTATCTCAATGATACTTTATATTATTTCAATAATCCTTCATATTTATCTCAATGATACTCTGTATTATTTTAATAATCCTTCATATTTATCTCAATCATACTCTGTATTGTTTTACTAATCTTTCATATTTATCTCAATGATACTCTGTATTATTTTAATAACCCTTCATATTTATCTCAATGATACTCTTCATTATTTTAATAATCCTTCATATTTATCTCAATGAAACTCTGTATTATTTTACTAATCCTTCATATTTATCTCAATAACACTCTGTATTATTTCAATAATCCTTTATATTTATCTCAATAACACTCTGTATTATTTCAATAATCCTTCCTATTTATCTCAATCATACTCTGTATTATTTGAATAACCCTTCATATTTATCTTAATGATACTCTGTATTGTTTTACTAATCCTTCATATTTATCTCAATGATACTCTGTATTATTTTAATAATTCTCCATATTTATCTCAATGACACTCTGTATTATTTTAATAACCCTTCATATTTATCTCAATGATACTTTGTATTATTTTACTAATCCTTCATATTTATCTCAATAACACTCTGTATTATTTCAATAATCCTTCATATTTATCTCAATGATATTTTATATTATTTTAATAATCCTTCATATTTATCCCAATGATACTTTATATTATTTCAATAATCCTTCATATATATCTCAATGACACTCTGTATTGTTTACATTGTGTAATTTCGGGGTTTCACCCTAGTTTGACGCGATGTATCCCAGTCGTTGGTAAACCGATCTCCTTTAAAAGTTTTAGAGGACGCCCTATATATATCGGGTGTCCCAAAAAAAACGTCCCCAACTTTGACGAAAAGTATCTCAGCTGCTGACGAGCCGATCTCTTTCAAAATTCTTACAAATTTACTTCAACATGTCCTTGCTAAACCCTGAAAATATGAAAGTCATCGAACAAAAATTGTACGAGTACTGCCTCGAACAAAATAGCAGATCATAAAATTCAATATCGGAGCAAATAACATATTTGAATTTGTGTCCATTTTGCCTTCCTCACAACCACCAATATCCAACATTTTCCATCCTGATAAACTCTCTCGGATCACATCTAAAGGTACCACTCAAGAAGCGACCATCCTGCATTTCAGTTCTTTTTAAATCAGTGTGTCCCCCTAACCCAAGTGCAGTACACCTGTTTCTTAAGAGATTCCCATACTGCCCGTGCCCGGAGTAATTATCATCACCAGTGGAACAAACTGGATGAACAGTAACTGAAAGGCAGGAAGGTTGCTTTTTGGGAGAAAATATCTTAATATGAGATCGGTGAGAGCATTTCAGGATGAAAAATGAATGATATTGGTGGTCGATGTGGTGAAAGCACAATAGACACAGGTTGAAATGTGTAGTTTGCTCTGATATTTAATTTTTTGACATGCTATTTTGTTCGAGGCAGTACTTGTACAATTTTTGTTCGATGACTTTCATATTTTCAGGGTCTGACTCAGACATGTTGAAGTAAATCTGTGAGAATTTTGAAAGAGATCGATTCACCAACATCTGAGATACTTACCGTCAAACTTGGGGACGTTTTTATTTTTATTGGGACACCCGATATATATATCTCTTTGATACACTGAATTATTTACATTCTGTTATATTCATAAAATATAGCAAAGTAAAATGTAGTTCTGAAACAACTGCAGTATAGAAATAGTTATTTGGCTACTGTATAAATTGTAATAGTAGTAATAGTAATAGTAGTAATAGTAATAGTAGTAATAGTAATAGTAATAGTAGTAATGGTAATAGTAATAATAGTAATAGTAGTAATGGTAATATTAATAGTAGTAATGGTAATAGTAGTAATGGTAATAATAGTAATAGTAGTAATGGTAATAGTAATAGTAGTAATGGTAATAGTAATAGTAGTAACGGTAATAGTAATAGTAGTAATAGTAATAGTAGTAATAGTAGTAATAGTAGTAATAATAATAGTAATAGTAGTAATGGTAATAGCAGTAATAGTAGTAATAGTAGTAATAGTAGTAATGGTAATAATAGTAATAGTAGTAATAGTAGTAATAGTAGTAATGGTAATAGTAATAGTAGTAATGGTAATAGTAATAGTAGTAACGGTAATAGTAAAAGTAGTAATTATAATCTTTATTTCCTCCAAATATGAAGATATTGTTACATAATAGATTAAACATTGAAGATACATAGAAAAATAAATATTTGAATAGTAGAATAATAAATAATAAATCAACACGTATAATAATTCATTGTAAGAAAAAAGAAAATATATATATATACAATTCAGTTTACAAATAAACAAGACAGGTATTAATAGGGACTAAAACCTCGGAATTAGACTAATTTTTCGTAAAGATACAAAAACAAATTTCAATACACATTTCCTAAACGGCAATAGTGATTGATCAAGATTCCAGGGCGGGTGTAGACTGAAGATTATCTTAAGAAATTGGAAGTTTGACATAGATCCTAGCTCTTGTAATTGATTGGGTGATAGAATATAACTTAACTGACACCAAAATATATCTCTAAGATCAGAAGATGTAGCACAATGCAATAGTGTATGAACTATTTGACACGAAAAAAACAAACCACATTTTTCACATAGGGTTAGTAATTCATTAGAGTCTACCCTAATTAGACAAAGAGCTTTGATAATAATACTACAGCTATATTTAAAAGTGGGGTCAGTCCTCCAAACATCATAGGCAGCGTGATGTTCAATTTGAGGGTGAACTTCTTTAAACAAGACAAAATTGGAGTCAGAGACATTTCTATCTTTCCAAGCACTGAATTCACCGTTACTGACCGATTTATATACAATATTCTTCCATTTAGATTTAATAGGGAACTGAGAAGACTCAAAAAAATTAACTAAATAATTATTTAAACCATATTTATCAAGGATTCTTAATAACTCTGATGCAAATCCACGAGGAGAGGAACAACACTTATATTTACATTCAAAAAGTCTGGTTATAAGCATTCGTCTAGGAAGAAAGACTTCATTTAAAGAGAGCAAACGACCAAATAATAAGAGCTTTTGGCTATCGATGTAGGCTTCTATGGATGACCACCCAAGCAGGCTCAGGGCCATATCTGAGCGAGTACGAATATGAAGGCCTTGTATCATTTTACACACATACCGGTGTGCGCGTTCTAGCATGAGAAGTTCATTTCGCGACAATGCACACCACAGTTCACATCCATATAGAGCTTTTGAATAGCAACATACCATAATCATTTTTCTACTAGTAAGCGGATTAAGATACATGTATCTCCAACTTTAAACAGGTTGATTGCGGTAGCTCTTATAGTTCGACAAGCTGACCTAGTCCTATCAATGGTATCAAAATTACAGTTTAGTAAAACACCAACATGTTTTATTGATATATTCACAGGAAGATTTGAATTGTAGAGAACAACAGGTTCAAACACAACGTGACTTTTTGGTTTGGACTTGAAATGCAGAACTACACTCTTGGATGACGAAAACTTGAAGCGCCAAGTACGACTGTACTTTTCGCAAACTCCTAAGAGATTTTGGAGACCAAAGATTGTATCACTAGTGACAGCAACATCGTCTGCCTGTGTTGGGCAGCAGGACTGTAGACCATTGGCACCTTTATCCGAATTAGATAGCTGATTCAGTAAACCATTAATAAAGAGAAGATATAGTTTGGCTGATAAGACACCGCCTTGTCTTACCCCCGCTCTAGTAGAAAATGTCTTGATAATCCCTGTGGTAACCTTACACAACTTGACATTTTTGTGTAAAGGTTATCAATTAGTCTCCATATAGAGGGATCTGTATTTGTTTCTTGGAGTTTTAGCAGTACGCCATCATGCCACACACAATCAAAAGCTTTACTACTGTCTAGAAAAGCTACATGCAAATCACTATTGCGTTCAAGGTAATGCCAAATGGTTTCCTGTATATTAAAGGAAGCGTGGATTGATGAAAGTCCTTTTTGATATGCCATCTGCTGTTCATTCGGAAAATTATTCTCACAACTTAGCTTAACTAATCGATTAACTAAAAATGTTTCGAACACTTTACTTATAGTTGGAGTGAGGGATATCCCACGATAGGAATTTGGATCCAATCTATCCTTACCGCCACCTTTAAATATTGGAATTATCATGCTATGTCTCCATTCATTGGGAATAAGATTGTTTAAGATGATTGAGTTAAATAAATTTGCAAGATGCCGATAAAGTGTCTGTCCACCATGGATCAAATGTTCATAAGAGATCCCATGTACATCCGCGGCTCTATTTCTCTTTAAAGACCTGCATATTAATTCGACCTCAATGTTTGATGTCAACAATACTTTGGGTGTAACTTGCGTTTTGACAGAATTACGTATGAGACTGACCTTGTCTGTAACAAATTGGTAGAAAACGTTATCGAAGTCTGCAGCATCGTTATTGCTGAAGATCGACTCAAAGTGATCGGCCCAGGCATTACTTATATCTTTGGGGTCTGAAATTACATTACCATTTATACGCAAACGGCTACAACTAGCGGGACCGTTTTTACTTTTAGAATTGTTAATAAGGGTCCAAAAAAGTCGTTGATCGATGTCACACAGGTTGTCTATGTTATGGAAGTGCTCAATCTTGAATTTTGACGCAGCTTGTCTTAGATTCTTACGGAAGTTTGCTTTAACATACTTGTAGTAGTAATAGTAATAATAGTAATAGTAGTAATGGTAATAGTAATAGTAGTAATAGTAATAGTAGTAATAGCAATAGTAGTAATAGTAGTAATAGTAATAGTAGTAATAGTAATAGTAATAGTAGTACTAGTAGTAGTAATAGTAGTAATAATAGTAGTAATAATAGTAGTAAAAAGAATAGTAATAGTAGTAATGGTAATAATAGTAATAATAGTAATAATAGTAATAGTAGTAATAATAGTAGTAATAGTAGTAATGGTAATAGTAATAGTAGTAATAGCAATAGTAGTAATAGTAATAGTAGTAATAGTAGTAATAGTAATAGTAGTAATAGTAATAGTAATAGTAGTACTAGTAATAATAGTAATAATAGTAATAATAGTAATAGTAATAATAGTAATAGTAGTAATAATAGTAGTAATAGTAGTAATGGTAATAGTAATAGTAATAGTAGTAATAGCAATAGTAGTAATAGTAATAGTAGTAATAGTAATAGTAATAGTAATAGTAGTACTAGTAGTAGTAATAGTAGTAATAATAGTAGTAATAGTAGTAATGGTAATAGTAATAGTAGTAATAGTGATAATAGTAATAGTAATTGTAACAATAATGTATGATAAAAGTAATGGCAGTGATTTTAAATACCGCTTAAAGATTATATGATTAATATGTCAATTCGTTTTCTTTTTTGAGAAATAGTTCAAATTCTACTTTTTTGAAATATTTTGTAGGAAGAATCTGTTCAATATTATAATCGACCTATACACATTAAGGCACAGGTGAGTTATTATTATTCTGAGGGCGTAAAATCCCGATTTCTATCCTGAGCAGCATAAATATAATAAAAGCCAAAATGTTTTACTTTTGTTTTTTTTATGGCCACGGATGTGACATCAAGAGAGAACTCACACCGCTAGGGCTTTTAAGGGATCAACACCATCATCATTTTAAATATAAAAACAAATTAATTTAATATAAATTGCAGTTTTAATGATATGGACCATCGTCAATGCTATTTACTTCATTTAGCATTAATTTCAGGCCAAACTTCCATGGTTCTATGAACCCCTCGGGCCCAAAATCTTGCTATATTTTCATTTGCGAGCAATTTCACTCCCTACAAAAGATTCTCGCTACGCCACTGATTCAAGTAATCCTCTTTCGGAAGGTCAACTTTTTAATTCTGAGAACAATATTTCCATTGCTATGATAGATATCATGTTGTTTTTTTCAGAATTTAACACTGGGTAATAACAACAGTCTTCAAGATAGTTCCGGAAGTGGCTGTTTGTCAAGGGAAAACAGCTGCCCATGTGAATCCGTAAATTCACGTTTTAGTCTTTTGGAAAATATTGTTCAACAAAACAGCACGGAAAATAGAAATCTTCATTTAAAAACATTAGGTCTCTTATCCGTGATAGCCAAAGACATATCAGATACTGTGTTCACTCAACAAGACGAGTCTCACAGATCGGATACTTGTTCTACTCAACAAGATGATACTGACAGATCAGATACTTTGACCACTCAACAAGATGATGCTGACAGATCAGATACTTTGACCACTCAACAAGATGATACTGACAGACCAGATACTTTGACCACTCAACAAGATGATGCGGACAGACCAGATACTGTGTTCACTCAACAAGATGATGCGGACAGATCAGATACTTTGTTCACTCAACAAGATGATGACGGAGTGACTGACAGATATGAAAATATAGCTCCTGACAGATTGGAAAAGGTGTTTGCTGACAGATTGGAAAAGGTGTTTGCTGACAGATTGGAAAAGATGTTTGCTGACAGATTGGAAAAGATGATAACTGATAGGTTGGCTACTTTGATCACTCAACAAGATGATGACGGAGTGACTGGCAGATATGAGAATATAGCTCCTGACAGATTGGAAAAGGTGTTTGCTGACAGATTGGAAAAGATGATAACTGATAGGTTGGATACTGAAAGATTGAAAATATCCGATGCTTTGATCAATCGAAATAACGCACTAATGAAGGAAATGGATAACGCCGCTCGGGAACTACGACTTGCTAGATTACGGCTAGATAATGATATAGTATATGACTATGTTAACCACAGTAAGATAAAGAACCCATTCAAGAAAGGATTTAGGCGTTTGAAGCAAGTTTTGAAACGAAAATCTAAATCCAAAAAGGAAGATGGCCCCTTGCATGAAACAATGAGCATGTACGATGATTTTGAAATCCAAGAACAACAGTCATTATACGAAGGAGCGTCACAAGAACAGCGACCACTAAGCGAAGAAGATACCCTAGAACGACAATCTTCAAGCTCTGACGATTACTTAAATCTTAATTCAAGTAGATGGACCACCGGATCATATCGAAGATTTGCTTCTCATACTGACATAGATGAAAGCTACGAACACACATCTGAAGCCGACCCATCATTTAAAAAGTTGCAGCCTCCTCCGATTCCAACCATTGAAAGTTTAGTGCATATAAAACAACAACAGAATAAAATAATGCAAAGTCGGTATAGTTTAAACAACGTGGATGTACTTTAATGATGTGAAAAGATTTACATGATCTTAATTGGTTGAAACAGCAAAAGCTTGTGAGAATGTCCTAGATCATAGAAATGTATAAGACTGGAAGTCTTAGTCTACTCATCGTCTACTGAATTTCTGTTTCAATTTATGGTTGCCCTAGTTTCTACTCTAGGACAAGTTATCTAATTAAAATTAGATTACATTTCGTTTCGGTTATTTTTTGATTGTCGACAAAAAATAACCGAAACGAAATGTAATCTAATTTTAATTAGATTGACTCTAAGTGATACTGTGACAGAGGGACTGGATGTTCCGTTCGAATTAAATCGCGTTTATCATGGCTTTTAAATTAATATAACTTCCCGCAGAAACCGGGGGCATATCTTCAATTCAACGTATGCGTGCCAAGCATAAATCTTGTGTTATTATTCCCTATCTACATTTCTATGCCTAGATGAAGATCTGTAAACAATGAATATTTGAGCAAAGACGTGGCTGGTGTCCTTCAACCCGCTGAAAACTGTAACACTAACGACTAACTACTAAACAAAAAACGATTTACCTACACTGGATGTAGACAAAGTTCCCGTATTTTAGAAGTTTTACCTGACAAACTGTCAGTGGGATAAGCAAATACATATAAATGAGTTTTTATGAGGGCTGTTAACTGTCTCAGATCTTTGATATATCAGCTTACTAGGAAATTATTGCAAACCATGTATTCTTCATTTGTCTGACCGTTCTTCGATTACTGTGACATCATGGATGGGTGCACTGCAAAACTAAAAGACATGTTAGACACTCAGGATTATATGCGGTGCTGTGAAGAGACCAGCCACAGACTACCAAGAAATAGTTACAAGAAAGACTACAGCGCCATAAACTAACTATAATGTATAAAATTTATAACAACTTTACTCCAAATTACCTTTTCAACCTGATTCAATTAAACGATAATCCATACAACTTAAGAAGTACTAACGATTTAAAAGAATAAAATTGCATGACAATTTTTGAAACCGCCTCGTATTTATTTGGCTCTTGCAAAATCAAATTTTACTTTCTCGCCTTCGCGATTTAAACTGACACAGATTTCAACGACCCGTTTCGAGCAACACTTGTACTTGCCTTGGTCACCAATTCGAAGATCCTACACAACACTACTAGACCCCATTGTCCGATACATTCAGAAGCACGAAAAACTACTCTCATACTACTTTAGATCTACAGAGCCTACATATCTATCAATTAATATTCTTTTATATGAAACAGTAAGAATCATTAAGAACCATTTTCCAGCAAGTTCATCATTTAATTCAGTTACAGATTCTACATTTCGTATATTGCGTATATCCAAAGCTTGACCGAGCGCAGCGTGGCGAAAAATGTTTTGACCTTTTTTTGGCTTAAAAACATAGAATAAGTATAAATAAATAAGTACTAATTTCACGGTTTCTGACGTGGACCATGTATGTTTTATAGTAAACGTTAATGGATTAGATACTATTGATGTCGTATTCTCCGCATTCTCAAAAAAAAAAAAAAGACAAAGTAAAGGGGGGGGGGGGGGGAGGGGCGTACGTAATATACATTTGTAGTGAAGAATTGTTTCTCGATCATGATACGGGATTATCACAATTTAGGCTACGACTGAATCCAGAGGGTAGATAGGCAACCCAATTAACAATATTTGGGAATTTTCAGCTTTTTCGAGAGTAGGATTTGAGCTTTGAATATATACCAGAAGCTTTCAGAAGAACTGCACAAAATCGCATAATCCCTTTAATTATATCCTTACCTAAACATTTCATGTTTTTATTCTGTATATGCGTTTTTTATATAATACACACTAAAACACAAGTGGTATTTGTGACTGATAACAGCCTAATTGCTAAACATGGATTTGAAGGCTAAATTTTCGAGGGAGGTTTTCAAACACTGATTAGCTTATAAAACAATTTTAAGGTTCTGAGAATAAGTTTGATTAGACGAACGGATGGTAAACATTTCTTTTTATGGATAATTGAATTTTTATTGTTAGATAACGTATATAGTCATAATCGTGGTGATCATAATCATATCTGATCAGATCATATTGAGATCAGTCTTGGCAATCGGATTAATTTTAGAAACTTTTTGAACGGTTTGAAAATTGTCTACGATCAAACTTGATCAAAACGATAACTTATTGTTTATTGTGATCATCGTATCATATCTTATCACATACTGATGAAGCACGGTGGATCGAATATTTACGTGCTTCAATTTTTAAAAAATATCTTGAACAGATCGCATACAAACGCAATAAAGCGCATCAGAACGTACCTACTCTTATCAAAGCCAGAGATCAGCTATCCAATCTTGTCTGCGACTATTCAAAAAGTTTGTACAATTAACACGATTGCCACGCCTGATCTCAAAAATCAAATTATTTTAATTCAAATCTTTTCCCGAATCGTGATAGTGGGAACCTCGTATAATGAGTCGGGCACGTTTCATACAAAACTTTCAAAATCCATTAACCCCCATTTGGTTAACATTCACATTCACAACCCAAAAAGCAAAAAAACGCGCATAATGCATTTGAATTTCCCACTTATTTTAACTTCAATGATGTATTTTTACCTGTTTTAAATATCATTACTTTTGTATTTTATGAATTTAAATAATTGGCTTTAATTTTTGTATTCAATTAAATTTGTTTTGCTAGTTATTTTTCATGCTTAGATATTCTTGAATAAACAACGTCTGTTGAATATATGTTTTGACTGTAATCTATGTTCACAAAATGGTGTTCAAAAGATACCTCGCAGATTGTCTTATTCCACTCTAAAGACTCAAATACATCGACCTTACCACTGAATACAACTATTGATTAAGGACATTATTGGCGACTGAAAGAATCTGGCTGACACAAACCAGTCGCCAGTTAAATTCGATGTGTTACCACTGAACATAGGCGTACGAGCTGGGGTGTAGTTGGGGGGGGGGGGGTCGACTTGTCGGGCATATATATTTCGTTGTCGCGCATATATATATTCCCTTGTAGGGCAATTTGTTTTGCCCCCCCCCCCTTTCAACTAACGCCTCGTACGCCTATGCCACTGAAAGTAAACAGATAAACACTGGTTCCAGCGAGTTGCACTTGTTACAGTCTAATTAAAATCAGACCCTAATTTCGTTTCGTTCGTTTTTTTTTTAACCACTACATTAGGGTCTGAAAACGAGACGCTGTAACAGCCGTTCACGTTAACTTTGACCTAACCTTGATAAAAATGACCTAATAAACTAGTCTACAGCACTTAGGAATCCTAGAATGCACCTATTGTTCGAGAACATAATCCCAGCGCAGGAGAGGGCAAAGATCTGATTGGTTAAAACAAAGGTCATTAGGGTTAGGTCAAAGTTAACGTGAACGGCTGTTACAGCGGTTTGTTCCCACTTTCCCGATTATCGGGATTAAATTTGTCTAATCCGGATTAACTGGGTTATAGGGATTAATCGGATTAAGGAAGATAAAATTCCACTGATGAGCTGATATAAACTATGTTTTAACTTAAAGTGAATATTAGCAGAGCCTATATAAAGTTTATATAGGCTCTGATATTAGTTCACATGTCAAAATGGTGAATGAACTTGCAGAAAGTGAGTGAACACTATTTGCAAAGCATGTATATAACGACGAACATATTATGCCACAATAATTATGTCCTTTGCATCATGACTAATGTACAAGTGAACGTATTACGTGCGTGAATTCAGCATAAAAAGTAGACGAGGAGAGAAACTTCACTAGAGATGTTGCAAGTCTACCTGTCCTGCATCAATAAACACATCCAGTGGAACCATTTTCAGGTCCATGAACCACGAATCATGATGAAGGGTGGCACGCAAGAATGAACAAGATGACCACCAACCATCCGAACATCTTCAATTAGTTAACTAATGAGGTTATCATCAGTGGTGGTAAGAAACGCCCCAAGAAGAAACAGTATCGCCAATTGGAACATGAACTTGATCGCCTGAAAGTCTGTCTACAGAACAATAGCAAGACCATGATGGAGTATGGAGATGCCGTCTCACATCCTGTTGGTTTCTTATGTACTGTGTCTTTGTGTACCATTGTGTAATTGTATATAAAATTTAAAAAAAATAAAATAAACTAGATCCATAGGCTTTGCATGGTTCTGAGCAGTGCGTAACAGTTTAGGAATTACTTAAAAACTGTTTTTAAAAGGGTCTGTATTGGTATTATTTCTAGACAAAGAAAGCTTTCACAACTAGCGAAACCTTGGATGTTACTTGTAAAGTAAAAAATCGCAAATTTGATATGCTTACAAAACCGGAAGTATACATCGGACTTCAAATATGAATACATAGTCGGATAGATCTCATGGAGGGCAAAAACTTTAGTTCAGGTCACAATGTCACCAACGGTCAAGGTCATGAGATATGAGCCCTGAAAGTTTTGGTAATTACTGAAAAAAATAAAACGGAAGTGCAAGAAAGGCAAAACGGAAGATCAAAAATCGATTAACAATGCTTTGAATGCAATCGACTGTAGTTTCGAAAAATATCAATATTACGAATTCCGCTAATAACCCTGAGGCCCCATTTTGAGTTTTCCAAAAGTTAGTCATATCAATATGGCGGCCGATTTGTAACTTACGGGTTAAATTTTTTTATTTCAAATTGTTGATATACCATAATGTAGAATATTGCAGAAAACAGATTTCAAATATATTCAAAATTCCGGAAGTTGAAATTTCAAATTTACAAGCTAATTACGTCAAAACCGGAAGTGGTATCAATTTTTCGAAAACAGATTTTGGATTGCAATCGAAATATCTTTCCATCTGAAAATTTTTAGATCGATTGAAATAAAATTTGAAAAAAACACGCACAGTTACAATGGAAATTTGCACAAAATGTTCAAATTTTAAATCGTGCAATTTTAATTTAAGTGTATATTATCGTATATCATTGGAAAGAGCAAACTACGCATAATATGATTTTTTATTCATTTATGACGTATTTACGCTAGGTCACGTGACAGGACTGTTTAAAGTCAAAAATCACAAATTTCAATTGCCTATAAAACCGGAAGTATACATCGGATCACCAACATGAATACATCATTGGATAGATTTCATCAAGGGCAATAACTTTTGTTCAGGTACCAAGGTCACCAAAGGTCAAGGTCAAAAGATATGAGCCTTAAAAGTTTTAGTAATTGCATAAAAAATCAAAACGAAAATAAAAAAAATATTGAAATCAAAATTCAAAAATCGGCGGCTAGACTTTTTTTTAGCAATCTATTGTAGTTTCCAAAAATACTAAAGTTACGGATGCCGCTCATAACCCTGAGGCCCCATTTTTAATTTTACAAAAGTTACTCATATCAAAATGGCGGCTGATCTGTTACTTCCGGGTCGGATTTTTTTATTTCAAATTGTTGTTATAACAAATTTTAACACAATGAAAAAAACAAATTTGAAATATCTTCAAATTTCCGGAAGTTGAAAATTTAAATTTACAAGCTAATTACGTAAAAACCGGAAGTGGTATCAAAATTTTGAAAACTTCATTTTGTTTAGAATCAAAATGTCTATACACCTGCAAATTTGCAGATCGAACGAAATGAAATTGTAGAAGTTGAAAAAAACGCAAAAATTAAAATTAAGAAAATAGTCAACTAAAAGTCAAAATTGTAGAAGTTTAAAACCTTTATTTAGTAGCGTACAGTTATAGAAAACAGTTCAAAACAGTTTGATAAAAATCGGATCAAAAATAGAGACGTGAGATTCCATTTTGAAAATAGATTTGAGTTCGCAATCCAAATGCTTAGCTACTCACAAGTTTTCAGAACATTCTAATAAAATTTGAAAAAACACGCTCAGTGACAATAGAACTTTGCACAGAACTTTCAAATATTATATCGCGCAATTTTCTTTAAAACATAAAGTGTTATATATCATCAAAAAGAATAGATTAGGCACAATAAGAACATATACAAATTTGTGACGTATGAAAGTTAGGTCACGTGACAGAGCTATTTAATGTTAAAAATCGCAAATTTCAAATGGCCATAGAACCGGAAGTTAACATCGGACAACTAAAATGGATACATCAGTACATAGATCTGGTCAAGGGCAATAGCCCTTGTTCAGGTCACATGGTAAAAAAGTTCAAGGTCACGGGTTACAATTCTTTGAAATTTTGGCAATTACATTAAATACAATATACCGGAAATAGCAAAAAAGCAACATCGAATATCAAAATCGAATCACGTACTCTTTGGGGCAATCGACTAAGTTGTCCAAAAATACTACAATTACGAATTCCGCTCATAACCCCGAGTCCCCATTTTGAGTTTTACAAAAGTTAATCATATAAATATGGCGGCCGATCTATTACAACTGGGTCAAATTTCATTGATTGATTGTTTATATAGCATCACTTCAAAAATTTTGCAAAAAAAAAAAATCATATATCATATAAATTCCGGAAGTTAGATTTTAGATTTTAAAAGCGAATTACGTCAAAACCGGAAGTGTTATCGAAATTTTGAAAACAGATTTGAGTTTGCAATCAAAATGTCTATCGACCTGTAAGTTTTCAGGACGGTCAAAATAAAATTTGAAAAAAACACGCACAGTTACAATGAAACTTTGCACAAAATTTTCAAATTTTAAATCGCGCAATTTTCATTCAAACATAAAGTGTTTTATATCACTGGAAAGAGTAAAATAAGCACAATAATAATATATAAGAGTTTGTGACGCATGTTACTTGGGTCACGTGACAGAGCTGTTTAAAGTTGAAAATAGCAAATTTCAAATGGCAATAGAACCGGAAGTAAACATCGCACAACGAAAATGGATATTTCATTGGATAGATCTAGTCAAGGGCAATAACCTTTGTTCAGGTTACAAGGTCATAAAAGGTCAAGGTCATGAGTTACAAGTCTTTGAAATTTTGGCAATTACTTTAAACGTTATACCGGAAATAACAAAAAGGCAGTATTAAAAATCAAAAATCTAATCACGTACTTTTTTTGGCAATCGACTGGGCTGTCCTAAAATACTACTATTACGAATTCCGCTCATAACCCTGAGGCCCCATTTTGAGTTTTACAAAAGTTGGTCATAGCAATATGGCGGCTTATTTTTTACTTCCGGGTCAATTTTTTTTAATTCATTGTTTTTGAATTGTCATTTCAATCATATTTCCGAAAACCATTTTTACATATCTTCAAAATTCCGGAAGTTGAAATTTTAACTTTAAGAGCCATTTACGTCAAAACCGGAAGTGATATCGAAATTTTGAAACTTGCATTTTGTTCACAATCTATATGCCTATATGCATGTATATTTTCAGATTCATCGAAATAAAATTGTAGAAGTTGAAAATTTTTTATAATTAAAACTAAAAAAAGTTAGGGACAAAAGTAAAAATTTTCAATTACTTAAAGAAGCCGTATTGTAGACATTAGTTTAAAGAAGTAACCTAGAAAAATCCGAGTAAAATCGGATGAAAAATAGAGCCGTGAAATGAAAAATTCTAAAATACACTTTTGTGCCCTACGTCATTTCCGGTTGGAAAAAAATGCAACAAATTACATTTAAAAAATTTAGTTTTTCGAGTACATAAGAGAAATTGCATCAATGCATGCAAAACTAGAACCGTGCGACGGTACCGAGCAGTGCGCATCCGGTTTCGTCCATGGGTGAAAAGTTACATTTTCAATCCATATTGCGAAATTTACAGAACATAAATATCGGCATATAAATTGTTTATATGTGGGAGTGAAAAATGGAATAACCAGCGTATGTTCGGTAGTGAAAAGTCATCTGATTAAAAAGTCGTTGTTTTTATTTATGTACATTTTTAAACATCATTGGAAGTAGAAAAGTTAAAGAATATTTATTAATATTTTTCATATGCAATATCAATATCAAAGAAATGAAATGAAATGAATGAAGTTTACTTCCTACTTTTCTGCATCTATATGGGCTAACTGAGGACGGGCAAACGCCATACAGTGTGCATTTCCAACTGTCCATGTCAGTCCTTCCGATCTGCATCACTGACAAGGTGAAACCGGATTGAAAAATCCGAAGGCATCATCTTGACTCATGCAGGGATTGAACCCTAGAACTTCAGCGCAGCGAGCAAGCGTCTAACTCGCTGTACCACCGCGGCTACCTACATACGAGAGAGCCAATTCTTGAAATGATATAAAAATGACATCAGAATACTGAGTGCTAACCTCCATACACATAAGTTTGCAGCACAGCTCGTAAATTATCATTTTAACATGAAACTAGCAAACATTCTATATTATTATTTTTTTAGAAAACATTTTAATGGTCAACGTTTTTAGACATGCAATTTTAATAAATGACAGAACCATAATTTTAGAACAGATTTTCTTCTTTTGGCGTTGGATCGTTATCTACTTCTTTTAGACTTTTTGTTTATCTTTTTTAGTACACAATTTAAAACGTTAAAAATACAAGTTACAATGTAAGAAAGTCATGTTAAGTCAGTTGAAGGGAGAGAACAGTATTTAAACATACAGACAACAAACATTTTTCAGTTGAAGGGAGAAAACTGCATTGGATTATTTTAAAATACTACTCTAAACATTGACCAGTGAGAAGCGTTAAAAGAAACAATATGGTAAATTGTAACTTTCTGTATGTTGGTATAGTGATTATGAATCGTATGATGTGCTGAGGGAGTGATACGTTGTAATACAACAACGTAGACTCTCACATGTTAACAGATATAGTAACTAAGAATGATCCTCTCGAGGAGTGTTACACCTAATAGAAGATTACAGGCTAATAATACTTCTTGGTCATTTGAACTAATAGATTAAGAAATATGAGCCTTGAAAGTTTCAGTCTATACTAAAATTCAGAAATATAAAGAAATCGAAATTAAAAAATCAGTTGGCACAAGGTTGTTGGCCATCGACAAAGGATTTCATAGACATCGATATTATGCAAATCAGATTATCCCCTGAGGTCCCATTTTGAGTTTTATAAAAATAAGTCACAACAACATGGCACCTGACATAGTACTTCCGGGTCGGTTTTTATCATTTATATCTTTTCTGATCATTTCTAACATGATGCAAAAAGAAACTTTCAAATAATTCGGGAACTCCAGAAGTTAAAATTTCAAGTTTGCAAACAAATGACGTCAAAACCGGAAGTGATATCAAATTTCAGAAATATTGTTTTGTTCATTATCAAATTGTTTATCTACTTGTAAGTTTTCAGATCGATCAAAATCAAATTTCCAAAAAACACGCACAGTTACAATGAAAATTGGCACAAAATTTGCAAGTTTTAAAAAGCGCAATTTTGATTCAAATATTTTGTGTTATATATCATTTGAAAGAGCAGATTTAGCATAGTAAATATGTCTAAAAATTTGTGACGTATGTTTATTAGGTCACGTGTCAAAGCTCTTTAAAGTTAAAAATTACAATTTTCAAATGGCGATAAAACCGGAAGTTAACATCAGAAATCGGAAATGAATATATCATCTGATAGATCTCGTTAAGGGCAATAACTTTTGTACAGGTCAAAGGGTTATCAAAAGTCAAGGTCACTAGATATGAGCCTTGAAAGTTTCGGTCATTACTGAAATTCTTTGTCCGGAAATAGAAATAAGTCTAAATCAAAATTCAAAAATCCGCTGTCATAAGGTTGGTGGCAATCGACTAAGGATTTCATAGACACCAAAATTGTGCAAATCCGATTATCCCCTGAGGCCCCATTTTGAGTTTTATAAAAATTACTCACAACAACATGGCGCCTGACTTATTACTTCCGGGTCAAATTTTATCATAAATATCTTTCATCATGACAGTTTCCGACATAATGCAAATATAAATTTTCAAATATCTTCAGAACTCCGGAAGTTGAAATTTGAAGTTTACAAGCAAATGACGTCAAAACCGGAAGTGATATCAAAATTTTGAAAACACGGTTTTGTTCGCAATAACAATGTCTATATGCCTAGAAGTTTTCATACCGATGGCAATAAAACTGTGGAAGTTGAAAAAAACGTGAAAAAAAAGTTTCAAAATTCAGGGTCAAAAGTAAAAAATTATAAGTTTTAAAGTGGTCATCGTGTAGAAAAGACATAACCGAAATAAACAAAAAAAAATCCATCGAAATCGGTTCATAATTGTAGGTATAAATGATAAAAAACCGAAAATACACGTTTAGTCATACCTCATTTCCGGTTGGACAAAACTGCGTCATTTAACATTTAAGCCACAATGAGCAGCAGTTTATCGAGGGAAATCGTGTCAGATTGAGCGTGACAAGTTCACTTCATACCGAAATAGCGAGACCAGAAAACGCAAAAAAAAAAAAGAATAGTCAATTGCAAAACAATGCAGTGCGTTCGAAGAATCGAACGCACTGCAAAAAAAAAAAAAAAAAAAAAACATTCTGGAAACAAAGCAGTGCGTTCGAAATCGAACGCACTGCAAAAAAAATAGCCGTTTGCAAAACAATGCAGTGCGTTCGATTATCGAACGCACTGCAATAAAAATATCAGCTCATTAGTAGAATTTTTCTCCGCCTTAATCCGATTAATCCCTATAACCCAGCTAATCCGGATTAGATAAATTTCTATTTCTAATTTAGATAAAATTCTAAGGTTGGTAGATGACAAGTTAACGTTCGCTTCCAGCTGACGCTGGAAGCGAACGTTAACTTGTCATCTACCAACCTTAGATAAATTTATTCCCGATAATCTGCCGGGAAAGTGGGAACACCACGTTACAGCGTCTCGTTCTCAGACCCTAATGTAGTGGTTAAAAGTAGCCTTTGTTAATTTTCTTAAATCATATTTTTCCCCTTTGTATTTAAAATTTTAATTTTGTTAACTTTCTTGAATTATATTTTTGTCCTTTGTATTTGAAATTTTAACTTTGTTAATTGACATTTATTGAATTTTAAAGTATATGTATTTATTCTACTGTATTTAACAATTTATTGTGATAATTTCTGTTTATATTGTAGTGTATCGTAGGCCAAATATGGCCGGAAATCATTATTTTATTTTGTATATAGTTATGGTTGTATTATGTAATGATTTGTTACACTTTAATAAAATATTATTATTATTATTATATAAAAGAAAAAAAAGAACGAAACGAAATTAGGGTCTGATTTTAATTAGACTGCACATGTTATACTATTTGGCGACTGATAAGTCCCAGATACCCGATGTGCGCGCAGTTGCCACTCGCTGGGACCCGGAATGAGCAAAGGCCATTGAATAAGTCACATAAGTTTTTCCTAGGGTAATTTTATCCTAGGAGAAACTGAAATTGAACTTTGTCCTAGGACAATTGAGAATCCTCCTGAATAAGTTTCAGGACAAACTTCTATATTTTCTGCATAAATTTCCTGTTGCACATTATCTTCAATATTATCATAATCCAAAATAAGATAAACCGTATAAAAGAACTTATTCTAATACATTTACATGTACGTGTATTTCTTCATTTGGTAAAATCTTTTGTATTATCAGTGTACCATCAGAAATACATTGAACCATTGAAATTTTCAAATCCAAAAATTAAATTCAAACTCAAAATTAAGATTTCAAATACAATATCAAGATTTACAATTCTAAATCAAGATTTACAATTCTAAATCAAGATTTACAATTCTAAATCAAGATTTACAATTCAAAGTCAAGATTTACAATTCAAAATTATTTTGGGAAAATCAAGATTTACAATTCAAAATCAAGATTCAAAATTATTTTCTCAAATTTGAATCAAAATCAAAATTTTAAATTCAAAATTACTTTTTTTCAAAATATTCAAAATTATTTTCTAGATAATTTTTTAGACGTTTAGACTCAAATTCAATTTCAGTTCACACTAGGACAAAGTAAAACTCAAATTTGCGTCTGTTCATACTAGAACAAAACAAAACTTCAATTTGCGTTTAGACTCAAATTCAATTCAAGTGCTGCACAATCCACTTCCACTGCCACTAATCAATACTAAAACCTATCTGCAGAATTGTATGAAAATAATGAAACTACATAGATATCTTTAGTTATTATGTCCTATATTTTGGTAATGGTTGCTAGTTTGAGAAGCTCTTTTAAGCTGGAATTGATTCCCGGGATTCCCGAGAATACCATTAATTTCATTCCCATTCTCGGGAATGCGATATCTGGGAATGCTGCAAACTTTAATCGAGGCTGAGGCAACACTATATCTATATATAGCAAAGGATGATTGGAACCACAAGATTCAGAAATTTTGTCAGAAACAGTCTCTTTCAAAGAGGCAGACGTGACTGTGACTGTGACTGAATTCGATTAGATTGGGCTTTCTCTATCATTTTGTGAATGACTGATAATTTATCTTGACCCCAAGGTTTACAAACGATACACGGTGAAACACTAGTCAGATAAAACCTGCCGTTGAAACACGTGTGAAAAAACGATGTCGCCAACACTGTGGATGATCATCAATTACATTCATTTCTTTTCAACAATGGAAACAGGACTTCAAATTGTCTTTGGCAGGCTGGGATATGATTTCTTAACCCGTATTCCGACACGGACGATAGAAGAAAGCGTGTGTGGAAATAAGAAAATTTGAAAACGGCTATTCCTCGCAGGGGCCGGGGAAGGGGGGGGGGGGTGTTTGGGGGTGGGGCCGAGAAAGATGGCACCCGAAAATAAATTGATGGTTGAAGTGGATTATAGTAAGGGAAAGGGAAGGTAACTAGCAGTGAAGTTTCATCAGGCGTTCGATTGGTCGATCTGGGAATAGTGCAAATAGTTCAGGAGGTGGGTACAGATGACCCTTGCGCCGATTTATTTTGTAAAAAGTGACTGGCTTGCAGATGGAGCCGATTGGCTACCGATTTTCTTTCAGTTAGCCAATTTTGAACTGGCTGAATTGGCTAGCAAAAACATCGGCGGTTTTCGGCGGCTAAAACGGATTTCCTTCTACAAACGCATCTAAATTATTACATGCGTGATGCACGTGTGTGTAACTACTAATATCAACCACGTGATACACATCATACATTACGCTATCTATAGCATGGTCGCGATTGTAGTTTATACCATAGAAATATAGGCAGGGAATGCCAAGAAGGACAAATAAATAGTTTATGCTTGGCACGCATGCGCTGAATTTAAGGGTTTCGCATAACTTCCGGTTTCTGCAAAATGGCACCTAATTGCCTAACAGGCATCAATTCAACTAGCTACCGACTAACGCCTCGGCGTTAAATGGGAGTATTGATGTTTACACAGTGCTAATGTGAGAGAAAAGCTAAGATAGTATTTTATTTGGAAGATGGACTAGTTTGAGATTTGACATGTTTAAAATTTGAAACAATTTCTTAAACATTTTTCGACCATATTGCGTATTGTTTGCTGGCTAAGTGTTTGCTGGCCTAGTGTCTGCTACCTTCAGCCCGGTAAACCTCACTGCATGGTAGGTCTGAATTTAAGCCATGGCATAACAGGTTTTCATGCTTAAATTTAATAATTACATTATTTCTACAGTAACATAGACCTATATCATTTAGAAATATATTACTTATCATTACATATCAAATCATAAAATTACAGTTGTAAAATAGATTTTCTGTGATAATTTGTAATTTAACTTCTTTTGTTATTGTTTACATTAACTATTTTTACGCTGCACCGGAAGTTAATAAAAAAAAACCCAAGTAGAAATTCGGTCAACCACAAATTTAAACGGAAGTTCAATATTTATTTGTCCTTCTTGGGATTCCCTACCTATTATATTTCTATGTTTATACCATAGAACTAAAAGGTAGGGAATGCCAAGAAGGACAAATAAATAGTTTATGCTTGGCACGCATGCGCTGAATATGAGGGTTATCGCATAACTTCCGATTTCTGCAAAATAGCACCTAATTGCCTAACAGACATCAATTCAACTGGCTACCGACTGCACCTAAACTCGGCGTTAAATGTATTGATGTTTACACAGTACGAATGTGAGAGAAAGGCTAAGATAGTGTTTTATCTGGAAGATGGACTAGTTTGAGATTTGACATGTTTAAAATTTGAAACAATTTCTTAAACATTTTTCGACCATATTGCGTATTGTTTATTGGCTTATTGTTTGCTGGCCAAGTGTCTGCTACCTTCAGCCCGGTAAAACTCACTGCATGGTAGGTCTAAATTTAAGCCATGGCATAACAGGTTTTCATGCTTAAATTTAATAATTACATTATTTCTACAGTAACATAGGCCTATAACATTTAGAAATATATATACTTATCATTACATATCAAATCATAAAATTACAGTTGTAAAAATCTTGTTAATTAGATTTTCTGTGATAATTTTCAAATTAACTTCTTTTGTTATTGTTTACCATAACTATTTTTACGCTGCACCAGAAGAAATTCGGTCAACCATAAATTTAAACGGAAGTTCAATATTTATTTGTCCTTCTTGGCATTCCCTGCCTATAGTTCTATGTTTATACCGACAGTTATGTGTGTATAAATAGACAGTGTTTTTACAGACTACAAAAACTAGGTTAACTTAACTGGGGTTATGTGATGTTTACATTTACAAAGTGGCAGAAATCGGCTAACTTAAATCGGCGGCGCGTTCTTTTCACAACTGGCAGTAAATGGCTGTAAAGAAATCGACGGCGGCGGCGCAAGGGTCTAGCTAGGTACAGATATTGATATAAACAATAGAGATAATAAGTTAATGTCCACAATTAAAAAAATCGTGATGGAAATGCATACGAACACAATAAAACACATAAGAATAAATGTATTAGTATCAAACCAAGTTTCATCAAAAACTGATGAAAAATGTTATCTCACATTTATGTGGGCGTAAAAAAATGTAGGCCACATTGAAATTCAAAATGGCTGCTGAAGACGATTTCGAAAAAATGCGGTTGTTTTCTATAGTCACGTCATTAACACCAAGAAATCAATTAACACCAAAATGTTTATAATAGATTGTGTTTATTGTTAATAATTTTGTATAATATGTAACTTCTGAATGTCTGTATCATTGCCTGATGAACACTAGTGGAAATAATAAAAATCCATACAAGCAAAACAATTCCGTTAATCAAAAATCTCGTCCAGAGCATGACAAAATCGAGTGCAATAATTATAGTAGTGGACTTCCCACACGAGAAGTACCATCAGGTGTTTCGAAAAGAGTAAGCATGGTCTGTTTCGCGCGCGACACCCGCCACTACTATAAAAATCAAAATCATGAGGTGCAACGAGATCAATTCATGCCTGAACCTAGTTGAAACGTCGCTTGTAATAAAGATAGTAATTGTATTCCTTAAAATAGTGCCTTATCCATTATTCACACCAATTACTAAATGCCATTTAAAGAATATATCGTTAGATGATCTTAATTCAATCATGGACTTAATCATAACATACCTTGTAATGCTGGTGTTCGTATCTGGATCAGAAAGCAGCACCTGAAATTAACAAACAGATCTAGAACATATCTCATTCAAACGCAACAAACATTATCAGAAAATATCGACTCCGTATTAGAAACTTGAGATTTAAGAAATTATACTATAAGCTTATGTGTCAATAGTGACGTTAAAACTCCCTCGATATACTAAATAAGGGAAACGCGTCTCCCACCATTATGTTTAAACTTCTATGTAATACTACCTCTCAAACTTGGTGAACAATAGTTTATATTCATTAAGCAACTTGCCTGGTGTCATAATTATGCAACATATTAGTTGTATATTGTGTAGGATGGTGATATAACATTAAAGTGAATCGATAATCGTGTCTAAAAATAGTAAATAATCGAACACCGCTTTCCCATGACCCTTCTGAGATCAGTTCACATCAAGATCGAGACACACACAGTCATGTCTTGTTGAATAAATATCGTATTTAACAACTCGAATGGGCCTCTGATTTCCATCGACATGGTCCCCAACATAATGGTAGCAGAGCGAGGTTAATAATGGTTTAGATAGTTATTTCGTTTAGTTTCGAAGTCCAAGAAATCGAAGTTCGGAAATCGTCGAAAAAATCTACATTTCCAGCATGGGAGATAATCCTGGCCAAGGAGACAACCAAACAACAACCGACCAAACTGCCAGCCATCCTGGCGACGACGGCAATGTAAACGATAATCAAGAGACCATCGTAACATTACGCAGAAAAAAACCGGTATGTAAGTCACAACTTACTAAATCAAAACTTGCTGACTAGCTTACTTTGTGCTAGTGAGAAACGGGCAGGACAAGTCCGAAATGCTGTCGATGCAATATTACGGCATCAAGAGACCACAATTGACATTCTCAACTGTTTGAGTGACGAGAATCCCGAGTACGAACCAGAACTCGAATTTATTCAGTCCAATTCTAGCATTTCAGAACTGCTCTCTCGAGCTACAGATTGGCTTTGCAGACAATCAACCAACGAATCCACGGTGGCTGAACAACGCTCCAGAGTAACACTAGCTCCTCCACAGATGGGTCAGAATCCTCCACTGGAACCTGAAAGTTTTACTCCTGATCATGTTCAACGACATCAACAGACTTCGCAGAGCACAGAAGAAGCTCCAGATCAGGTTTCAAATTTTACCAAACTTGATAGAGACATGTATAGGCAATTGAGTAGGGTTTCGATAGGAAAATTCTCTGGCAATAAGAAAGATGTGTCCTTTATTGATGCTTTCCGTGAATGCATTGACAATACGTCGTCTTCAAAAGCATACAAAATGCTTCAACTCAAGCAACATTTAACAGTCGAAGCTCTTAAAGCATTTGAGGGTTTTCCTGCCTCTGACCTTGGTTACGAAACCGCCCTCAAACGACTTGAAGATAGGTTTGGCGGTGAGCGTCGCGCTGTTCTCATTCATTTGGAGTCTATTTTGAACGTTAAAAATGTCAATTTCAACGATCTGAAGAAATTTGAAGAATTTGTAGACAATTTAGAACTTTGCATATTATCATTACGGGAAAGCGGTCGAACTGAAGAGTTTGGACCAAACTCCATGTTCTTTTGTGTTGCTAGATCTAGAATATCTTCAAATAATGTCGCTCAGTATAAGCGGTGGGCTACACTTGAACGTAAACCAGAGTCTATAGTAACATTTCATGAATGGCTGTCGCAAGAGGTTAAATATCGTATTGAATCCAGGGAAGAAGTTGAGGGCTTTGCTTTTCCATCCTTATCAGTTTCTTCGAATAGCAGAGTTGACAAACCACCCATTCCAAGATCACGATATTCGTATGATAGGTCAAAAACATTTGCAACAAACGTTAATCCGAAACTCTGTCTCATTTACAACAAAAACCATGACAATGGGGTAACAATCTGTGCACAATTTCGGTCTTTGTCTGTGAGCGATCGTTGGGCAACGGCAAAAGACAAACGCTTATGCTTTCGGTGTCTCAGTCCATATCATAAAGGAAGTAGATGGAGGGGGATCAGATTTAGCACCCCCAGTTACATTCGATTCTAAAGCTCAAACATCGTATAAGTCTCAATCTTGTCCCACTGAAGAATCTACTAAGCATACGCACACTCAAGTTAGGAAAGACACTGTCGTATTCATGAGAGTAATTTCAATCGTTTTAAGAAGTACCAATCGATCGATACGTTGCAATGCATTGATGGATGACTGTTCAACAGACAGTTACCTTAACGAAGGTATAGCACAAGAATTGGGCTTACGTGGTGAAGTTTCAGACTTAAATGTAAACGTTTTGGGTGGAAAATCAAAATCGTTGAACTCAGAATATGTATCCGCAGAGCTTTGTAGCCTTGACTTCAAAATTTGTGTCCCATTCGGTGCCTTTACCATTAAAAATGTTACTGGTGACTTACAGTTTTACACATTTACAAGGGTTGTCCTTCTCACAAATTGAGAGCACTCGTGTCGATGTTCTGATAGGCCTTAATGTCCCTTGTGTGCATAGGGCCATCACGGAAATAGCAGGTCTTCCGAATGAACCAGTAGCTCGTCTAACGCCATTAGGATGGACATGTATTGGTCCTGCTTGTCCTTTCCAGCACCGTACAAACCCGGTTTCCCATTTTACTTATTATATCAAAGCAGAATCAGATACAGACACCTTGCTTAGAAATTATTGGGAAATTGAAAACGTAGGAACTAGGATCGATTCAAAAGCATTGACGATGTCCGAGAAAAAGGCAGTCCAGTCCACAAGAGAAACATTGCATTTCGATGAAACCTTGAATCATTATATTGTTGGCATACCATGGAAATCGAACTTTCATCAACTGAATTCAAATTATGCAAGTGCTCTAAACCGATTGTATAAACTTGAACGATCTTTGGCTAAACGACCACAAGTCGCTGAACAATATTGTGATATCATTAATGATCAAATACGTAAAGGGTATGTTTCAGAGGTTAAGTCCCACAGTGAACCCTCGTGGTACCTTCCACATTTCGCAGTCGTTAGGAATGATAAATCTACTACGAAAGTTCGTATCGTAATGGATGCTGCCGCTCCTAAGTAACAATATCGCTTTAAATGATTGTATTAACTCTGGCCCAAAACTTCAATGTGAACTTTTTTATATTCTTCGTTTTCGTAGCAAACCAGTAGCAGTCGCTTCAGACATAAGCGAGATGTTCTTGAGAATTGGGTTACGCGAAGATGATAGACAGTAAGCATTCAAGATGGCGCCCTAAAGGCTGCACATGTGAAAGTGATCTCAGACTTTTGTTAATTTGTGACTTAATTACTGGATTGACACTTCTGAACTTTTGGACACACGAAGAATAGGATACAGAGAAAATCAGCATAGAAAAAGTTTTCTAAAATTTTTTGTGTTTTACTTTAAATTTGTAAAAACAATCAAAATTGTGAACTTGAAATAGTTCTCATGTAATGTTTCACTCACCAGATCAACTAATTTTAAAGTTAATTGATGTACTTAATCAATGACCTGATACTTGTTCTATTATACCTGTGTGGTTTAATCAGAATGATCACCTACTCACGAAAACAACTCATGGACTTACAACATTCATCAAATAGGACAATATCTTACAATACTTTTATTTGTCTTAAAGAGAATGCTATATCCTTAAGAAACTTAGAGGAAAACGTTCTGGAGCAAAGAAACACATACAATCCCATGCTAAATCAAACTCTAAATTTTTAAAACTGGGTCTTTGGAATGCTCAGTCTGTTAGTAATAAAACTGTTGACATTTTTGATTGCATAATTGAACATGGATTTGATATCCTATTTATAACGGAAACATGGTTGGCACCTAACGGGGACGAAGCGAAATGTGTTGAAATCACACCATCTGGTTACAAATACATTAATTCTCCTAGACTCACAGGCAAGGGTGGGGGTATTGCTATCATCTACAAGGAACGCTTGGATCTAAAAGAAGTAAAGTCAACACAAACTTTTCATCTTTTGAACATCTAGCTGTAACTACAAATTCCGTATCACAGACATTAAACATTTCCTGCATTTACAGACCTCCCCCTTCCAGGAAAAACAAATTGACTGATTCAAACTTTGTTGACGAATTTACAATATTCTGTGAAAATCAGGATCTCGATCACAATGCTTTTATTGTTGGAGACTTCAATGTTCACTTCGACTCCCCAAACAATGCTGTCACTCAACGAGTTTGTGAACGCTTAGACATTCATGATTTCAAGCAAATCATCACGCTACCAACACAACGCTCAGGTCACATCCTTGACTGGGTTCTGTGTCGCAATTCCGAATCCGTATATAATAGATGTTGTTGACAAGTTGATGTCCGATCATTTTTTTATATCTTTTGACATTGATTTCACAAAACCCTCCAGCAACGGAAAGAAAATACAATTCAGGAACTTTAAATCTATCAACTTAGAAGAGTTTAATCGCGACCTTGTGAACAGTTCATTATTCACAACAGAATCGGACGATGTTGATTGTATTGTTGATTCATTCAACACAACCATTCTGAAACTCCTTAATAAACATGCCCCGATTCGCACCAAAACAGTCCGCCGTTTCCTGAAAACACCATGGTATGACGATTCTGTTAACCACGGCAAGCATTTGCGTAGAAGAGCTGAACGAAAATGGCGTAAAACGGGATTACTTGTGCATAAACAAATCTACAGAAAGTCAAGAAGGAAGTTTTCGAAATATGTTAAAAAATCTAAATCACAATATTATAACACAGAAATATCTAATTGTGTAGCAAATCCAAAGCTCCTTTTCTCCACACTGAACAAACTCTTAGGTAAAGAGAACGAGACCATTCTTCCCGAGGGTGATGACAATAGTGTGGCACAAAACTTTAGTGATTACTTTATAGACAAAATCTCCCACATTCGTCAGGGTCTTGGCTCTACATCTGACAATGCAGATAAGCAGTCCACAGTTCCAATTCCAACACAGTTCCCTGACTTCAAAACAGTTGAGGTGGAGCAGGTTAAGAAGATTATTCTTCAGTCAAAACCAACATCGTGCTCTCTAGACACTATTCCAACACATTTTCTGTTGGAAATTCTTGATACCATTCTGCCAATTATAACCAAGGTTATTAACATAAGTTTACAATCCGGAAAAGTTCCAAATAGCTTCAAAACAGCAGTAGTTAAACCACTGATTAAGAAGACATCACTTGATCCGCAACTTCTCAAAAACTATCGACCACATCAATAACATTTGTAAGATTTGCCATTTCCATCTGCGAAGGATCGGTTCCATTCGTCATCTCATAACAAAAGATGCTGCTGCTTGCTTAGCTCGATCGTTTGTGCTATCCAGAATTGACTATTGCAATGCTATACTTACTGGTATTACAGAAGAACAGATTTCTAAGCTACAGATGATCCAGAATCGTGCAGCCCGAATTGTTACTAAACCAAATTAAAATCACACATCACGCCTGTCTTAAATGATCTACACTGGCTTCGTGTTCGCGAAAGGATCAATTACAAAATATTATCGCTGACGTATAAGACCGTCAACAAAACCGCCCCATGTTATCTTCAAAATCTACTGTCATTATACAAGCCTAACCGTTCATTACGATCTGAAGACAAAATGTTACTTGAGGTTCCTTTATACAATCTGAAAAAATTTGGATCCAGAACTTTCCATTACAGTGCATCAGTAATTTGGAATAAATTACCGAAATCAATTCGACAAAGTGAATCTGTGTCTATATTTAAATGTAAAGTGAAAACCTGGTTGTTTGGTTGTTATCATTAACTCGCCAATTGAGATCACTGGAGTGCGCCTTGAGAAATTCCACGAGGATTTAATTGCTGCGCAATATAAATATCGTTATTATTATTATAGACGGTATCACAGATTCTTATGGCGAGATTTGGATTCCTTTAAACCGGTAAAAATCTATCAATATAATAGACTAGTTTTTGGCAACACAGCTTCCCCCTACTTGTCTCAAGCGGTTCTTCGAGAACATTGCAATCGAAATAGCCAATTATATCCAAACGCATCTAATTCTATTCTGAAATCTATGTATGTAGACGACCTTTTGGACAGTTGTGATTCCATATCCGAAGCTATTCAATTACGTCATGAAGTTTCAAAATTATTAGATATTGCAGGTTTCCAAATTCGTAAGTGGTTGTCTAATAAGTCAGAAGTTTTGCAGGACATTCCGGTGTCAGATCGTGTTAATTGTCTGTCACTCGATGATAACAATCTTCCTTCAGTAAAAACTCTTGGTGTTTTGTGGAAAGCCGAAACGGACACCTTTACATTTGAGATTACAGAACCCCCAGAAACAGTTCTCACAAAGCGGGTAGTCGTAAGTAGAACAGCCGCTCTTTTTGACCCACTTAACTTAATTGCACCGTTCAATATTCCAGCAAAACTAGGTATACAAAAGACTTGGGTACGTGGATTAGACTGGGATGAGAAATTGTCCGAAGATCTGGCCTTGAATTGGACAAAATGGTTTAAAGAGCTTCCCTTATTAGATAAAGTTGAAGTTTCAAGGTGTCTCGTAACAGAGGGATCGCGCATTCTGAACAAAACTTTACATGTATTTGTTGACGCCTCTGAGAGGGCTTACGCGACATGTTGTTACCTCAGGTGCGAATACGAAGACGGCACCGTTACATCTAATCTTATGGTTGCAAAAACCAGGGTAGCACCTTTAAAAGCAATTTCCATTCCAAAATTGGAATTATTTGGCGCAATTCTAGGTATTCGTTTAATTTCAAGAGTTTGTTCTGTATTAAACATTTCAGTAAAGTTGGTAACTTTTTGGTGCGATTCACAAAATGTATTATATTGGATAAAGGGTGAGTCCAGAAATTACAAACCATTCGTTGCACATCGTATAGGTGAGATTCACGAACTTACTGAGCCAAGTCAATGGCGTTTTGTACCAACTGATCTAAATAGTGCTGATTTAGCTACACGTGGCATGACAGTTACAGAATTGGCCGAAAGTAACGCTTGGTGGTTTGGTCCATCTTTCCTTTTGCAAGATCAATCGCACTGGCCGGAAATTGTAATACCTACTTACGTGGATACAGCCTTAGCAGAGGTTCGGTCCAATGCTTCAGATACATTTTTTGCACTTCCTCGTATACCTGATTTAGGAAGGCTAGCACCTTCACGGTTTTCCAAATGGTCTAAATTGATCAGAGTAACGTCGTGGATTTTTCGGTTTGTGAACAATTTAAGGAAACCTGATTCAAGAGATTTATCAAACATTCTAAGTCTTGAAGAACTTAATCGATCTAAAACATTTTGGTATAAATTTGCTCAAGTATCTGCTTTTCGGGATGAGATTAATGTAATTCATAAGGGAAATCCGTTAGGTAATAATTCAAAACTGATATCAGTTCACCCATGCTTAGATGATAATGGTGTGCTTCGAGTTGACGGAAGGCTTGGTAAGTCTGACAATTTATCGTATGATGCTAAATTTCCAATTATATTGCCTGGGAACAGTGATGTATCCCGTTTAATCGTGTTGGATTGTCACGAAAGTGAAAATCATGATGTCGGTGTCTCTCACATGTTGTCACTTTTACGGACTAAGTTTTGGATCATACGTGCACGTTGTCTCGTAAAATCTGTAAAGTCTGCTTGCAATGAGTGTTCTAGGCGTCGTAAAAAACCGGCTGAGCAAATTATGGCACCACTTCCAGAGTATAGAGTTGCAACTCCGATACGTGCATTTGCCAAGATAGGTGTTGACTATGCTGGACCTTTCTTTACAAAACAAGATAGGGGTAAAACAAGAACAAAAAGGTATTTGTGTTTATTTACTTGCTTATCGAGTCGTGCTTGTCATTTGGAAATGGCATGGAGTATGGACACTGAGTCCTTCTTATGTGCCTTTAGTCGATTTACAAACCGTCGTGGTAAACCCCTAACTGTATTGTCTGACAATGGGTCAAATTTCGTAAGTGCTGAGCGGGAATTGGGAGATTTGATAAGGGCCTTAGATCAAAATCAAATTGGTAATTCATTCACAAAGGGATAGAATGGAAGTTTAATCCCCCACTTTCCCCGCATTTTGGTGGGATATTCGAAGCTATGATAAAGTCTGCTAAACGGGCAATAACCAGTGGTGCCGATGTAAGTGATGAAGAGCTAATTACCGCTTTTACAAAAGCCGAAGGTCTGATTAATTCCAGGCCATTGTGTTACGTTGGCGATGATTCGTTGGATGATTTAGTGTTAATCCCAAATCATTTCCTACACGGGCAAGTTAGTGGTCAACTGGCTCCGGAGTCAGTCGACAATTGTCGTTATAATCCTCGAAAGAGATGGCGCCGAGTGCAGGAACTGCTGAAGCATTTTTGGCAACGTTGGATGCGCGAATTACTACCCATGCTAAATTTCAGGAAGAAATGGAATCAAGTACAAAAGGATTTTCAGGAAGGTGATATTGTATTTATTGTGGATCCGCATTCGCCGCGTGGAAAATGGCCTTTAGGTCGTATTGTGAAAGTACATATAATATAAAGGTGTTGATAATCACGTTCGTGTGGTGGATGTGAAAATCGGTGAAAAGATCTATAAAAGATCTATTAGTCATTTGTGTCCCTTAAATATGTAAAAGCTCCATAGTGTAGTTTTGTGGAGTAAACTATATCGCAAAGTGATATCGGTTATATCGTTATCGGGTGTGAATTAAATTCATCGATCTGTGAGTATTGCATCGAACTGATAGATAAAAGTAGGACTTATTAGCAATGGCTGAAACATTTTTTGTGTGTGAATATTTGTTCATGTATTGTATGATTTTTGTATGTTTTTTGTGGTGTTTCTTATTTTGATGTGGGTCACATCAAGGAGGGGGATATGTGTAGGATGGTGATAGAACATTAAAGTGAATCGATAATCGTGTCTAAAAATAGTAAATAATCGAACACCGCCTTCCCATGACCCCTCTGAGATCAGTTCACATCAAGATCGAGACACACACAGTCATGTCTTGTTGAATAAACGTCGTATTTAACAACTCGAATGGGCCTCTGATTTCCATCGACATGGTCCCCAACATATATTCTGATATATCCAGAAAATTATGGCGCTGTATTTGGTTAAAAATACTTAACCACTGGATCGTGCGGTGGCCCATATACGACATTCCTTTTTTTAAGTTTTCAGTTAAAAAAACATTCTGAAGGCTGGGTGAAAACCTAAACAAATAAAACCTAAAACTTATTTGGGGTTTTGGGTTTTTATTTTGAGTTTTCACCCGGGTGAAGATGAAGATGAACCCTATTGAAAATCAGACAATATATTTAATGGGTTATTGCCCTTGTTTTTGTAAATGTGTTGTACACACAATAGGAAACTTGTTTCTTGATGGATTTTGAAGAAACTTGGTGTTTGTATTGACCTCTGGATACACCTTATTGAAAATCAGAAATATCAACAAATATTTTATGAATTATTGCCCTTGTTCTTTAAAACATGTTATTTTTCGGCCCATAACATTCTCAAAGTTGTGGACAAGATAGAGAACTGGTTTCTTGATGGATTTTGATGAAACCTGTTGTGAGTGTTTTTAATCACCCTATTGAAAATCAGACAAATCTTAATGTATTTGATGAGTTATTGCCTTGTTTTTGAAAATATGTTGTGGAGACAATTGACGGTTGTTTTTTTGATGGATTTTGAGATGTGACTGTTCTTCATCATTTTAAGATGGAACCTTATATTGACGTATTGCCCTTGTTTTATGCATATTTCAGTGACATATTTTTTTTTCAGGAAACTTGTTAAAGAGAAAAAGTTATTCTCAGAATCTATTCATTTACTGACAACTCTTGTCAACCCCCCGGGCGAATTGGCTGCCATTATAAAAGTGGGCGTATTACGATGTCCATCGCTATTTTTTATAAAGGTGACCATGCTATCTTATTTTTTAAATTTAACAATTACTGGGGAGTTGAGATTAAAATACAAATTTTTAACTTAACTTTCAAATTTGGTCAATAGGAGTATATCTTCATCAGGAAACTTACTTGGTGGCATAAAAACTATGTTTATAAACGATTACTCAAATCTTAAGCGTTTTTCAATTATAACGTGTAATTGTATGGATAATTACATAGTTTTATGGGTTTATTTGATTCTGTTATATACTTTTGACACCGTTGATGAATATATATTCTTACTGATCAAGTTTGAAAACTTAATTTTTGTGTTCGTTCTAATCTAAGACAGTGGTTCCCAACCTTTGATTTAAACATATTTTATTGATAAATATCAAATGGAATTGGATACAAGTTACGAGAACTTAGTAATAATCCTATCCATAAAAAATACATAAAATAATACAGATGGGGCTGACAAAAATATATATATATATATAATGAACAAAAAAATAAAATAGAAAGTAAAAGGTGCACAAGACAACAAAAACACACGAAGTACAATACAGAGAATGGTAAAGAAAACAAAATAATATATAGAAAGGGTATTGTTTAAAAGATTAGACAATGCCTACCCAGGAAAACCACAAACGAGTTCAAAAACGTTTCGAATTTTTGATGAATTTTTGTATGAGTAAAATTAATTTCAAATTTAGAATATCAGACATATTAGGATCACCCCAAAGGACCGTATTTATGTCAAGGTTATAGCAAGGAAACGAGTTACTAAACAAATGATCACTCTCAATTTTATAAAGTTTACATTCAAAGAAGTATTGATAGGCGTCTTCAATTTCACAACCACATAGACAAGTTTGGTCTTGAACTACATGAATTTTAAAAAGATCAGATTTTAAGCCACTACAATCATGTCTTATTCGCGTCAGTAAAATGTTTTCACGTCTTTCACCTGACCAATAATAGCTAGGTGACACTAAAGAAGAAGATACCTGTTTTTCGAGGGTTAATTTGAATGCTGTACGACTAGTAGAAAATCGTGTGTTTTCATCTAAGGAATTCCAATTACGAACAGAATTTGGAAAAAAAGAGTTACGGTATAAATCAGTACGGGCGTTAGGAATAGACAAATCACGATTATTTCTTAGCGTATAATGACTGTTTTTATTTTCAAATGATTTGAGAATTTCGATGAGGTAAGGAGGAGCATTATTATGTTTAATATTGTAAAAAGTACACATCCGTCGCACGTAACGTCTATCTGATAAAGAATTCCACCCTGTTTCAAAGTATAGAGAATCACGACTGCAACATTTAGACAAACCGGTAACTATCCTGGCAGCTTCAAGTTGAACTTTTTCAAGTTTTTCAGAATTGGTACTACCACAACCATCCCGTAGTTCACAGGCATATTCCATTATTGGTCGAATAAAAGTTTTATAAATATTATTGAGGGTTTTTCGATTAAAAATGTATTTAAGTTTACGAAGAATATTAAGTAATTTTGAAGCAGATTTAGCGACATTATCAATATGAAGAGACCACTTACAGTCGTGAGACAAAGTAACACCCAAGTGTTTGTGAGATTCTACTATTTCTAATTTCTCATTTCCTAAATACAGGTTTGGTAAGTGAGACGGTTGTTTACAATCGGCAATCCTCGGCAGTTTCCGTAAACCATAATCTGTCTCGGTAATGAATGGTGTTTTTCGTTGTGTTTTCATGCGCGAGACTCTTTACTTTGACGCTTTACCACTTGCTTGTAACGTCGCGACATAGATATAGTTCATAGCAATAGAATTTGTGGAGGAATAATTTGACACCTGCTCGTGCATTTAATGCTACGTAGTGACTATCTGTTCACCATTTACGCATTTTATCATCATTTTAAATACATATCTGTTTGTTTTCGTGTTATTTGTTTACAAATACTTGTAGCCTCGAATGACCCGTCTCTGATGTTTGAACTACCAGAATCACGAGATTACGTGATAACATTGATGTAGTCCGGTCAAATGGCCGCCGTTCATTACCGTGATATGTTGCAGAGCGCCAGCGTAACTTTCACGGAGACCGTTTGGGTTGTTTAGTGGAAAATAAGACAACTTTCGTTTTTGAGGGGTTAAAGTCAATTAGCCAATCTTTAGACCATTGATATAATTTTGATAGATCTAAATTCAATGACAATTCAATATCAGTGATATTCGGTTTAGTACACCCTAAAGCTGTATCATCAGCAAATAACCGTGCAATGTTATGTAAAACGTCTTTAATATCATTTATATAAATTAAAAATAGGAAAGGGCCCAACACTGAACCTTGAGGAACACCAGTTCTTAATTCAATTTCATCTGATAGCGCGTCATTAAGGAAAACCCTCTGTCGCCTATTACTGATGTAACTTGTCAGCCATTTCAAAATATTGCCTGTAATACCGTAATTACTTATTTTAAAAATTAAGCCAGCATGCCAGACTCTATCAAATACTTTAGAAATATCAAAAAACGTATAACAAGAAAATTCGCGTTGTTCAACAGATAAAAGGATATCATGATAAACTTCAATTAGTTGATGTTCCGTTGAATACTTACGTCTAAAACCTGATTGATACTTGTACAATAAATTGTTAAGATGAAAATAATTATGAAGATGTTTAAAAACTACCCTTTCAAATAATTTACTTAAAGTACTTAACAAGGAAATTGGTCTATAATTAGTAACATTCCATCTATCACCTTTCTTGAAAAGCATGACAACCTTTTTCATACCGTGGCCCATAATTCACGAAACTCCAAGAGCCGTGGCCCCTTTTTAATTCGAAATATCGTAAAAGGGGTGGTTTAGTGCCTCCTCATCATCGGGCGGCATTACACAGCAAAATATAGTTAAATAAAATTTGGGCTAGTGAAAAAATTATACACACCTTCATGCCCATGGCGCCCTGAAATCTACCTCATGGCCTCGGGGACATGGCTCCCAGGTTGAAAACCACTGTTCTAAGAGGTGGTATCGCTTTAACTAACGCAATTTACATTTCTGCACAGGTTATATAGTCTTATTTACTTTTTGAAAAGAAAAAATTTCGTTATTCGTTGCTTTTGTAATTTAACCTAGGTAGATATACATTGAAAGCCAATGAATATATATGACGTTTTCAAGGAAACGGCAAACATCCTCAAGCTGGGTCTCGTCAGTGTAAAGCTGAAATTAAAGTTGAGTTATGCGTACCCACCCAACATATATGATCCCCCCTATGTTATGTGGTATAATCTCACCATGGCAGAATGTGCAAACAATTAAACTAAGGTACGTATACAATTGAATTATTATAAAAAGGTATATGTTTATTTAGTTACTTTATGAATGGACCTTCAGACTACAATCAAATATATGCATAGAAAAAGAAGAACTTGCTTTATCAAATATACATATAAAGGAAAAAGTGGAAAACAAATAAAGGCGATGTACATGACGTATTTTTGATGAAAGAATTGTGTTATTTGTGTTCAGTTCAAGTACTGACTACTGACTATTATTATAATTTACTAAATTCCCAAAATGACAATCATTTCCCTTTAAACTGGTGTATTAATAAACTTAGGAAATCACAAAAATTTTTCAATTTTATATCTATTTTCATGACTATAAGCCTGCCAAGTTATTATATGCAAATCGAAACTTTAGATTTTCAACGCACCAATTAGCTGTGATCGAAGGATACTTATAAAATAAGTTTAATTTAGATTTGTATACCAACAAGGATCCAAAATTAGGTACGTATAGCTATCTATCTATCTATCTGTTGTTCCAAATTTTGTTTGACAGAACCGCACTCGATAAATTAAAAATAAATATAAATGGGTTACGATTCCAAACTTTGAAGTAGTAAGTTTGTAGGTTTTGACAGAATCCTCCCTGGGCCTTGAAATGAATACAGTGGAACCGCGTTTATCCGTCCATCGGTACTCCGGATACCCCGATATCCGCACGCTTTTTACCGGGAACGGAAATATGAGGAAAAACGAGGTTCCACTGTATATTACTTACTAGAACTGCATACGCGTTTTATGACGTCACTACCAGTGATCTACCGGAAGCTACTATTGATCAGATCACTGATAGTAACGTCACAAAACGCGTTTAGTGGAATTACAAGAACCACAGACGTCGGAATGGAAATTGGAATGGCACAAATTTATGCTATCAGTGTCCCCAATACACATACAAAGTTTGAGGAACCTCTTTACAATCCCTTTAAAGGAATACAACCTCTTAGAATGAACAATGTTTTACAAGAATAATATATTTAAATATAGGTCAGTAGACCAGTCATAGTTAAACATGTTAAATCATGTATTGTGATATGAAATTTAGATCATGATATTACCCTGTTATACTGTTTTACAATAATAATATATTTAAATATAGGTCAGTAGACCAGTCATAGATAAACATGTTAAATCATGTATTGTGATATGAAACTTAGATCATGATATTACCCTGTTATACTGTTTTACAATAATAATATATTTAAATATAGGTCAGTAGACCAGTCATACATAAACATGTTAAATCATGTATTGTGATATGAAACTTAGATCATGATATTACTCTGTTATACTGTTTACAATAATAATATATTTAAATATAGGTCAGTAGACCAGTCATACATAAACATGTTAAATCATGTATTGTGATATGAAACTT